>JARBJD010000080.1:0-262713 GCA_033064195.1 Blattamonas nauphoetae
AATCATCTCTTACCTCGACACCATCCCGGAAATATGAATCGCTCTTCGGCACTACTATCTGTTCCGCTTCTGCAACGATCTATTTCGTTCCTCCTGCACCCTTTGGACTGTATTCGCTTCACTTGTGTCGAAGGAACCCACAGTTTCTTCGTTCGTGTCATTGCTCAGATTTGTGTCTCTGCTTCAAAATTGGCAACTGACCTTGACTGGAATCAAGTCTTTCGTCCACATCTTCTACTCTCCCTCCACAAAGGATCCCCGCCTTTCACTCCTCTTCCAGTTTCTTGTCTCTTTCCGACGTGCCCAACATCAACCCGAAGCTGAAGTGGTTTTGTTTGACCTCACACACTCTCCTCGACGGAAAGAAGGCGTTTCTGCACCCTCCCCATCTTTTAGACTCGCTGCTCACTGCCACCCAAGTCTTCCTCTTCTGCCCTTCTCCACTCATCTGCAACGGAGATTGGCGAACAAAGTGTGTGGGGCAGGGAGACGTTGATTTGTGTTCTCACACTCTCCTCCCTCCTCACCAACACCCACGTGGCTGTACCCAGTCCAGCAGGAATCAGGTGAAGGCAGTTGGTGTGTTGTCGACCAGAAAGCGACGAGAGACAAGGAAGAGCGTAAAGTGCGTTTGAAGAGAAGATAGAGCGAAACAGAAGCACAGAATTCAAACCAGCCGCTGAACAAGACGAGCCAAAGAGAACAAGCTGATGACGACAACGAACTATTCCAATCATTCCTGACGGATGGAAATCCGGGCAGGATGGAAGGAAACCGATGTGTTCATGGTTGAGGAGGGAGAATGGGAGGAGAAGAGGAAGATGGAGAGGAAGAGGCAAGTGGAGAGGGGGAGAGGGAAGTGAAAGAAGAGCCACAACAACAAGAACAAGAAGGGGAGGGATAATCGAAGAGTTTCAAACGAAGAGACTGAAGAGGAAACAGCGACAGGCAAAGGATAAGCGGAGAAAGATCCACCCCCGCAGGAAGGAGGAAAAGAACAAAAGACAGATGGTGGTGAACCAGAAGCGAAGGAAGACGAAGACGCAACTGCTCAACCAGACGAAATGGAACAGAATCAGGAGTGTCCGTCTTCCCAACACACTCCCGGGTCTTCGCCTCTCTCCACAAAGCACCCTCTCTCCTCTCCTATTCATACAGACACCTCACACCACACTCCTTGTCACTCCAACCACAATGTCCAGTCTCCACCAGATTTCGATGCTGAGTGGCACTCGTATTCGCATGTTTGGGATTTGGTGGACACCATTGTGTTTTTGGGTGGGTGGATGGAGAATGAGGAGGAAGGGAGGAAGCAGAATGAGTTTGAGCTGATGACACAACATATCGGACTTGTTATTGTGAACTCACTGGTTGGAATGAAGTCGGGTGGGAAAGAGTGATGAACGAGGAGAAAAGGAGAGGAAGAAGGTCGTTGTCAAATTCATGATCGACAGTCTCCTCTCGTTCATCCGAAAAGAGATGAAGACAAGAACTATCAAGCTTGTCACTCTGAATCCCACTCGCATCGTCGACAACGCCCAATCCGAGCTGATCGTCGTCTTCTTCCCTCCTCTCTGCTCGACTGGCTTGGACGAGACTAAACGGGCACCAAACGCGTTCGAGATGTCAGTGGTTGGATTCGACGAGTTCAGCATCGAGCCGCTATTTGTCACAGCTGGCGAGAAATCAATGCTTTTGAACAGTCATCTGAAAACAACACGGATGAGTGTGGGAGAAGAGGTGGAGGAAGGAAGAGAAGAAGAGGGAGGATCAACTTGAGTAACAGCTCAAGCATATCGTGCGAGCGAGGGCTCAAGCGAGTAAGGAGCGAAGAAGCCAATCCATTCCCACCGAAACCAAAGGATCAAATCAGAAGAGGGCAAGGCGGGAGATTATGAAAGTGAAGAGAGAGCGAGGAGGATAAGCAGATGCAGATGGAAGAAGAAGAAAAGGAGAGGAAGAGACAGGAAATAGAGAGAAAGCAGCTATCATATCTCCCTCATGCACTGAATGACAATGCGACTCGCCAACTGCAGCAACTGTGTCGCCTGCTCTGACGGACTCCCCATGCTGTTAAACTTCCTGGCAGCTCACCTTATCTCCTGTCCTCCACTCTTACTCTCCACCGCTCTTCATCGTCCTCAGAGCAGAAAGTGAAGAACAATGAACTCCTCATTTTCATCAGCTGCAAGACGATAGCTTATCGTCAACAGTGAGCAGTCTTGTCTGCCATCGCTCCACGCCGCTCCCATCCCTCACGTTGATGAATATCTTCTACCGGCTGTTTATGTCATCTGTACTGCGCAACCTTACTGAAGAAGACCAGTTCTGGTGAAGGAAATGATCGTAGAGTTCTCCATCGAAGTACTGTCTCAGTTTCCAGTTCGTTCGTTCCCAAGGATATGTCTGCTGATGGTTATTGGGAGGAGGATGGAAAGAACACAGCGAACGCGAACACCCTGCTCTTTTCATCTCTCTCGTTCGCAGAATCCCTCCAAATCACATCATGCTCCTTCTCCTCCTCGATGAATGACTCGATCCTTCTGGATAAACTCAGAATCTGACGCTATCTTCGTTCTTTTCGTTTCTAGCGCACATTCCTCTCTCATAAAACTTCACCATCGATCTTTTTTCTCTCGATAGTTTTCATAAAATTAAATCAATGACAAAATTGACGAAATGAGCTGAAATTACTTGATCTCGTTGGCAGGGCCGTAAAATGGATCTACAGATCAAGAGAACACCTTTCATGATCTATTGAGGGTCTGCGACATTTAAGCTTCATTTTCCGGTCGTTTAAAGGTGGATTGGATAACCCAGAGGGGAGAGAACGATCAGACACAATTTCAATGTGGTGAGGAGAATTTGTGATGATACCGCCCGTGAAAACCTTCCCCATAGCTTCTGCTTCATTTTCACGGAAATGGTAACCATCCGCCAACTGGAGGACAGAATTGGAATGAGGACTGATTGAACGAGCACGATCGTAATGTATCCGGGAATTTGCCGTACTTTCACTTCATTGCTGGTCATCTTGATCACTTATTGGTCATTCCATATGAACGAATCATCCCAAGTTACGCTAAGTTGGATTCCAATGAAAAAATGAAAAGTGTCGTTGTTCAGAACTCCCAAAGTGGTGAAACATGAAAGTAGCATTCACCAAGCGATGTAAAAAGTGATCGTTGTGTGTTTATCTTCAGATGTTGTGGAGTTTGAGAAACGAAAGGAAGTGATGAGCCTGGCTGAATCACAGCGACAGAAACGGTGAGGTTGGGAAAGAGGTACGTGAAGATGAGGAGGAGTGGTGTTTTGCCAATAAAAGAAGAATAGAGTTCACTTGACTTGAATCTCATTCGACGACTGGACAACACTTGTCTGCGATGGAGGCAAAGCAGAGAGTTTCAGGGTTGTGTAAAGTGACTGGTGGGTGGAGATAAGTTAGAAAGCGAGGAGGTGGGAGCGAGTGGGCGTCGATTGACAGCAATGATGGAGAAACTGTCTGAGTGGCAAAATCGTTGCTAAACGTAATCCGAAACTCAGTTGAGGCCGAAGATGGAATTGAACACGTTTCGTCTGAGTGTTTGATTGTCTTTGCTGCAAAATACTCGCGTCAAGAAGAGCCGGTGGTTTTCAACGAAGAAACAGTGAGAGATTGTGATTGAATGAGGAGGAATGAATAAATGTAGACCAGTGATGTCAGTCAGAGATGGGACTGCTTGAAGCGCGTAGGATTTCTTATTATCTTCTCCGTTTGCAATTTCAGCGGAAAGCGTGGCGATGATCGGCTTGAACTCATCGTCCAGCAATTTCATTCTGTGAAGAACGCACAGCGTATTCGCAGCTGTACGTTTACTGTCCTCAAAAGCCTTCCTCGTTCACGACTGTAAAATTCTTGGTAAATTTCCAGAATCTTCCTTTTGTCAAAAACTGTGTGTGATTCGTTGTCCGGTATCATCAGGGCGCCAGCGAGGATAATATTGTGCAACGTTGTGACGAATTCATGTGTGATGTCCATGTTAGGGTGTTCAAGCAAGCAGATGAGGACAGGGAGAGTGGGTGGTTTGACGAGGTGAATCTTTCGTCAGTTGTTCCTTGAGACAAGTCACATATCGAAACGAATGTTTCCTCAACAACACTATGCATGGACGTCTCCTATTTTCATTGATTGGCAGCAACATTTGGAGAGTCTTGATGTTCGAACTCAACGGTGGCAGCGTCGATTGTGCTGAGAGAGCTTGTTTGACCTGGTCCGCTGGGCCAAGAGCATGACTTCGTTTCACTGAGACATTCGGGTGTGACGGAGTGCGATGTAGTGATGTGACTGGGGTGGATCCTTGCGTCTTCTATTTTGTCTTCGGTGCCGTAGAAGTCTTTAGTTTAGCCTGATTAGCAGCAGCTACTTTGGCTTTCGCTTTGGTTGGAGGTATTATCCATGAGTAGATGGAGGATGACACGGAGGATGAGAATGGATCGGCCCTCATGACGGAGTATTAGGATTCGATGACTCTGGATAGAATCAAGATACGTCTCTCCACAATAGTCTAGACACCATGTCGGTCCAGTATTTAGTAAAAGCATGGAACTCTCTGTAAGTACAGAATGGTAAAGGCAGTAGGATAAAGGTGTGGTGAAAGAACATAGACGGCTAAAAAAGTCGGGAGGGTTGAGTGAGTCATCATATTCCATTTCCTCGGCAGTTGCCTGGGCAATGATGTCCAAAATACGGGCAATGGGGACGGCATCTTGAAGAATGCCTATGTGGTCACAGCCACGGTATGTGTGGAACTAAACGAGCGAGGTGTCTCTCCACCAGTGGGGTGACTGCGAAGGACGAGAAAAGAGGGAGAATAAGGCGAGGGAAGGGAGAGCAAGAAGAATGGCAAGAAAGGGCACAGAGAGAGATGGATCGGGAAAGAGACACACTACTGAGTGAAACAGTCGGAACTGTGCCATCACCATCCATGTAGTAATCAGAATGCGTGTCTGACGACCAGCGCTGACTGGTTGCATTCAGAATCACACCGGCAGTGGCATTGATACCTAACGACGATGAAGAAGATCAGAAAAGAAGGAAACACGAATGATGGGCAGAAAAGGCAAGATAAACGGAGAATGATGGAGAGAGCATGGGAATGGCAGAAACAGGAGGAATACAGACCAATCGAGTACATCACGTGTGTCATCACCTTCGGTAGGACGAGAGGCTGGTCGGTGTTGTTTCGTGTGCGTTGGACGGCTGTCTTCACACAGGCCTTGCCTGCCTGGTTGTCAGTCCACGTCATGTTCTTCATTAAGATTTTGCACACATTGTCACCTTTGCAAGATGGGAGAGATGGGAGAGTTAGAGAAGGAGAGAGTGGGGAAGGGAGGAGATGACAGAGGAGAGACGGGGAGAGGATTGTGGGTGATTTGAAGATGTGAACGAAAATGGTCAATAAGATGAAGGATGAAGTGGAAAGCACACTTTTGAGCCGGACAACGACGCAGTCGTCGTCGAAGGTGTTCTTGTTGGGGATCATCCAGTGCAGACAGGCGCAATCTTGCGTCAGAGTACTGATTGTGGATGCTCCTACCTGCGATGGAAAGAACGACAAAGAATGAACGAGTACAACAGAAAAATGGTGTGAATCATCAATAATACCTAAAGAAGGCTCAGCTCTCCCAGCATACCCATGAGAACAGTCACTTTCGTGGTGACGCTGAAAACCCATCCGCCATTGGAGCACCACCGAAGGGAGCACCCGAAGTGATGACAGCAAAGATGTATGTGTCTATCCAGGACTGGTCTACGACGCTACTTGTCAGAAAGCGGTAGGTGATAATGTCATCTGTACTGTGCCCGCACAGCACGACCTTCTTGTTGTTGTTACTGTGAGGAATGGGGAAGAGGGGGACACACGCGCGGAAGGCGGGTTCGACTAGCGTTTTGAGATCTTTGTCAGACGGAAAGGTTGGGTTGTCGTTGACATTGACGAGTCTCCAATCATACTAACCTAGACGAGAAAAGAAGTATGAAGAAAAGAAAGAATGAGAGAGATTGAGGGACACACAGGGGCAGCGTTCTGATACTTCCGCTCGACATAGCCTGCTTTGGAAAGAGCTCTCGTGAGTTTGTCCAGTCAGCTGTTGAGGAAATTGACGCCCTATAGGAACAGAAATGAGAGTGAAGGAGAAGTTGGGAGGAATGGAAGACAGTGATGGAGGATGAGGGGGATGAAAAGTGGGTAGAGGCACACAAACAATCTGCCGAAGTCTTTCACATGAACGTTGAAATGGGTACTGTCAGATTGGTCATGGCTGTTGTGTTGAACGTTTGTCTGATGTTCTTCATCCATCCCGTGGAAATGACAACACAGGCGAAGTTTCCATCACGTGAAATGATCGAACGGAAAAGCTACAATGAGGGAAGGAAAAATGATGGAGAGGGAAAGATCGAACCTCTGATGGCAGGGGAAGGCGAGGTTGGGCGAGAGAGGAGTGAAGACGTGTGGGAGGGGTGCTTGGTCAACGAGGATGCAGATATGCTGACTGAGAGATGTTCAAAGAGATGCAAAGATTAGAGGGCAGAGCACACCGAGTTTTATCTCACTTCTTTTCTTCACAGCCTGTGATGGGGGGAAGCACTGAGCTTTTCTCAGCTGAGGGAAGGGACGTTGGAAGGAGAAAGTGTTGAGCACTGTGAGGATGTCTTGCTGGGAGAGAGAGATAGAAGAAAGAAAAAATGAGCATACAGGTGAGATAGAGGAGGAACAACGCGAAAAAAACGACGGAGAAGCCAAATATGTTAGATTGATGTGAGATGACAAAATAGAGAGAACATACTGTATCCAAAATACTGATGGCAATTTTATTCATGACAAAACTGCAGTAGACAGACAGCGAAATCGGAAAACGCCCTTTTCAGAAAATCTCTGACAGAATATCACAATTATGGTTCGATCACACCACATCGGAAAGTTGAGCAGTCTTGGAGATCAAAACTTCAAGAATCTCAATTAAAGAATACATATCATCTCAATTGGTGAAGGATTTACGGATTTTGAGAAATTGTCCATTCTAGGTTTTGAACGATGATGTCAAAAATATTGTCCCATATTTACATTCGTATTCTCATTCTTTTTGCATTTCATCCTTAAATTTCAACTTCATTTTTCGTAAAAGTCATTGATGGTCGTGATCCTTGATCAAGACCACAACAACATCCTTGGCTGTCTTCACCTCAAATCGACACTATGGTCACTGATTACATTTCATTTCGCATATATTCACTGTTTCTCTACGTTTATTCTGTATCTTCGACCCAGAAACAATGTTGATCGTGAAATCGGGAAGAGATCAAAAGTGTTCGAGAAAATACACAATTTCCTCCAAACGGATATTCCCAATAAACTCTCCAAAGATGCCACACCAACTGAAGTTTGATACTTTTGATAGTCCCCCCTCGAATACTATCTCCATCGCACATTGTCGGTCGATCCCCTACAGTCTCCCGATCCCCTACAGGGTACATCCATGCCGGAACGACCTTCAGAATGAAGCGGAAAACTGTCGCTGCATTCGAGAGTTGACTGTTCCATCCTTTTCCATTCTCAATCTTGATTGTCACATGACTTGCTTGTGGGTTGTCGACAATAGAGGCTTCGAAGAGACAATGGGATTTAGTTTTCTCAATTTCCCGAATAATCAGAAATTGACCATGAATCACATCTCCGGGATGGTGGGTCGGCAGAACTACGGAATTCATCCGTTACTCCTACGATATCTTGCAATTAAGAACTGGAAACGACAGATTCCCATATTTTCTTGAAATCTCTTTCGAGAAGATGAGAGATGAAAAAAGAAATAAAGTGAAGAGGACTGTTGGGTGTTGGCAAGGGTTTGTAAATGATCAACGCCTATGAAGTAGCTCAACATGTTCAAATTGGGTTTTAGGTTGATCAAACCATACGAAGAAAAACACGATTCAACAACCATTCACTCAGACTTTTGATCAACATCAAGGATATACTCCCAACTATTCATCGCTTTAATACCCCATGACTTTCAATTTCCTCTCTTCACGTCCCCATGTTGACACAAAGAAAGCAAAACAAAGAGTTTGTCCTCTATCTTCAGATATCAAATTCAATTTTTCAAGAACTTTCTTGAAGTGATACTATCCCAGATATGTGGTGACTCCCAAGCAATACACTCAATGATGCTCAAGGATCTCCTCGTTCTTGTGACAGGTTTGTGACTCACTGGTTTTGATTCAATGTCGTTACTGATTTTCACAGAATCTGATTGGGCACTATCAACAATACCTGATGTGGAGTACATCAAACCTCTTGAACAATATTGTGAAAAAGTCAAACCATGTGATGTTCCAGTGTGATTCTCTTGTTGTCATCATTTTTCAGATAACTTTCCCGAAATTGTTGTCTTTCATTGGTCTGACATTGTTTTCTGTTCATCTAGACATTTCGTCATGATCATTTCGATTAGGGAGAGCGTATGAAGATGAATTATGTCGCATCTGTGAATCGTCGATTCCCTCCTTCTTTCTCGTGTGGACGGGATCAGATATAGATGACAATCTGCTCCGTGAGGTTTTTTTTCTTCAATAATTCCCTCATTTTGTCCCAGATCGGAAACTGTTTGGAGATAATGACATCCACAAATCGCTCGACTTCCACCTTCCTCGCTCGCCACACAACCCAATTTCTCGCCTTTCTCGATCATTTTGAGATTCGTGAGTCATCAGTTCCATCTTTGACGATTCTTTCCTGGCTCTGTTTCTCTCCAAATCTCGAAGTATCGAAAATGGCTCTCAAAACACTCAACTCTCAAAGCAAGCCTGATTCGGGAGCCTACTCCTTCCTCAGAGAACTCAAAGTGCCTCTTCCTTCGACTGCAAGATCATCGAAGCTTGTCCCCTTCGCAGGACGGCTGTGTTCATCGCTCGCCGCTCAAGTTTCACAAATTCAGTCCCTCTTTACCGAACCCTCGTCTGCCCATCCAGCCATCTCAGCTCACTCCGCACCACTTCCCGGAGAATCACCGCTTCTCACCGAAAACATTGTTGTGGCCATCATCGTTGAAGAATTGTCTCTCCTCAAAACCATGCTGATTAACTCGGACGCCACCTTTCAAAAAGTGTGTCCTCATCTCTCTTCATCTTTTCCAGATTCTGGTCGACAGTGAATATGTGTATCTTCTCAAATACACCATCGTCACCTGCCTCGATCTGCTTCGGCACCTGAAATGTATATCGAATTGTCCTGCCGATCGATCTGCTGCGTTGACCCAAATTCTCGACATGTCATGGTCTTGTGCAATTTCCAGTGTCAGTCACGGTGAGAACCCGTTCCGTCCAGAGATCGAGTACACCTTCTCCAACATTCCGCAGCTGTGCTCACTTGTTGAACTGACATGCCGCGTCTCTTCGCCCAGCTCTCATCAATTTCTAATGATCGCTGCGATCATTGCCATCTTCCCAGACTTGCTCCCTCAAGTGCTGGAAGAGAATGTGGTTCAACGAGTGATCAACATATCCAAACCAATGGTCGGTCGAACTACAAATGCAGAGTTCCATCGGAGGCTCGTATGCACTTTCGTCATCTTGATCTGTAATTACGATGATTACACTCAAAACAAGGACAAGTTGAAGAGAATCCGAAAGATGCAGTTTGAACGCGTGCTGAGACCAGCCAAGCATTATTTGCATTTCGTTCTTCAACGAGAAGAGTACATTCTGCAGGATGATTCAAGCGACGAGGATCAGTCAACTCTGGTCACTGATCTTTTGGCACGGGTATTACTGCTCGAAAGCGCACTGTTCGAAGTTGGCGAACTTGTGGAGACAGGAAGAGAGGAGTGGGAGTGGGGTGGTTGGTGGAGAAGACAGACGAGAGGAGTTTGGCACCGATACTGGATAAGATCAAAGTAGACGATGTGAAAATGAGACGGGATGAGAAAGAGAGATTGAAGAAGAGAGTGGAGAGACAACGAGAAGCAGGACATGAAGATGCGATGGAGGGATGGCTGATACGAAGGGACGAAGAAACACGAACAGAGATTGAAGGGTATATCGATCGTGTGAGTGAGGAGAGTGGGATGAACAACTCAATGTGGGATAGATGGAGATCTTATGGAAATTGGATGTAGATTTCACGTTTCATGTCACAGTTTAATCATTATTCTCATTTCTGAACTTCTCAAAGATAAAGGGAAAGCAGAATGAAGAGAAATCCAAATGCATCTTGAATCAGACATGGACTTATTCACTGTGGGGAGATCGCAATCCAACAGGCCTCCAATTGAAATCGTCTGTCGAAATGACGAATGTGATCGAAGTTCCAGATGGATGTGTGTTCTTCTCTTGCTTTCCAATGATGAATCATGTCTTCATCTCTTTGCAGATTCGTTTGTGAAACCAATCAGCTCGGGAGGCTTCGGAAGTGTTGTGGAAATGATGAAAAATTCGACTCGGAAACATTATGCGGGAAAGATGATTCCGTGTGTGACACCAAAAGACAACGAAAGAATCGATCATGAAGTTAATCGACTCCGAAAGTTCGTTCATCCTGGAATCGTGCAACTGAAAGAAGTTGTGTCAATGGGAAACTTGAAAGTGATTGTGATGGAACTGGGAGGACAATCTCTTGCGGAGATTATGAAAGATTACACAGAACGGAAAGTTCTGATGCCTCGCGATGTTTGTTCATTTTTTTGTGACTTTTCGTTGTTTTCTTGATTGATGGTGAAGTATTTGCCTCTCTTCTTATCATCGTGTGATTATTCTGCTATATATATGCTTTCAGGCTGTTTATCGAGTGATGGTCGACATCACGTCGGCACTGGCAATGATGCACAGTGAGGAGGGTGGACGGACAGCGCATAGAGATGTGAAGATGGAGAACATTCTTCTTTTCCCTGGGGGACACTTCAAACTGTGTTTGTCTTTCTCACCGTTAACATATTTTCTATCATTCGTAATTTTTGTTTTCTCTGTGTTCTTCCTTTCTTTTTTCCTTCCTTCATTGATCTTTTCCATCTAGTTTTATTTATTTTCAATTTTTGGACCTTTAGGTGACTTGGGGGCGACGGAATCGGAAGTTGAGAGTAGCACGCGTTCAGTGATGTCTCAACAATATGTGTCGCCAGAACGAATAGAATCAGAAACAGGAAAGGCGACGTGCTCATCGGATGTGTGGGCGTTGGGGATTGTTCTTCACTGGCTCCTGTTTGGAGAGCCACCTTTCAAAAGCAAATCACTTCTCAAACTAGGTCGTGAGATTGAGTCGTTCAGAGTGTCGATGATTGGGTCTGGTTGTGGAGGAGAAGAACGAGCGCTTCTGATGCGGATATTGGATCCAGTTTGTTTCATTTCTTCTTTCATCTCTTCTTTCTTCTTCATTGATTCGCAATTGTTCTTCATTTTGTTTGTTATTTGTGTTTTTCTTGTTTTCTGTTCAGAACCCAGTGACTCGAGTGACGAGTTGTCAATTGGGTTCTTTTGGAGTATTTCGCTGCCTTGTGAACACGAAATCAGCGGTTTGGAGACTGAAAGACGCCGATGACAGGGAAAACAAAGAAAAAGCGAGGAAATCAGAGAAAGCACTCGAAATGGAAAAGAACACCCTCAAGCAAGCTGAAGCGATGAACAAGCGAAAGGACGCAGAACTGAACAGCCTGAAAGAGAAACTGGATAAATCAGAATCTGAAAGAAAAGAGGCTGAAGCGAAAGTGAGCAGATTGGAGCAACAGCTGAAAACAGAACAGGCAACAAACAGTCGTTTGACGGAAGAAATGAGGGAAAGGAACGAAACAATCAGTCGTCTGCAGCAAGACAAGAAACTGTCGGACGATCACAAATCGGAGCATCAGCGATTGAACTGTTCGACAGATCACAGTGGACAGTTTCTGGAAATGTCTTCACAAAATCACACTCTTTTTTTAGTTCATTTGTCTCGTTTGAGTTTGGGACAATTGTGGCTCGTCTGTCATTCATTATCAAGACAAAACTGAAAGCAACTTTAGGGGTTGGGATCATCTCGTCCAGTCTGAGCAACGAGGCTCTCATGGATTACTTTCCCAATCTGAAGGGAGGAGCAGGATGGGAATTACATCCAAATGGTCTCTGGGTCAGACAGCACTACAAAAATGCGAACAGAGGATCAGCGTGTTTAACGGGAAGAGAGGGACAGCGAGTGGTGTTGGAGGCAGATGGACGAGAAGGCAAGAGAACATTGAAACTGTCGCAAGATGGAGAGACACAACCATTTTTCTTCACAAACATTCCTGTCCCCTTCCGATTCGCTGTATGTATTAACAGCAAAAACGATGCCGTCGAGATTGAATCAGTTGACTTTGTATCCGAGCCTCAGATGGTTGGAGGAATGATTCCTGTCCCGATGGATGAATAAAGCAGAACACACCACTTCACTCTTTCTTTTCTCTCTCAATTTTAGTCGATAAATCGATTGGCCTCAGATAAATGTTCTTGATACACGCATATCTCTCGTTGAGATGGTTTGAATTATGTCTTTCATTTACTTAGGACGTGGATATGAACGACACTTGCGTTTCCGCTGAATTAACGAGTTATATGATTAATTTGTGAATCCATACGAGTGAAGAAATGGCATGCTAATGATCAGAGACTCTGAAACAGCTCAAAAAACTCAAGGGATGGAATCGGTTGATCAAACCAACTTGGAATCGTCTTGAAACACCAACCGTTCATTCAGAATCGTAATCACCATCACGGTCCTCTACCCTACTATTCATCACATCGATACCACATGATTGTCAATTTCTCCTCTTCACATCCCCCAATTGACATCGAAAAAGCGAAAGAAAGAGTTTGTCCACTTTCTTCGGATATCAAGCTCAATTGTTTCCAGAACTTTCTTAAATTGATACTATCCCAGATATGTGACGACTCTCAAGCAATACACCCAATGATGCTCAAGGATCTCCTCGATCTTGTGACAGGTCTGACCCGCTGTGATTTCATTATATCTCGTTACTGATTTTCTCAGAATCTGATTGGGCACTATCAACAATACCTGATGTGGAGTACATCAAACCTCTTGAGCAATATTGTGAACAAGTCAAACCATGTGATGTTCCAGTGTGATTCTCTTGTTGTCATCATTTTTCAGATAACTTTCCCGAAATTGTTGTCTTTCATTGGTCTGACATTGTTTTCTGTTCATCTAGACATTTCGTCATGATCATTTCGATTAGGGAGAGCGTATGAAGATGAATTATGTCGCATCTGTGAATCGTCGATTCCCTCCTTCTTTCTCGTGTGGACGGGATCAGATATAGATGACAATCTGCTCCGTGAGGTTTTTTTTCTTCAATAATTCCCTCATTTTGTCCCAGATCGGAAACTGTTTGGAGATACTGACTTCAACTCGTCGATCGTCTTCCGCCTTCCTCGCTCACCACAAAACCCAATTTCTCGCCTTTCTCAATCGTTCTGAGAGTAATGAGTCATCACTTCCGCCTTTGACGATTCTTGCCCAGCTCTGTTTTTCACCACGTCTCCAAGTCTCAAAATATGTTCTCTCAGCGCTCATCTCTCGATGCAAGTCTGATTCGGCAGCCTGCTCCTTCCTCCGAAACCTCAATGTGCCTTCTGCTTCGACTGCAAGTTCATCGGAGCTTGTCCCCTTCGCGGGACGGCTGTGTTCATCGCTCGCCGCTCATATTTCAAAAGTCAAGTCATACGTCACAGAATCATCAACCTCCGATCCAACCATCTCCGCTCAATCAGCAACTTTTTCCGGAGAATCACGGCTTCTCACCAGAAACTCTGTTTTGGTCATCCTTGACAAAGAATTCGCCCTCCTCGATTCAATGCTAACAAAGTCGGATAGCACCTTTCAAAAAGTGTGTCTTCATCTCTCATCATCTTTTCCAGATTCTGATCGACTATGAATTTGTTCCCCATCTCAAATCCACCATCGTTACCTGCCTCGATCTGCTTCGGCAGGAGCAAAGTGAATCGAACTCTCCTCCTGCCAATCGATCTGCTACGCTGACCAGAATTACTAATCAATTGTGGTACTATGCACACTCATGTGTCTATGAAAGTGGGAATTCATTCCATCCAGCGATCGAGTCCGTCTTCTCCAACATTCCACAGCTGTGCTCACTTGTGGAGCGAACATGTCACCACTCTCCGCCCAACTATCTATCTCATATCGTCATGCTCATGAATCTCACTGTCACTTTCCCAGCTTTTCTCGCTCAGGTGCTGGAAGAGAATATAGTCCAGCGAGTGATCAACTTATCCAAGCCAATGGCAGTTCCGACCACAAACGGTTCTTTCCATTTGAATCTCGTCTGCACCATCGTCGACATGCTGCAGAATCCACAAAACCTCACTGAAGACCAAGAAGAGCGGAAGAGAATCAGAAAGTTGGAGTTTGAACGAGTGCTGAGACCGGCCAAGCATTATTTGCATTTCGTTCTTCAGCGAGAAGAGTTCATTCCGAAAAATGACACGATCGACGAGGATCTACCAACTGAAATCGGTAATCTTTTGAAACGGACACTGTGGCTCGAACGCGAACTGATGAAAGATGGTGAGATTGTGGAGACAGGAAGAGAGGAGTGGGAAGTTGGGTGGTTGGTGGAGAAGACAGACGAGGAGAGTTTGGACCCGAGACTGGAGTGGATCACAAAAGACGATGTGAAAATGCGAAGGGACAAGAAGGAGAGATGGAAGAAGAGAGTGAAGAGACTACGAGAAGCGGGACACGAAGATGCGATGGAAGAATGGCTGACGCGACTGAATGGAGAAACACTATCAGAGATTTATTGGTACCTTGAAAGTGTGAGTGAGGAGAGTGGGATGAACAACACACTGTGGGAAGAATGGGAGGACGATCAAGATTAGGAGAAAAATATTCGTTTTCACGACACAGTTTATCATTTTGATTCTATTGTGAACAAACCAGAGAGAAGGAAAACAGTGGAAGTGATCAATGGCACAGTTCTGAGCAACGCTGACTTCTGGTCCTCCTTCATCGAAGGTCCTGCAGACACAGCCGATCCTCGTCTGGCACTTGTTGTGGACAACTCTATCTTTTACATGATGGACAGCTTTGTCCAGAAGCCAATTCTCGCGGGGCCGGAAGTGCAAAATGTGACGATCTACAACTCCACTTTTGACCATATGAATTGCCGAGCAGATGGCGACCTTCCCACAGAACAAATTCACGGAGTCGCTAATCGATCTGTCATCATGAAAGCCTCAAAAATCGAATATGTCCATGCTGCTCTACTGAGGTTACACAATTCATGGAATTTGGAACTTTCCTGCAAGATGACAAGAAAAATTGCGAACCTTTCTTCCAGCTTCGATTCGTGTCATGTCACCACTAGACCATAATAGTCGTCGAGATGTTGAGAATCGTCCGTGAGGAGGACTGGTCATCAGATGTTGATCTCGCGTTTGAATCTGCGTTCGACTGTCAACCCGACGGAAATGGTCGTTTCAATGAGATGGAATTTTGCAGAGCGTGCTGACAACGATATTGAACTGTAGTTTGTGGATGACGTGACTCGGTCTCGTAACAGGATGTGATGGTGGAAAGAGCAGATCAATCAATCCAATAATAAACAGAGTATCAACAAGTTTCAAACAAAGTTCCAAATTCCCTGAGCCATGTAACCTCAGTATGCGGAGGACTCGTTTTTGGATTACAAGCATCGTTCTTGAGTTTAACGAACACGTGGTGGCTTTACGTAACTAATGCAGCCTGTTTCTGGAACAAAGTTGCGTTTAGCGAATCCATCGAAGTCGAGATCGTTTCAAGCCAATTTTATGCCGTAGGAGACTGTTCATACCAGCGAAACGGAGGATTTCTCTATCTTCCCCACGACACTGTGAACATCAAAATATACAATTCATCGGTTGGTTCCACCTCAGCCCCAGAAGGTCATGGTGGGTTCCTCTACCGGGTGTCCCATAAGTCTTGGTTTTTCCGAATTGCGGAAGAATGACGCTGTTTTGGAGCAAATCATATTGTGGCATGAAGTCATCAGCTCACTTGTCACCTTTTGGATGAATAAAGGAACCATGAGGGACATTGCCAAACCCTTGCCCACGCACTCCCGATCACGACAGCAGCCATCTCTAACATTGTGAGGCTGATTTCTTGAGAGATTCTTTGTGACTGGTTTGCCTTTACTTTGTGATGCACTCGGTATTATATCTCTTTTCTGAATCTTTCCAGTTATTCATCTTCATCTCTGATTGGTCAATCCAAAAACCGTTTATCACAAATCCTTCGCCATCCAAATCTTCCATTCATGATACATTCATCTTCGCCTGTCATTCTCTCTGTTTCTGCAATATATTGAAGCCCAGATATGATACAGTCTGCCACCACTTCTTTGCGATCATCATAATTCCACTTTTTGACAGTCGTCTCTCGTGTGACCTATTGTACGTGTCAAGAACGAATCGAACAGTGGGACGCATTCATTTGAAGCAGCGGAACGTGACAATGAGTGTCATGTGCCAAAACCCCCCAAAACACGATTCTACTCGCTGGCGATGTGAATCGATGACGTCATCCGTCCAAATCTCAAAATAGTCTGTATCTCTCACTCATTTTTTCTCTTGTATATTCTCTTTATCTTCACCAGATGTCCGATCAGGGCCAATCCACATCAATCGAACACCCGATCTCCAAGCCCTGCATTGATCGCGATATATTCAGCCACAACAAGATCTCATCTTTCAGATCGCGAACTGTTCACTTGACATCAACTTAAACGTGAGATGACGTCGATTTTTGGATCTCTCACGCCTTCGTTTTGGACGTCACTTCCAGAATAGACAGGTATCGTCATCTTCCTTTTTATTTCAAAAATGCATTCATTCAGACTGTTTTCTCTTCATTGGACAGCCTTGACGTTGTTGTTTGTCTCCACTTTTCATGATATGGACGGTTTCCTGTTCGCTCTTGTGGACCAGCTAGCCATTTGCCAAACGCTCTACATGCCATAAATCTTCAGTATCTTGCTTCTCACTGTCCGAAAGTTTTGTGGTTTAACAAAGCTGCCCGTGTCATTCATAATGATTGTTGGGGAAAATTTTCTGTTTTTGGATTGCTCTGTTCTCACTTCACATTGAACCAATTCTCTTCATGTTCATTTTCACCGTGACAGTTGCTCAGAGGATTATGTGAGAAAAATGAAGAACGTTAAAACATGAAGTTGATTCCAAGAATTCAATTTTCCAAGATTAATGGGACACCCGGTACACAACGGGCCGATCCACAATCGACGTTGAACAATGCGAAATTAGGTACACCTCAGCCGGCAAATGTGGAGGCTTCATTTATGCAGCTAACAACGTTGATACGGTTATCATCAAGGACGTGAATGCCACAATGTCAGGAGCGGAAGAAGATGGAGGATTGCTCTATTTGGAGAATGTGAGATCGTTCCAAGCCATTTCCGTTAATTTTTCCTACTGCCACACCCAAAATCAAGGAGGCGCGGTCGCTTTCATCAACTCGGATCATCCCACAATCAGCTTCGAAGGTTGCGTCTTCATTTTGAACAGTGCTCTATCTGGAATGGGAAAAGATGTGCTGATTTCTTACAAATCTGGCTCGAAATACAACGTGAACAGGAAGAACTTCATCAAATGTAATAGTTCCACAGATGGACACCGAGTCACACTTCTCCCCAAAGTTCGTCACGCTGACTGGACAGATACACACTTTATGAATGTGCTGTCCCTCGTCACTAGCGTCGTCATTGGTGGCTGCGTGCTTCTTGCCATCGGAATCGTCCTTATTTGTGTCTGCTGTTGCTGTGGATGTTGTGCAGCCTGTTGCTGCGGAAAGAAGAAGACCGACGCTTACGAACACGTGAAATCTCAACCAAAAGCATCTTACGTTGCTCCTCACATGCATTCCAACGACTACCCTCCCCAAAAGGTGGAAGTTGGTTTCAGTATCAACAGTTAATGATTTACCTTGTGTACGCTTTTTCTGTCTCTGAATTTTCTGTTTTCAAACATTTACTTCATTCTGTGCTCTTCTTTGAGATGTTCAAATGACATACAGGGTATCCCATAAGTCTTGGAAATCAACGATATCTCTGTCAATCATGTGTTTCATGTATTATACATTCATTCACGCAATCCTTGGACAGGTTCTCATTATGAAAATCAAAGTTAAGAGGAATGGTGCAGAGAGAAGTGAGAACAACGTTGAACAAAAAAGCGACACGGTCCACAACAACCATTTAGAAGAGTATACGTGACTTAGTCATACAACGGATTTTTCAATCAGAGATGAGCTACGTACGGACGAGAATCGGCAATTTGGTTGTTTGGAAGACCATGAGAGGATTCACAACGATCGAAATGGTTGGATTGTTATCTCGATGGTCTGGAAGGATGTGGATTCACGAGATGGAAATGTTGAGAAAAATTGTTCCATCAACTGGAAATTGATTATCAAAAGGACAAACTTCCAACCATGACATTTTTGGAGTTGGTTGAAAAATAGAGACGTCGCAGAGAGCAAAATCAATGTCATCAAGGATTATGGTTGAGTTTTTCTTCGTTGTTTGTGAGTGATTTCGTTATGATGGATTATTTCCCAACCAATGCCGAATTCTGAAAGAAGTGGTCCAATTGGGGGAGATTGGTTCGCTAATGAAGTCTGGAGCAGAAATCACAAACAAATGAATCAAAAATCAAGTGATATAGGCAAACTGAATTGATCCAACGAGAGAGTAGTTCATCAACTCGATTCATTTGCGAGACAGAACGTCAAGATTGGTTATTTCGTGAGAGATCCTTAAGAGTACTTCCTGATGATTCCAGACACTGCTTCCGACTTTGTGAGACATTTTCGTTCGGGTGAATGGATCCCAGGAACTATGATTATCCTGATGCTGAAAAAATGATGATTGCGAATCAAGGCATCAAACTCGACAACTCTGAGTCTTCTATACTTCCCAAAACTAGAGAGGGTGAAAGTTCTCGGAGAAAGAAGCGAGGAAAAAGCGATTTGGTCATCGATGAAGCTGTTCTGATTCGAAAACAGGTGCGTTGATTTTTGTTGATGATGACGAGATGCAACGTTTCTGAGAATGGATGGAACGAAGTACTTTTGGCGAGAAAGAAGCAAACCTCTGACAATTATTCACTTCAATTCTTGATGACACAGCATCATAAATGATTGTTGACGATCCTTGCCATGAGTTGGACAGAGGGATGGAAGGCATCTCACAGTTCCTTTCATCTGTTGAAAGATGACAAAGGAAGAGAGTACACACAAAACGAATGCTATGAATCATGAAACATTGTTGGTCTCTCAGAAATGGAGAGATCCAAGACTTATGGGATACCCTGTAAAGAGTCCATTCTCGCCTCCATGAGAACAAAAACCTTGTCATGGGCCAGTTGGCGACACCAAAAGAACAATCCGATACAAGAAAATATACATCAATGAAAGCTCTGATGTGAATAATAGTTTGGAGAGATGACGGTTGACGATATGACAGCCAAAGGCAACCGCGATGAGAACGACGAATTGAGCGATCATCTTCGAATCATGTGAGACAACTAGGAATCGTGAGATCGACAGGCATACTCAGAACAAAATCCGTTGTCGGCAGAGAAACAGGAGATATTTGGGAGAATATTGTTGAAATGTGCCACGCGTCACCAAATTGCACAGACGAAGAAATTCTCCAAAATAATCAACTTTTTTCGTCTATCATCTCGCAATACATCATTTCTGAACTTTTTTCATTTTCAAAAAAACATAGAAGTTGTCTCGATCAACTCAGAAATTTCACGTTTTTTCCATTTTTCTCTTTAATGGACGATTTATTTCCATAATCTCACATAGAGACCTCTTTTTTTGTTGTTTTCCATCCTTTCACTGTTTTAGAAGTTGTTTTGCAAAAAAAACTGTGCAAAAAGGTGTTGATCTTAAAAAGGCCATTTCAAGCTCGATCATGCTTGAAATCCAAAAATTCACCTGTATCCTTCCTATTGAACACTTGAACGATAAATAGGCCAATTTTCATTTTTTGTGACACACCATACTGTGATGGCACAATTGAAAATTATTCTCCCATTTGTTGTTTCCTCCGAACATCTCTTTGGAATCAACCAGCAATGGATTTCGTCGTGAATATGCCAGTCGTTCTCACGATCCCATGTTGTCAAACATTCGTCAGGAATGATGTCGCTGTTGGGAGTTGTATGTTGAGAGCCAATTTGTGTGTGTGGGTCTTCTTTCGACGCTTTTGGATGGAAAATGCTTCCAAAAAGTCATTTGTCACTGCTACCTGTCTGCAATCGGCCAGTTGAGAGAGCGAAGGATGAAGAAACAGACAGAGCATGGAGTTGGTGAGTCAACAGCCATCGATGACAACGAGACAGCAGAGTCGATTGTGAAGACGACGAGAGAAGAAGTGACGTGTGTGGAGAAGGGGACGTGAGGGGATACACGACGACCGAATTGTGGTGCACGCACAAGTGGCAAAAACACTTCCCTGAAGGCGCGAGAACTTCCTGTCAATCTGTCATATAAACAGTTTGTTGTTCCTCCGATCGTCAATTTCTGGTCGTGTGAGACCATCTAGATTCGTGACTCACAACGAACTTGTGATGGCTGAAATGGGACGGGTGTGGATGTGGGTCCAATCTACCAAAGAGAGAGACTGGCGATTGAGAGTGATGATGAGCTGAGGAATCAGAATCCTTGACTCCTCATTACTCTCAATCCGCAGTCACTTTCCTTGGCAGAGCAGAAGATGTCCATCTTTGTCTCATTTGGATCATCATTCTTCTTTCTGGCTCGCAACTCAGTGTGGTCTTGCAGAGCTCGGAATTGATGGAGACGAGAAACAATATGTTGTTCACGAGACAGTTTTTCAGAAAATCCTGGCACCTTCGGAGAAGTATATTTGCCATTTGTGCATGAACCTCGAGTCGATTGTCGATGGTGGGCAATCAACTGAATTCATGCGTCTTCGCGATCGGTTCCTCCGAATGTCTCGTTCTTATCAACTGTCAATGGATTTCGTTCTTGATGTGCCAGTCGTTCTCACGATTTCATAATGTCTCACATTCATGTGAGATGACTTCGCTGTTGGGTTGTGGCAGAAGAAATGAGCACCACAATAGATTGTATGAAGGCTGTCGTAGAGTCACCAGAGTAGAATGCTCAGACTGTTATTTCCTCCAATTCTTGCATCGTGGATGTGAACTGACAATTGATGGCCAGATTGTGAGAAGAAATGAGCACCACAACAGATTGCATGAAGGCTGTCGTAGATTCACCAGAGTAGAATGCAAGGTGGCCGAGTAGAGCATCGACTGACTCCCCATCCTGTAGATCGACATACTCGAGAAATTTCACGTCTTAGCTTCCAGAGAGAACTCCAATGCAGTTTGCAATTGATGACTCTGTGGAAGCGAAAGCCGTGAAATTTCTCAAATATTTGGATCCACAGGACATCCTTGTGGGTGGAGAGACCGAAGAAAGAGAATGGGAACGATGTTGAAGTCCAAGTGTTCCTCCATTCGATGGTTTGAGAGGCAAGTTCTGGCCATTCGCGATCTCCTCGTCGAACGAGTCCAGAATCATTCTCGCCTGTGGCAGTTTCCGCATCCTCACCTCCAACAACGCCTGGGTCACCATCAACGACCCCGACGACGATCTGATTTCGTCCATTCGCTGCCTCTTCACAGCCTCCCGCGTGCACAGCGACTCCACAATGAAGTTCCGCACATACCCACGAGTGGTGTTGGCAGCGTCGGAGCAGGTTGGGCATTGTGTTTTTCCCTGCTTCCCGTATTTATAAGCACAGACACGATAGAGCGTGTGTCCGCAGGGAATGAACGTGACAGGATCGTTCATCAGCTGCAGACAGTTCGCACAGCTCAGGTCGACGGTCATCGCTCCGTTGACCGTGTCTAGTTCGTCAACCAGCGATTTCACTTCGCCCATATGGTGTGACGTCTGACGGCCTGATTTGCACAGAATCTCCACAACATCATCAAACTTGGTGCGAATCGTTTCGACTGTCTCCTACAGTTGGCGTGTCACAGCCTCGATCTGCTTTGAGCCTGTTTCGGAGCACTCGCTGGTCCATCCACGTCCAATCAAACATGCTCTTCTGTCCATCTGTCATCTCGTTGGCAGCTGTCAGTGAAGCGACGGTGCCGACTTGGCTGGAAATGTATTCGTTGAACTTGCGAGCCTGCTCGACCACTCTCCGCTCCTCCTCTCGCCGCTCCATCTCCTTCTGCTGCTTCTCCACGTCTTGCTCTGTCAACGGCTGCAGATTCCGCTTCGATCGCTGTTTGCGAGGGCTGCGCGGACTCATGTTGGGAACTGGCTTGGCTGGCGAGAGATTAGCGAGTGACGGCTTCTTTCCCATCTTCGTCTCGGCGGTTGGAGCAGGAGAGGGAATTTGGAGTGATGGGATTGTCGTTTGTGATGTTTGTTGATTGTTTTTGTTTCGTTGCAGTCGCGTCTTGTTCACTTCCTCGCCCTTCTCCAGTGCTTCTGTGAACTCTCTCACCTTTCTCGTGTCGCTCTCCGTGAAGAGCATCACATGCGACCCGATTTCGTCTCCGAAGTCGTCGAAGGAGTGTGAGAGGCGTGAAGGGACGATTGTTGAGTGGAATTTCTCGATCGAGGCGAGTTGTGCAGCTGACTCGCTCACTCCCACGCTCGCTGTCTTTGTCTGTTTGCGTGTCTGCTTCGAACTCTGTTTTTTTTCGGTTTGTGCCGCGTGAGGGTTGCGACGAGACGTTGTTATTCAGATTGACAGAGTTCTTTTTCTCGCATCATCCTGGTCAGCTCGTTCGCCAACATCCTCGCTGCCTGTCCTTCCTCCCGCGCGTTGGCGACTCCGACTGAACTTGTGTTGGTGCCACATTCATCGGATATGCCGGAATCGACGAGTAGAAACGCGAGTTATGGATCTCATCCTGAGACCCTGTCTGCTCCATCAGAATGCGAGGGTCGGTCTCGTAATGTGGGAACCACACAATGTGTGGTTTGAGGGTGACTTGGTGGGAGTTGGAGGACATGGGAGACGAGTCACGCGATTTCTCGGGTGTTGTGTGAGGAGAGGCGGGTTGTCGAGATGGACGGGAGGAAAGGCGGGAAGTGGAAGATTGGGGTTTGTAGAAGGAGGGTTGGGTGAAGTGGGGGATGTCTTCTTGTGTGTATCGTTGCTGCGAGATTGGTTTGGATTGATGTGTGGTTTCTGCCTGTTCTTGGTTGGTGTATGTGGGAGGTGTAACGAAAGAACCGGAAAAATCTCGTTCTGTTTGCTGGTTGGTGCGAGACGTGGCGTATTCTTCGTTGAATGGCTGATTCTCCGATTGTTGTGGGGGACGATGATATGACTGGGAATTCTGCGTGACAAAGGCAGCAGACGATTGTTGTGGAAACTGTGGGTTGATGTGCTGTTGCTGTTGGTTCACAAAACCCTCTCTGTTTGAGAGGGAGTCTGCTCTCCGTTTGGCATACCGCTGCGCCTGTAAACGGACAGTGCTGTGCTCGTTCTGAGAAAGGAAGGGAGAGAAGTCCTTTTGTTGATCTGGGAAGGCGACAACAACTCGTCCAGAATCGACAAGGGGGTTCTGGACATCGTTGACCTTGGCTGGAGGCTGTTCCTGTTTGTTTCGATTCTCAAGGGCTTTAACATGAGGATGGAGGGGATACGACATAACATCGCCCGAATAGAGAGGCGGGAGTCGAGTGTCTTCCGCTTGCTCCTGTTGCGAGTGCATCAGAGATCTGATTGTCATCGGGAACTCCTGACCGGGCACATCTGCTTGGCCATCTTCAGAAACAAGCACTTGTTGATTGTATGTCGGTTGTTGCTGACGAGGGTATTGGTGGGTGAGAGATTCCACGATGATGGGATAGAACTCGTTCGGTTGTGATTCTGGTCCCTCATCGAAGGATGCTGCCAATAGTACATGTGGCGAGGTCGAGGACGCCCATACATTCCCTTTTGGGTTGAGGGAGACTTTCAGTATCATAGCCTGGCTGTTGGGGAAGACGGCGACGATGCTGTCGGAGTGACGTTCTTGATGCGTATGGGGATTGTGAAGTGTCCCCCTCGACGCCATCCGTAATTTCGTCATTGGGGAAGTGATTTAAATTGAGTTCAAAGTTGTCGGCTTGACGGGAACAGTGCCGAATCCATTCCGTTCGATCGGAAGAGGATATTGGTTATGATACGTTTCCATGCTTTGAGAAGGGAGATATCCAGCATATGCAATAATTTCTGTTCTGCGAAGTATTGAATTGTTTATGAGGTCCATCGATCGTTGAAAGTTTTTGAATCATGAGATTGGTCTTATTGAACTGATTCTAAACAGCCACTGATTCTGGCAGAGTAAGGTTTGACAGAATCCGGGTCCGTGATTTCACACTAAGGGTAAAATGATCAATCGAGGCGTCTCGACTAGCTTTGGTGAGGCTTACTGGTTCAGGTGAAATAATGGTTCGATCGATTTCGCTCAGAAGCCAAAGCTCGCCTCATTGACCTTTTGAGACATAAATCAATTTCAAGTGAAACTTGGATTGTCTTCATCAACTTAACTTGATAGTGAAGAACCTGCATGTGCCAGAATCAGTGGCTGTTTAGAATCAGTTCAATGAGGCCAATCTCATGATTCAAAACCATTCAACGATAAATGGACCTCATAAACAACTCAATACTTCTCAGAACAAGTGTATGGAAACTGCAAGTCGTGAAATGTGAGGGTTTTGAGATCATGATTCCAACCAAGAAAATGATCAATGAAGAGAAATTCGGGAAGTCATTTCGCTCCAAGTCGATCTTGGTCATTCTATATTTACGATTTCTCATCAAATTCTGCGAGCGTGCAGTGTTGAAGTGAGGAGTGAGGACGGTTGTTTGGCGTGTGCCCTGTGTGGAACCAGAACCCGTTCGGCAAATGAAAATTACGCGGTGGAGCTGAAGGAAAACGTTGCTGTTGAAATTGGAGTTTTGATTGGTTGATGATGTCTCAGAACGAAGGAGTCGGAATCTCGGATCATTCCAAAAACATCAGTGCGGATTGTATTGTGCATGTAGAAGAACAGATACCTCCGTGCAACGAGAATCAATGTTCAAGATGCAAGCTTTAAAATTGTGATCATGTGTCCAGGTCATGAATATAACTTCGTTTTGTCTTCGAACCGAGTAAACGAATGGGTAAGGACGATGATCTCATGAATATCGAGAAAAGATACTTTGAGCAATGGTTTTGTGCTGATCCGTTGTTGCTATCATGCATAGGCATCGTGATTGGAGGGAAATTAATGAATGAACAGCCAGGAATTCACTCCGTTAAGGTGAACGTTGGAGGAAGAAATATTTCTCAAAGTCGGCGAGAGCTTGAGTGGTATCATTGAGATATAAATGAAAAAAGAGTTCAGAGATGAATAAAGAAAGTTGTTGTGATCGAGCCCAGAACAACAAGTGACAGAGATCTGATGCTGTTTGAACTCAGAATCATGCATCGAAGCGTAGTGTGCGTTCATAGGCCGTGATTTCAGCGAGACAACTTGAATTCGATTTCTCCGATTCCTATTTGAAGGTGAATTCAGTCGGATTGACAAAAACACTCCCAGCGGAATAGGGGAAGCACTAATCGAATTCAGAGCATGTCCGCTGTTTCAATCGTCATCTTGTATCGAACACGGAGATAATTTGACGAAATAGAAGGAACAGGACTGCTCATTTCAGGTTCAAAAAACTGACTCCGGTTTCTCGAACAAGAGACATCTTCTCCCGCTATCAACTCCACGAGATTGTCACATGGAGGGAGGTGGAATTGATACACGGATTTGATAGAAAGATCATTGGAATCCCAACAATTTCGATCAAACTGCCATTTTTGTGTACATCTAAGAAACGAGGTATCTGGAAAGTCAATCCGTCCAAATAACGGCAAACTCATTTGATGTCATGCGTTTGTCGTGTTTGGTTCATTCAAGGCAAGGAAGTCCGAAAAGAGCCTCTTCAATCCACACCTCAATCCTGCCCTTCATAGTTTTCCAAAATCACAAACCACAGTTTTCACGACCTGTTTATGGTCGCATTGCATCTCCAACATCATCAGGCTCGGGTTTGTATTCGTCCGATCTGCCTTTGCAGCCATTTTGAAAACTGAAGTTTCCAACCCCTTGACCGGCCTTGTGCCTCATCTCATTTCGCCGGTCTTTCTACCAAACCAGTGCTTACCAACTCCTGAGTCTGGCGAAGTGAAACCATGGGTGGCCGATCCACCTGAACAAACAATGAGAAAACAATTTGTCTGTTCTAGAATAAAAAAGTATCCCGACAAGGGACTCAAGGGTCACAGTGTCGGTTCTACCCTCGAAAGGGTGGTTGATAAGCAAAAAAGAGAGGAGTTGGGTCTATTGTTCCAGAAATCCCCAACGGGGAACAAAAACTGGAGGAAACTGAGAAGTCCAAAAGGACAATGTGAAGTGGAACTACATGAAGATGTATTGATAGAGCCGCCTCTACTGCAGCATTCAAACGAAAACGCAATCCTGATCTTTCCTACTGTTGTGTGGCAGATCTAAATGTTGGTAAGCACTGGTTTGGTAGAAAGGTGTTCCTTACTCTCACACCACTACCAAACCAGGGTTACCAACTCCTGAGTATTGAAAGGAGAAGAAACAGGAAGGCAAGATAAAAGAAAATGATGAAAACAAAGAAAGATGTCTTCTTCGGCTTGGTAATTTCGTCAAGCTATTTCTTCTGGCCGTGCCCCCTGAGGGGCTGCCACCAACTGTCAGACAGTGGCGGAGCTGTGAGTCCAATGAGGACTGGTGAAGAGTAATAATCATCGGCGATGGTGGATCTTGCCGACCATCCCACATACCCGTTCAAGAGTTCGAGAGGAACTCTCACCACTCGTCTCAAGTAACTCACTGCGGCATGTTTGATACTGTACGGTCCGTACTCCTCTGGGACCCCTATCTCTGCCAGAACACTCTTCAGCCCCGCAGCAATTTCTGTCATCTTCAACGGAGAGCCTGTCTTGAAGCTCTTCCACACTCTTTGTTCGTCAAACGATCCGTTCTGAGGGTTCTTCTGATGCTCGTCGAGCATGTTCTTTCTGTGCAGTGAGAGTGCGACGAAAGGAGAGAACGACTCATCACCCTCGTCTCTAACAAACCGCAAATCGGCTTCTGTTTGATTCTGTTTTGGGTGGATGGAGATAGTGGCGAAGGATTCTGGGATGTGTTCCGACACCTCGACGAAACACACGTCCTTCCAACATAAATTCACGATCTCTTCTCTTCTGCACATCGTTGTGGCATGAGGAGATGTTCGGGTCCGTTCTTCTGGACCCATGAGAGGATCAGGTCCACATTCCATATCACTGTGTAGTGGCGCTTTGACTTTCTTTTGGGGTGGTTACGTTCAAAGACCTTCCTGAAAGATTGAAGATGTGATTGTCTGCTGTGTAGACACGGGTGGAACAGACCAAGGGATTGAACAACCTTGACAACGGCAACGTGTGCAAGTTGATGAGGCGGAGGGAATTGTTGAGAGAGATGCATAACGAAACTACATAATATTGCCTCAATGTTTGTTTTCCTGTTGATCAACACAGCTGGTGGATGACCTTTGTCTTCGCAAAACAGCTTGAACAGCTTCCAAGCTCGCATCCACGGACCACGGTTCTTATATCTGTGTTCCTCCACCTCCCTCACCTTCTGGTCTATTCTTCCAAGATCGCAGAGCTCTCGAAAGTAGAGGAGTCCTGCCAGGTTCTCTTGCCCAGTAAAGAAGCGCGAACCGTCCCTGGGGGCAGGCTCGCTTCCGATTCCAGGTCTGTCTTCATTGTCATCGTACAATATTCTCCGAGTTCGAAGGCTTCCTCCTCCAATTCCTTCAGAAGCTGTGACCATGTCTGATTCTGCCAGTTGGGTGTAATCAGAACCCCCATCGTCACTGGTTCGATCATCAGTTTCCTCAAAACCTGAGGTATCACTAAGATCGGAGGATGAATAAGTGGGAAGTTCATCCCCGTCCAATTCACTGTGAGGGCATTCGTTCCTACTGCCCCTTCGTCCTCGTAGAGTGAGAAGTATCTTTGACATTGAGTATTCCGACTTGAGGCGAAAAGATCGATTTGCGGATCGAAGCACCATCGATCGTGGAGCAGTTGAAGCGCTGTTTTCTGTAGCTGGTACTCGGCTTGTGGGTGTAATCGGGAGAGAGCATCCGCTTTGCAGTTCTCCACTCCTGGGATATGTTGGATGTCTGCGACCAATAGACCCACTTCCTTGATTGTCCGAAGGGTCTTCCGTGTGATGTGACACAACGTTGGTCCTGCTCTCATCTTCTTCAAGTTGTATACGGCTGTCGTGTTGTCGCTCTTGATCAGAATGGCTGATATGCGATTGTCCTTCAATAGTCGAGACGCCGTGAGAACAGCAAACCGCACTGCAGCTGTTTCTTTCCAATTCGAAGTCTCCTCTCTCTGTTTCTGTGTCCACTCTCCGTGAAAGTATGTCTCTTCGCCTGAGATCTCGACCACACAGCCCCATCCTGTTGGGCTCGCATCCGTTATGAGACAGGCCTGAGGTGTGATGACCTCGAACGTCTTCGGTGTGTTCGTGGTGATCCGGGTCGACCAAAAGGTCATCTCCCCGATCAGTGCTGGTGTTAGAATGGCATTGGACAACCAACCTCCCTGTCCTACTGCTTCGTCCTTGGTTTTGATCATCTTCAGAAGAAACAAGCTGGCTTCTGGGATCACTGTCCTGAGATGGTTCAGGTTTCCAATTATCTGCGCGAGATACCGAACAGGAACAACTGATCTGTTGAAAGCTTGTGCTTTGGCAACTCTGAGCATATTGAGGAGTCGAGACTGTCTCTTTGGAGTGATTGATAGTGATTGATTCGTCGAAT
Source organism: Blattamonas nauphoetae (assembly GCA_033064195.1). Lineage (NCBI taxonomy): Eukaryota > Preaxostyla > Oxymonadida > Blattamonas > Blattamonas nauphoetae. The sequence continues at coordinate 28,963 of JARBJD010000080.1, forward strand.
CGATTCTCCACCCAAGATATTCGATCTGCTGCGATGGAACAATCTGGCACTTGTCGAGAGACATTTGAAACCCGAGAGTCATCAACATCCTCATTGCGAGCTCTGTTTTCGATTGTGATTCCATCTCGTCCCGACAAATCAGAAGAAGATCGTCCAGATATGCAATTACTGGAATCTGGAGAGCCTCCCTCAATGATTTCACCGCAATTCGCATTACCTTTGTGAAGGTTCGTGGAGCCGTCGCTAACCCGAACGGCATCCCCACATACTGATAGAATTGGTTTTGGAATTGAAAGCACAGGAAGCGGCGGAGATGAGGAGGGACAATGATGTGCTGGTATGCGTTCTTGATGTCGATGCTGGTCAACCAAGACGATTGGTTGATGAAATGAACTGCTGTGGAGATATCCTCCATTTTGAAGTGTTCGATGGTGAGTTCGGAGTTCAGGGGAGTGGCATTTAGGATCTTGCGCCACTTCCCCCCTGGTTTCGGGACCAGGAAGGTGTGTAGGGAGAGGGCGACCTCCGTCAGTTGCACCGGGACAACCACACCCGTCTTTATTTCCTCCTCCAATAAGATTCGATATGCTTGGGTCTCCACTGCATTGCCCTTGAACTGGGGAGCCCATGGCACTTCCTGTAACCTCTTGACTGATTCCTCGTCTTTCCACTTCCATTGTGCCCCCTTCTCCACACGCTCTCGCCCTCCAATCCTCGTCCACTCCGCGATTGCATTGAGAAGCCGACCCGGCGTCGCACAGTGACTGACTAGTTGCGTCTTGGTGGCTGCTTGAACGATTGACGGTTGTGGGGGCCCTTTGTTTGAGTCGGGGGGTGGCCCGTCCCCCCTCGTGGGGAGAAAAACCCTTGTGTTGAAGGGATTGGTTGGTATGAATACGCTTGCTGTGGCGGTGGCAACGAAGATAAAGTTATCGATGGAGGGTATGAATTTGCTTGATTGGGCGGGAGTAGTAGATCCGAAGCCGTGTTGATCGGCTGCGTCAATCCAAGGATCGTGGAGACGCGATTGTAATTTGCTGGATTCACGTATCGACCGTACTCACAACATGTCGCCGCGTCCGCTGAGTCGACTATTGATTGTGTGATGAGGTTTAGAATGTGTTTTTCAGGCTCACCTCGACAGACCATGTCGTAGGCTTCAGCCATTCTTGCGATCGATGACAGGCTTGACTGTGATGATGTCCTTAGGGCCTGATCTTGAATTCTTTGGAATTCTGTAAGAAGTTGGCTGTTTGCTGCGATTTCTGTTGGTATTCCGAGGATATGTTTCATATGTGACGTGGATGCGTTTGCCACATCCCGTTGCTGTGTTGGTAGAGCAGCTTGTAACCAATTGTCGGAAAATGTTGGTTCTATCTTCTTAATATCTCGTCTTATCCGCTTTCTAAACTTTTCTTGACTCTGTCTGTTGTAGTGAAGGAGACTGCTGTGATCATGTCTGTCATCACGTCTGGATGTCACTAACCTCTTTTTTTCGTAGTTGATTCCGATCTCTTTTTCTTCTTGAAGTAGTATGCTGCCTTGAAAATGTTCCGCTGCAATCTGAATCGATAGATCTTCCCGAAGGTGTGTCCGAGCCGGAGTCATATGATGGTGAAGACGAGTACGAAATTGAACTGTTGGTACCCGAAGTTGATTCGTCTCGCCTCGATTGCCGTCCTTTTCGACGACGGGAATGCACGGACTTCGATCTTTTTTGGGACCACATGATGATGATGATGAGGTGTCGAATCCGCAGTTTGACGTTTGCTTTTCTGTATGACAGGCATAGTTTCATAAGAAGGACGACTGTTCGATTCAACTATTGGTGTTGATTGTGATAGTACAGTCCTCGATGACAAATCAGGTGGTGTCGACGGTTGATTTGCCAGGCTCGGAATAAGATGCGAAATCTGATTCACAACTGCAAGGAGAACGTCTTGGTTCAATTGCCTTGCAGATAGTTCGTCAGTTTCCGTAGCAATGGTTTTCTCGTTGGAGAGTTCCATTGATGGATCGGCCACCCATGGTTTCACTTCGCCAGACTCAGGAGTTGGTAACCCTGGTTTGGTAGTGGTGTGAGAGTAAGGAACACCACAACTGAACGAAGTCAAGACGAAGACGGAGGTCATCTGGAAAGAGTGCGCAGTGGAGACATCTTTTCTCAGTGAAATTGGTTTTTCTGACCGCCTCAAAACGAACTGAATCTCTTCCGTGCTGATCCAGTTGATGCCATTGCATATGAAAGATACAGACTTAGTGAGTCGTTGTCTGAAACCTCTGTCCTGGATCTGTAGACTCATTTCTTTCTTCGACTCTGATCTTTACATCCACAATTTTTGGAGGAATTTCAATTCGGATTATTGATCTACACATCGATATCATCCGAAAGACCCAAATATTGTTGCGTCTTGACAATTTACTCATTCACAAAAGGCTCTCTTCTGCACCGCAACCAATACGAAAGTAATTCTCATTCGCATCACTGATTCCGTCTTTCAAACGTTTTTGGAGACATTTTCCTCTCATGTGGCCTTCCACAGTGCTTCTTTCCCATTTTCTCACTCATTCCCTTAATGTGGTGTTTTCTTCGTCCCCACACTCTACAAAGCTTTCAGATCATGCCCCCAGCTTCAAATCTATTCATCTTCCCTCATTCAGGGATATCATTCTGAGACGAACCGACAGCCTCTTCTGCCGCCTGTGTCCATCGTTCTTTTTCATGACGCTCAAGATCTGATTTAGGCGTCCCTTTCGACAGTTTTACACTGTTTTCGAGAATTCGTTGACTACCCAGCCACATTACTTCACTATTTGTGACCAAGAATCAATTAGGATTCGTGATTGAAACTGCAAACTCTTTAAATCTTAATTCTCCACCAAATACGTGGTAAACGCACATCAAAGGACGCCAACGAGGCCATCCTCAATGATTACAAGGTTTGCTGAATATATTTCGATTATTTTATTCTTGAATCTGACAGTGTCGTCAACAGCAATCGCGGCTCTCGCCTCTCCAGAATATCCCTGTCGTTGTCGTCAATAAATGCACTAATGGGATAAAACAAACTGTACATTTGGAAAAACGATCATCTTCACACTTATTTGGTCACAGTGTCGACAAGGCACTCTAAGCTTCAGACTGACTTCTCCACATCCTGAGTAACAAACTGTGCTGCTTTCGTCCACAACAATCGCGTTCATTGGTACTGGAACAATCTGATATCTTTCCAGATCAGTGTATCGTCCTCATACGCCAGCTCCACACTCAACCAAAACCTCAAGTCGTGCCCTCGTTCAAACAGTGAAGGTCTCGCTTCAAATCCAATGTCAGTCCATCAAACATTATTAGTTCACTTCATCCACCAACTTTCAAACTCAAATCACATGTGGGAGAGGGGATTTCCTCGTTCGCCCCGTCGGACCAAATCACGTTCCGATTCCACTTCTGAACGATCCAACTCCCCCATCAGAATTCAGAAAACGCATCCATCTTTGAGAAATGCAACAGAACATCGGAACTATGAACTCGGAAAGATATTATATAGGGGGTGAACTAATTATGTCCCCTCCAACTTTCTCAATATGTAGGGAAGGGATGCAACAAACAATACAAGTATAAAGCTTACACATAGTCGGTACATCGATTATTGTTTTCATTTTACATCATTACGACTTAATTCGATACTTTCAGGAAAAATGAGATCTCAGACAGACAATTCTCTTTCAATTCTCACTTTTCCAGGAAAGAATGTTGATCAAACGGATTCATCGAGATTCAAAAAACTCGAATTTGTGAATAACGAACGAAGATCAATCCTATTAAAGTCAAATGGAGGATCCATGCAATGGACGACAGGACAGATTCCTAGATGTCTATCCTCATCATTATTCAAATAATTGCTCTCAAAATGCATAGAATTTGACAATTTTTTTGTAGACAATCGATTTCAATGAAATCATATGTCCTCTCGTTCACTATCTCTTTCGATCCTCAGGAAAAGGTATTGCGATTTTCTTTTATCAAAATCAGTTTTCATTTCTGGATAATAGTGAAGAAATACACGTTTCAATGGAAGATTGAAATTTCTACCGTGGTTAGAGTTTTCATCCCCATTGTCGTGGATCTTGACAGTGGCTTCGATTCAAGTCTCATTTTCTTATTTCAGGACTTTTTCAGATTATAAGAAGGCCTCCTACGTGATATTTATGATCGACCACGCTATACCAACCTTCGAACGAAAAGAGATCGACTTTTCTTTTTTCCACGACCACCGTGAATGGAGCTCTTTATGTGCATTTTTTAGAGCACATCACGAGAAAAGAGTTGAAAAGAACTCCTATAGTTAATGTATTTCTGTCGAAGTTTCACACAGAAGAAAATATTCGTAAATCACAATCAGAAATGTCTGAATTGAGAGATCTATAGCACAAAAAATAGAAAATTCTGACATAAACATGAATTGGCTATGTGTAAGACATTGATGAAAAAATCAGTGCTGGTCACACCTTCGATACAGAGAAAACCTGCGGGGACAGAATTAGTTCACCCCCTATAAGATGCTAATCAGAATTGCTTGAAACTCAAGTCTACCTGTCTCAACAACATCACCCAACACCTCCATTTTCTGTTACGCTTTTTTCAGCCCATGATTGCCAGCGTCTAGTCCAATTCACTGGCCAACACCACAATTGTCCTACTGTAAGATTTGTGCAAAATTCGTCTTTTCCACAACACAAAGACGAACAGATTAGAAAAGCAAAGTCGTTCTCACACTTTGGAACATACACCTAGTTATTGTGCCATTCTTGTGTCTCTCACATCCACTCTCTGGCTTCCACTCCACCAGAGTGGATGATGGGAGGACCAGAATTGACTTAGCGAAACCAGAACAAAAACCATCAAGAGTCGGAACAAAGGCGGAGATGATATAGGCAACTGTGAATGGTCTCTCCACACTTGAGATGTCATGTCCAAACCACGCCAACATCCCCAATTGGAGGGGGATTTAAGGGGCGAATCGACGGCAGAAGGAGAAATATGGATATCGTGTCAGGACGACTTCAGGGAACTTTCACATCCTACCACAACAACAGCCAATTCTTGACGATGGATGGAGACAGGAATGTTCAAAAGTCCGCATCCGCATTCTTCCTTCTGGGTGATTCCATTCACATCGGTGAGAATGGGACGAGCCGACTCAGACAGGCAGCGACGACTCAAACAATTGAGGAGCGATGAAGGCGAGTGGTTAGAAGACAACCCGTGTCCTCAAGCTGAGCATGCCTCTCGCTCACTCCATCACTCGTGGTGCACCCATCCTTCCGAATGTGAAGAACTGAGCCTGAATGGCTGTTATCTTGTTCAGATCCTGTTCTGTTGCGAGCTAGTCCGACGCCTTGTTGCGATGGAGTCAATCCCTACGACATGGCCAGATTCAGCGAAATCAGGAGAGAAAAGATCAAATGATGAGGGAGAGTGAGGCGAGGAGTGTTGCAACAGACGATGTCCAGGTCGACACAAGTGCCAGCGCTGACAGACAAATCTCTGAAGATCTCGTCGTCATCCTTCAAAGAATGCGGGTTGGTGCAGGCAGTGCCGGAATGTGTGGCTGAAGAGGCCCAACACATTCAAATTTCGTCATCGTCATTTAAGAACCAGCATGTTGATTTGGAAGGAAAGGCAGGATTTCTGACGTTTGATTCGGAACAAGGCGTGTTGGAGATTAAGTCAAGCTCGTTCCATTCGTTCTCGTCGAGTTCCAGCAGCGGAGTGATTGTGTTCAAGAAAGGATCGAAGCTGCAGCTCAAATGGGCCTCTTTCAGCGAAGTTGACAGTTTTGGGAATTCCTCATCGTGTGTTTCGATTGAGACCATCCCAGAGACTCTCGATCTGAACAACACGTGGTTCTAGTCGTGTTCGTCGAATGGGAAGGCAGGAGCAGTCGTATTCGGCCTCCCAATTGACACAGCCCATCCAACTTCGGCAGACAGCAACACAATCGCATCGACGTCGCTGTACAACAACTGATTCGAAGAGAACAGCAGCTCAAATGCGTCCGACATCTGAGTCGACGAGACGTCACTTCAACACTTCGATGATGGCTCATTTGAAGAGATAAGCTTGTCCGGCCAGTCACCACAGGTTCTGGATGCATTTGGAGCGAGCTTCGAGCTGCTCCTCAACTTCAAGCGCCTTCTGAAGCAGCATGCCTGGACGATTGTGGGGTCAGCGATTGTATTTCCGTAGCTGGTGTTTAGAGTGTTGAAGTGCTGCTGTGGATGCTGCTGGTGTTGCTGTGAGGCGTGGTGCTGCCGATGGGCGAAGAAAAGTTGTGCTGACGGAAACGAGTGCTGCAACTACGATTCTGTTCAGCGATCAGAAGCACACTACGCACAACACGTCTCGTTTGTGCAGAACTCCAATCAGCCAGCCCAGTGTGTGTCAGCAGTGTGGATCTGTGCCAATGCCAGTTGGAGTCGTACCGATGCCCGTTAGAGTTCATATTGATGTTCCTGTGATAGCTCCACAGTTCAATGCACATCCACTCCTTTTCTCGACGATCAACCAGGAAACCCGCCACCCACACGATGGATGACTCTGGTTGGAAATGACATCGAACTTTTTCAAAGCTTTCCCTCCAACTCAAGCGTCACCTGAATTGTCTTTCATTCCAATTATTGTTTGTCATCAAACAGAGAATGAACTTTATTCAAATCATTCGACTTTGGAAGACAAATTCTACATGAAACATCGTATCTCTGACTCGAAGCGTGACTGTCCGGCTATATCGCTTCCTTCCATCATCGTAGCACAACTTCACACATTTTTCTGAAAGAAACAGTTAAGATTCCAAAGATGATGAAGTGTATTCCAACGATGATCCGTTCATATCATCGTTTATGGGACAAATGTATTCTTCCTTTCAGCTTGCTTAGAAGACAAGGGCGAGGACGGCGAACAGAGCAGCAACGACGGAAGCAACGGTCTTGGCGCCTTCCTTGTAGACAAACTCGACACCCTCCCACTTGAGGTCATCGACTTCGAGAGTGGCCTTCAGCTTGACGTCGTCGCCGGCTGGGTATTTGTTCATCTTGGCAACGTCGTAGATGTACTTGACGACGAGTTGTCCAGCGGTGTGTGTCCATTCGATTCCTTCAGCCTTGTTGAGGGTGAAGTCTTCGTTCGATGAGGTTTTCTCAACGGTTGTCAGCTTGAGGTTCTGCTTGGGGTTCTCTTTGGCGACTTCTTTTGGAAGAAGGCTGTTGACGAAGGTGAGGGAAACTTTATCCTTGGCACCGTCGCCCTTCTCTCCCTCCTTCTCGAGCTTGGGGGTGATGGTCAGCTTGGTGTAGTCTTCGATGGTGATTGGGCTTCCAGCGATGCGGAACTTGCTGGCGTCATCGAGAGTGAGAGTGTATTCCTCACCGTAGACAAGAGTATCAGCTGCTTCGGCGGCAGCGAGGGGGAAATCAGCAGTTGTTTCAGTGGCATCTTTAGCCATTGTGAACTTCTTGGTCACGACTTTCCCGTCCTTGGTCTTTGGAGTGAATGTAACTGTAACGTCTTTTGCTGCTCCGGCCTTCTCTTCAAGAGTGGCTTTGATGGTGAGAGAGGTGATGGTCTTTGGGACGACTGAGAAAGTGACAAGGGGATCGGGTTTAGTGATTTCGATCTCTTCTTTGGGGAGATTTGTAGTTGTTGTAATCGCTGCCTCAGCGTTGTATTGGTAGCTTGTGACTTTATATTTTTTGCCGAATTGGAGGCTATCTGCTCCACCGATTCCAGTCAGAGCATTTGTCGATGTGTGAACTTCACTTCCACCCGTTGACACAACGGCAGCTGCTTTAGCAATCGTGATTGTGACTTCAGCATTCGATGATGCAGTGACTTCAGTAAATTTCAGTGTTAGCTTTGCGTCTTCTTCAATATCTGTCTTAGCGGCCACAGTGAAAACCATGTCGAGTTTCCCATCATTTGGCTTTTGATTAGCCAGTGCGATGTTTGTTGGAGCAACTTTAACAGCATTGCTTACTGATTGGAAACTTGAGGCTGAGATAAGAGCAAAGAGGAAGAACATTTCTCTTGATTTTCGTGAACCCATTGATGAAAGAAAATGACCGTTGTGAACTTCACTTCTTTGGACAGATGTATAACAAACAGTAATGGCGAATGTGAGAAACCATTCATCGACACGACTTATTCATTCACCGAAGGGGCGAAGAACAGTCAAACCAAATCTAGCGGGATGGACAGTTTTGTGAAGACTATGGGAGAATGCTACGAATATCTGAGAATATGCAAAGTCACTTTGGAGCTGTGGAATGCGATCCCGGAACGAATTCAAAGTGATTTGGCTATCGATTGTCTTTGAGTTCTAAAGTCCTTCTGGTGTTCGGATGTCAAGATAAATGTAGTCTGGCTTCGTTGTAGCGGTATTGATGTCTGTCATCCCTTTACATCGCTTCAAATTCTCATTGGTTTTGACTTTTCGGAGGATATCGTCATCAAAAAGGTGTGATGGATATTCGCTTTGACTGATTCTTCTTTAGAGAGTTATCACAGAAACTAGAAAAGAAAGAATCGTCTCATCTTCTTGATAGCTTGGAGAAATTTGACCAGATGACTCAATTGTCTTTTTTCCGTATTATCGATTCAGAATCTCTTATTTTGGGGCGTCATCCGATTTCATATGCACATTAGATTGTATTACGCAACTTAACTTAATAGTGAAGAACATCCATGTGCCAGAATCAGTGGCTGTTTGAGTACAGCTCAACAGGCCAATCTCATGATTTAAAACCATTTAACGATCAATGAACCTCATGAACAACTCAATGCTTCTCAGAACAAGTGTATTGAAACTGCGAGTCGTGAAATGAGAGGGTTTTTGGAATTCATGATCACAATGATGATATCGAACAATGAACAGAAATTTGGGAAGTCATTTCGCTCCAAGTCGATCTTGGTCACTCGAGATTTACGATCCCATATCAATTTCTGCGAGCGTGCAGTGTTGAAGTGAGGGCTGACGTTTGGCGTGCTCCCTGTGTGGAACCAGAACCCGTTTGGCAAATGAAAATTACAATGTGGAGCTGAAGGAAAACGTTGCTGTTGAAAGTGGAGTTTTGATTCGATGATGATGTCTCAAAATGAAGGAATCGGAATCTCGGATCACTCCAAGAACATCTGCGTGGATTGCATTGTGCACGAAGTAGAACAGATATCACCGTGCAACGAGAATCACTGTTCAAGATGCGTGCTTTGAATTTGCGATCATGTGCCCAGGTCACGAATAGAGTCATGCTTTGTCATTGAAGCAAAAAAATGAATGGGTACGGACGATGGCCTCATGAATATCGAGAAAAAAGACTTTGAGCAATGGTGTTGTGCTGATACATTGACTGTATCATGAATAGGCACATTGACTTGTTGGAAAAGTACAAATAATCAATCCTTACTTTAATTTGTTATAGTGGGTGGTAGAGGGAGAAATATTTTCAGAAATCGGCGAGGAATGAAGTGGTATCATTGGTCTGCAAATCAGGAATGAGTTCAGAGATGAATGAAGAGAGTTGATGTGATCGAGCCCAGCTCGACAAGGTACAGTGATCTGATGGTTATTGAACTCAGAATCATGCATCGAAGCATCGCTTGCGTGCTCATGTCGTGATAACATCCAGAAAAAACGGATTAGACAGTTCCGACAATTGTTTCAAGTTAAAGTCATTCGGATGTGCAAAACACTCCCAGTGGAATAACGAAAGCATTAATCTGATTCAGAGCATGTCCGCTGTTTCCATTGTCATCTTGTATCGAACACGGAGATAATTGGACGAGATAGAAGGAACAGGACTGCTCATATCAGGTTCAAAAAACTCTCTCCGGTTTCTCGAACAAGACACTGCTTCTCTCGCTATCAACTCCACGAGATTGTCACATAGAGGGAGGTGGAAATGACACACGTATTTGATTGAAAGATCACTGGAATCCCAGCACATTGGATCAAACTGCCCTTTTTGTGTTCATATGAGAAACGAGGCATCTGAAATGTCAATCCGTCCAAATGACGGCAAACTCATTGGATGTCATGTGTTTGACGTGTTTGGTTCATTCAAAGCAAGGAAGTCCGAAAAGAGTCACCTCAATCAACACCTCACTCCTGCCCCTCGTGCTGCTCCAAAAATGGCGAAGGCGGTTTTGACGATTTGTTTATGGTCGGATTGCATCTCCATCATCATCAGGCTCGGGTTTGTATTCGTCCGATCTGCCTTTGCAGCCATTTTGAAAACTGAAGTTTCCAACCCCTTGACCGGCCTTGTGCCTTATCTCATTTCGCCGGAATCAACTGAACGAATTCAGGACGAAGACGGAGATCATTTGGGAAGAGGGCGCGGTGGAGACCTCTTTTCTCAGTGGAATAGGTTTTTCTGACCGCCTCAAAACGAACTGGATCTCTTCCGCGCTGATCCAGTGGATGCCATTGCGTCTGAAAGATACAGACTTAGTGATTCGTTGTCTGAAACCTCTGTCCTGGGTCTGTAGACTCATTTCTTTCTTCGACTCTGATCTTTTCTTCCACGATTTTTGGAGGTATTTCACTTCGGATTATTGATCTACACATCAATACCATTCCACATACCCAAAAATTGTTGTGTTTTGACGATTTGCTCATTCACAAAAGGCTGTCTTCTGCTCCGCATCCAATACGTAAATAATCCTCATCCGCATCAGTGATTCCGTCTTTCAAACATTTTTGGAGATGTATTCCTCTCATGTGGCCTTCCAAAATGCTTCTTTCACTTTTTCTGTGACATTCCCTTAATGAAGTGTTTACGGCGTCACTCAGCTCTACAAAGCTATCAGAACTCGCCTCGACCTTGAAATGAATTCATCTTCCCTCATTCTGGGATGTCATTCTGAGAAGAACCGACAGCCTCTTCTCCCGCCAGTTTCCATCGCTCTTTTTCTCGACGCTCCAGATCTGATTCAAGAACTCCTTTCGACTGTTTTTCACCGTTTTCGAGAATTCGTTAACTACCCAGCCACATTACTTCACTATTTGTGACCAAGAATCAATTAGTATTCATGATTCAATCAGCCTCATTTTCCACTGCCAATTCTCCACCAAATACGTGGTAAACGCACATTAAAAGACGCCACCGAGACCAAACTCAATGATTACACGGTGTCCTGAGCTTATCGTGATCATCTTCTTCTTGAATCTGACAATCCCATCAGCAACAATCGCAGCTCACGCCTCTCCAGAATATCCCTCTCGCTGTGGTCAACAAATGCACTAATGGGATAAAACCAACTGTACATTTGGAAACAAACGATCATCTTCACACTTACCTGGTCACAGTGTCGACAAGGCACTCTAAGCTTCAGACTGACTTCTCCACATCCTGAGTAACAAACTGTGGTTCCATCGCACACAAAAATGACTTCCATTTGGAGCTGGAACGTTTTGATATCTTTCCAGATCAGTGTCTCGTTTCGTTATACCAGATCATCAATCAACCAAATCCTCAAGTCATGTCGTCATGTCAACAATGAAGGGCCAACTTCAAATCCAACCCCAGTCCATCCAACCTTTTTGTTTTACTTCTGCTACCCAAAATCAGGCTCAAATCACATCTGGGAGAGGGGATTTCCTCGTTCGCCCCGTCGGACCAAATCACGTTCCGATTCCACTTCTGAACGATCCAACTCCCCCATCAGAGTCAAGAAAATGCATCCACCTTTGAGAAATTCAACAAAACATCGGAACTATGAACTAGGAGGGATAGAATGGTGCGCATGATCTGACTTGTTCGAAACTCGAACCTGACTCTCTCGACAACATCACTCAACACCTCCATTTGCCTGTTACACATTTTCCAGTCTAGCATTGCCACCATCCAGTCCAATTCATTGACCGACACCACATTTGTTCTGCTGCAATATTTGTGCAAAACACGACTTTTACCAAACGCAAAGTCGAGCAGATTTGAATGACAAAATCGATCTCACACTTTGGAACACAAACCTGATGATTGTGCCATTATCGCCTCTCTCAGAAACACTCTCTGACTTCAACTTCATCGGAGTGGATGTGTGAGGACCAGAATTGACTTGGCGAAACCAGAACAAAAACCATCAAGAGTCGGAACAAATGAGAAGAGGATCTGGACGAAGAAGCAGAATTTGTTGCGTATTCGCTCGCTGAATAAGAAGCCGAGGAAAAATGCTCCCCAATCGTGATCAACGATGTCTGCGGGTCGATGTTCTGTTTCTTGTCTGGTTCGTCGTCCTGACTGAGCTCGGAGAATGGCATCACTGTCGGTTTGATTGGAGGGGTTGCTTTTGGAGTCTGGGCAGGAGTGATGGACGATGCTCGGGCGAGTTGTGCTGCTTTTCGTTTTGCCTTTCTCGCTTCGTCAATCTCCTGCTCCGCAATCCGCTCCTTCTTCAGCTTCATCTCTTTCAGCTTCTTCTCCATGTACTCCACCGAATCTCGATCTTCAATTCCAGGCATAGCCAGCACAGAGTCAATCAGAGTCGTCTCTGTCGCATCCTTCTCCTGCGGCTCGAGAGTCAGATCCACTCCGATTCCTTTCTGTCCGAAGAGCGAAGGGAAGAACGCGCCAGGTACCCGCTTTGGAGGCGTCGCGTTCTTCATCGTGCGTGCTGTCACCCAACACGCTGTCCCGTCCAACGCTGTGAAGAACACTCGGCGGGCAGTTTGTGGGCGTTTCGAGGCATACGCTTCGGTCACTTCGGTGACGACAGGTGCGACTGGAATGGACGACGATGCTTTCAAAACAGGCGAGAGGAGAAGCGAGGCGTGTGAGGAACTTGAAGACGTCGCACTGGACGGTCGCTGATCGTTGCTCGACGTGGACGAGAACGAGGGATTCGTCGTCACACCTGACAGAATCGGTGTGGCTCGCTTTGAAGGCCTGACAGTCATCGACCCGTCCGTTGTCTTGAAGAAGAGGAGAGGCAGGCGCGTGGGAGGGCCGAACTTGGCTGCTGGCTTCTTCGTCGGGTGCTCGCAGTAGACAGACACATTGCCGACGGGAGTGAAGTGGATGTGCGTGTTGTCTGGTTTTGTGATCACAATCTTCTTCTCTGCAGACGACCATTCGAGCGTTGTTCCGTCACACAGACACACTGTCAATATCTCTCGCACCCAGTTCATTGTGGGTGTCTCGTTCAGTCGAGTTCCCTGGATCGACGATGCGATGTCCTCTGACCTGTTGAACTGGTTGTTGAACGACACGATCTTCTTCTGGATGAGCGAGATGAGGATGCGTGGCGAGTTGGGGTGTTCCACACACAGCATCGCCTTCATCGGCGCGAGGGACTCTGTTTCTTGCTCGTACTTCTCAACCAGCTTCGGACTGTCGCCAAATGCGAAAGAGTGGAAGACTCGAGTCCCATCTGCGTGGTGGACAACACGCTCCCCTGTGTTGTGCTGTACAATCGTCACTCTGTCAGCACGCGTGCGGACACTCGCTGTCTCGTCGCTGTTGATGGCCTCGACAGATCGGATCGGAGGAAGAGCGGACGGATTGAGTGTGGATGAGGTGGGGAGCGGGAAGAATGCTGGGAGGTGTTGTGTGATGGTGTTGAGATTGTGAGGAAGCGTCTGGAGAGATCGTTGTGAACGTTCTTCATCGCTCTCGTCCGCCTCATCTCCCAGTTTCGTCGGAATATCGTCCTCTTCTCTGGTTTAAGGTTTCGCAATGTTGCTGCCCTCTTCCACTGCTTGGTCGATCGGAAGATCAGACGGGAGGGAGACATCTTTGAAGCAGTCGCGAAGGAGGATGATTTCAGAATCGTCGCTGTCAGCAAAGACGATGTCGGGTGGGAGGAGAGGGAAGGAGAAGAGAGGACGCGCAACACGCTCGCCTTTCGAGTTCACGCTCATCCACTCGTTCCCATCGCACAACGACATATCGCCGTTCGCCAACAGCACAGCCACCTCACCGCTGCTCATCTTGACCGAAGTCGTTCTCATCCCACTCACACTGCGTGTGCATTCGTAGACAGGCTCGCACACTCTCATTTCGGGAAGAGGGGTGGTGAATCGATGGAGCGCTTCTTCTGTGGTTGTCTCGAACGGATTTTCAACTGTCTCTTCCGCTGTCGCTCTGTTCCTTCCATTCCTCGAGGTTTTTGCTGTTTTGGGAGCGATCGGTGCTGGCTCGGCTTTCTTCGCTTTCGCCTTCTTTCCTTTCTTCGCCTTGGGATCGTCATCTTCAGCTTCCTCCTCAACAGGAATCTGCATCCCACACACCTTCTCTTCATTTCGATACCGCAGAATCCCATCCTTCCCCTGCTCGATCGAAAACGCTCGTGCTGCTTCAACAAACGCTTGACACGATTTGTGACGGTGGTCGAGGAGTGTCTGTGTCGAGATCGCTGTTCTGTCTGGCATCAGAAGATGCCCGAATCCTCTCCCCGTCTGCTCCGTCCCTTCCCCAGCGATGGGCGCGGCTGTCACCCGAACGATTCTTGTCTCGCTGTCGATCGACACAACTTGACCGCCGACTGTGGAGTATGTGACGTCGTACGGAATCGAATCGGGATTGTCTGATTTGTGCGTCTTCATCGACACAGTTGTCTTGTCGGAGAATGTGGATGTGAAGGACGGTGTGGAGACGTATTCGAAGTGGACTGGTGCTGTTGGTGATGGGAGGGTGTCTTCGTGGAAGGCATTCCCACTGACGATCGAGGCAGGTGACGAGCTGTTCAAAGAATACGAAGGAATGTGTGAGATGACGGATTGCCGGACAGTGAGGGAGTGTGAGGCAGGCAGAAGGGCATCTCTGAACACAGACATGAACAGCGAGCGGAGAGGGTTCCGCATCAATCGCGTGTGGAGATACTGCACGTCAACTGTGACAACCAACTTCTCGATGAGCGATGCGTGCAGCTGAGACGACGCATCCTGACTTCGGAAAAATGTCTTCGCCGGCAGCTGTATTCATTTGGTTGGCGATGGTCTGCTTGACTTGGGCGAGGGCTGACGACACGTCGAAGGAGTGGTTTTGGATGGATGTGATTTGGTAGGCGAGTGACTTGATTTGTGAGGAGAGGGCGGGGAGGAGGTGGGACGAGACAGTCTCCTGTTTGAAGTACGAGTGGACGGAGGAGAGGAGAGGCGAGAGGACCACGCTGAGTGGAGAAGTGTTGTCGAGTGGCGAGGAGCCATCTCAAACGGGATTCCGAATGGATGGAAGGTGCTGACGAGTCTGTCTTTGTGCGGTCCTCTGAGAGAAACGGCGAGATATTCCCGATTTGACGCGAAACGGATCTGTACTGATGACTTGACTTGTTCAAGTTGGTCTCCCTGCGAAGGATTTGCTTGTTCCCTTTCTTTGTTTTGACTGAGTTCCCTTTCAGCTCGTCGGAGGTCGTTGACAGCATTTTGATTTACTGTTCCGACCGAAGCGAGTGGAACAGATTCGATGATCTCGCGGAGTGAGAGAGCAAATGACAGGAGAGTTGGAGAGAGAGATGTTGCGTGCTGTTCCTCGTCGGGATTGGAGAACATGGCGAGTGTTCAGCACAATCGAATGCCGACTCAGGTCCATCGTCTTTTGACTTCATCAAAGACGAACAATCGAGAACATGGAAAACACGCATCATCACGTCCGGTCGTGAGGCCAAGCAGGAGTGAAAAAAGGGGGACATTTACTGTTCAGATTGGCAGATGGAGAGAGACACACAAACAGTGTTGGTTGTCCACGAGAAGTCAGAAATCGTTCGAAATGTTCGCCGGTTCTTGTCTGTTTCTATCCACGTCGTGAAAGGTTCATGCCCTGCAAGATGTTCCATTCAATCGATTGGTCAACAATCCATCTTCCGAACAATTCGTGGTTGTCGGAAAGCATCTTTTCCTCAACCACATCTTCGATGCCCTCCATTCTCAACATTCGATGCATTGTCTGACACATCTGCTGTTCTATCCCCCTTTTTCTGTTCCATTCCCGCTGTGTACTCACCATATCATACATAATAGACCAGATTAAGCGATCAAGTTTGAAGAATGCGAGACAACTGGGAATCGTGAGAAAGACAGGCATATGAACAAGGAAATCCAGTGTCTGTTGATAACATGGAGATATTTGGAGGATTCGGGTCAGGAGTTCCAGAAAATGCTTGGATTGACCAACATCGATGATCGAAAAGCGGTTCACACACAAATGGCAAATATATTGCTCCGAAGGTACCACAACTTGCTTTAACACCGTCTCGTGAACAGCTTGTTGTTCATTTTCATCTTTACTTCTGAGTTGAGCGAGACCAGCTGGAGTTGCGGGCCAGAGAGAGAGCCAGATGATTCTCGTGAGGTTGATGTGGATATCTTCTGCTTCGATCAAGGAAAGAGACTGAGGATTGAGAGTGATGATGATTTGAGAGATCAGATCAGCTTTAACGAGGTTAAGTTGGACTTGACCTGAACAGAATGTGATCAGAGCATCGAGCATCTTCATTGCTGCTGTGGTGATGGTCATATTGGGCGATGAAATGAGTACCACAATGGATTGAATGAAGTTAGTCGACGAATCATCAGATGATGACGAAAAGCTGCTGAGAAAAGCATCTGCCGATGCTTGATTCTTCGGTTTCATAGATTCCAGAATTTTCATGGCTTTCACTTCCAGATTGCCATCAAGTGCAGGAAGTACCTTCATTGTCGCAACAAGAGACTGAAAGACATTTGCCTTTTCCTGCTCAGATTTCAAGACATGTTCTTCGCTCCAATTCAGGAAAGCAGAAGAGTCTAAAGAAGATGAAAAGCAGTAGAAAGAGATACCAGTGCACGAAGAATCAGTGGATGCCTTTACATTGTCGCTTAAAGCAGTCATTGTTTGGGGTTCTGAGTTGAGGTATTCGTTATGGGTCATTTCAGGAGAGAAATCAGAGAACATGAGATGACAACTCTAAAACTAGAAACAACATTTCTCACTCTTATCCATCATTTTCTTCCTCCGCGCGCCTCGTCGACTCTATTTCGTTCAAAGGCAAGGCATACCTCTCTCCAATCTGGGACGTTCTGTGTGGAGGATGTGGGGAGAGTGGAATGGACCAATTTCGTGTCCCGTCTGCCACACAAAGTTCGTTGAGATGTCTGATTGCTGCTCAACAGATGACTGGTTCGAACCGTCTTCGTTCGCTTCTCGTCTGTTCTCTTCGCAATCCGTCTCGTTGAGTGATGTCTGCGCTGTCGCTGACGTCCGAGCGGTCGTTGCCTCCGTAGTGTTGCTGACACATTGACGAGCTTCGTTCGCTTTGCGTGATATCAGAGTCTTCAGACAGTTGTGAGATAACTGTTGAACCTGGTTTTCATCCTCTTCTTCACCTCTGCCGCTGTTGGAGATGCCCGCTTCACCCAATACGTCCTGTCGATCCCCCCAATGCCCTCCTTCTCCTGCACACACCCAATCGCCACCAACACACTGTCCTCCGGAGCAAAGAATTGTGTCCGAACAGGAAAGTCGTTGATGAGCAGGCGCGACATGGCGAGGGAGAGTGCCTCTTGTGTGTACTCCTCAGTCACCGCATATTCCGCCGAGTCGACGAGCGGAGGCGCGTAGATGGCTCGGAGTTGTTTGAAGTTGGTGTCGTTCTGGCGATCCGTCGGGGCTTCTGTTGGTGTCTCAGCCAAGCGGGAGCGTTTGGCGGTCGAGTTTGGTCCCCCGCGCTTGGCTTTGGTCGACTTCTCAAGTGTGTCGTAGGTGCTGGCTGTGTTCGGCTTCCCATCTCATCGTTCGCCCATCCCAAACGGCGTGAATTGGATGTTGGGGCGTGTCTGAGAACTGCGGAGCGGGGACACTGCTCTGTTTTGGATGGTTGATGGAGATCGTCTGCTTCGGCTTGCAGCGGTGAGTGGAGGCGAAAGAAACTGCTCGACAACTTCCTCCTGCTCCTTCTCTTTCTCCGACACGAACAGGAACGAGCCGAGTGTTGTTCGATTGGTCTGCTCGTTGCGTGACGGGAGAGTGATCTGGATCGAAGGATTGGAGAACGAGAACTGCTGGATCTCGTTCTTTTCAGCTGTGCTTTCTCGCATGTTGCGGGAGACGGATGTGCTGGGGATGAAGGCAGCAGCTGTCTGGGCTGTGTTAGAAGATGGGTAGAACTTGGAGAAGAATTCAGGTGCCACGAACGTCCCGCCCAGCAGCGTCGATGTGGACGATGACGCAAAAGTGTGATGTGTCGAGTCTGCTTGTTTTGTGAGCATTTCAGAAAACGACGCGCAAAGGAGCAGGTGCAGGAACATGTCGTCCAGCACACCCATATTCTCCCTCTCCTCGTCGTCTTCCGGACCAGAATACACTTCCCCAAAATACCTCGCCATCGCACTCTTCACCCCTCCCCCAATCCGACCCGACGAGCTGTGCATCAAATCCTGCTCGCGAAGAACAGCACTCAAGTCACGCTCCGAAATGCGACTGAAGAAATCCCGTCCTTCCGCGAAATCTCCATCGATGTCGGCGAGTGTGAGCATATCTGGTGGTTGGATGGAGTGGGGAAGAACTTCTGCTGTGATTCGGTGATTGTGGCAGAGTCGATTGAGACGAGACGGATAGCTTCAGCGAAGTTGAGGATGGCTGACTTGAGCGACGTCTGCGTCGAGTTCTGAGCGATGAGGATCGACAGTGGAGAAGGCACTTTGGAGACAAGAGGGGGTAGTTGGAGAATTCCCAGAAACGTGTTCGAGTTCATTCCGCGCGATGACGAGATGCCGGGCGGGAGGATGAACGAGACGCCGTTGGAGAGAGTGAGCGTGTTGGGAAACGCCCCGCTGTCTCGCAACACCCCCAATTTCTTCGCTTTCCCATCAAACAACGATTTTCCAGCGACAAACACAGCTGCTGTGTGAGCGTGGAATGTGAAAGGGGAGAGCAGCTGAACACACGCATCCGTCAAGTTGCTCGCCAGCAGACCAGGTCCGTGCACAATCAGAGCCTCGTTCCTTGCGATCATTTCCTGCTGCACCTGCCTCTGGCTGTTCCGAGCAGAGAGCCGCCTCTTCTTCGTCTTGTCTTTCCCATTCGGAGTGGTCACTGCTGCCTGTTTGAGCTCCTCGTTGACTGTGGAGAGGTAGGAAGGGAGGGTGCTGAGTGATTCGATGACCTGCTCTGTCTTCTTCCGAACATCGTCCTCGCGCTTGAATCGGGAGGAGTGGAAGGAGGATTGAAAGGCGGAGAAGGCATACTCGATCGAGCGGGTGAGGTGGGAGAGGGAGGGAAAGACAGAAGTGTTCGATGCGGCTGGAGAGATGTTGAGTTGCATGTCCGACGAGGACGGGAGAGAGCAAAGGATGGCGAGTCTTCAGCATCCTCTCTTCCTCCGCGCGCCTCGTCGACTCCAGCTCGTTCAGAGGCAATGCATACCTCTCTCCAATCTGGGACGTTCTGTGTGGAAGATGTGGGGAGAGTGGAATGGACCAATTTCGTGTCCCATCTGCTACACAAAATTCGTTGAGATGTCTGACTGCTGCTCTACAGATGACTGGTACGTCCTCCACAACTCCAAGTTCGATTGTTCTGAACCGTCTTCGTTCGCTTCGTGTTTGTTCTCTTCGTAATCCGTCTCGGTGAGTGATGTCTGCGCTGTTGTTGATGTCCGAGCTGTCGTTGAGTCCGTATTGTCGCGGACACGTTGACGAGCTTCGTTGGCTTTCGGTGACACCAGAGTCTTCAGACAGATCTGGGAGAGGGAGGGGAGGAGGAAAGGATGAAGATGATGAAGAGAGTTGATCAAACAAGGAGAATCGATCTTAAAAGTAAAGACAAGTGGAGTGAGTGATTCATTCATACCACATCCTGGAGTGGTTTGAACGTAGTGACAGTGTTGTCCATCTCATCCTCGCTCACCTCCACCGATACAGTGTTGGGAACACAGACGATCCATTGCTCGTCAGCCACTGATCCGTCTTTAGCTGCTCGATTGTCATCTGTTCTCTTGGGTCTTTGTCCAACAATCAACAAAGATCACACACAAACAGTGTTTGTTGTCCAAGAGAAGCCAGAAATCGTTCGAAATGATCGCTTGCGCTTGTCTGTTTCTATTCCTGTTTCAGAAGGTTCATGCCATGCTGGTTGTTCCATTTGATCGATTCGGTAACAATATCTCTTCCGAATGTTCGACTGTGGTCGCTTTGAAGCTTTGCCTCAATCACATCTTCGATGCCCTCCATTCTCAACATTCGATCCACTGTCTTCCTCATATGTCGCAGTTCTATTTTTGTGTTGTTCCAT
The DNA here is from genome assembly GCA_033064195.1 of Blattamonas nauphoetae. Classification (NCBI taxonomy): domain Eukaryota; phylum Preaxostyla; order Oxymonadida; genus Blattamonas; species Blattamonas nauphoetae. The sequence goes on from JARBJD010000080.1 coordinate 49,228, forward strand.
TTCCGATGCGAATCGACAATGAAATCCAGAAAACGGCAGATTGATGCGTCATGTTCGATATATGTGAGACAACTGGAGATCGTGAGAAAGACATGCATATGATCATTCTTCAATGATCTGGTTCAGGACAGAGTTCCGAAGAGTGAGATACATCTCTGACATGAACGAAACCTGAACGGAAGATATTGGGTTAGATCTCTTGACATTATCTTTTGTACTTTTTCATTTGGGAAAACATTACACATATGAACGAGAACGTCGAAGTGCTACTTAGAAAACTGGGTGAGTACCGAAATTTCGCCGCCGAGGTCATCACAGTGATGCAGAATCCGGAGCTTCCCCGAGCTCGTGAATTTGTCGGCATTCAGATGCCAGCGTACCTCGTGGCTGCGGCTCCGGCATTGTTCCATGTCCTCAGATTGATTATGTTGGCCATTGACGTTGGATTAGGACTTAACTCAGACGAGTGGGTGGCCCCCCTCACGGGACTCCCACAGGAGGTTGTGCGACCGCATCAGGTGATGACGCCGGATATTTTTGCACACCATCAGACTCCACAAATTCAAACGCCACAGCTACAAGTGGAGGTTGGTGTTACGCCTCCGATCTTTCGGCCGGAGGCGCAGAGGCCGATGGTTCGATTTGATCCGATCGTTCAACAGGGGCCGGTAGGAGCCCAACAAGTACATGAGGATGTTCAGACTTTCCATCACATGCTCATGGAGGCGTCCGGAGCTGCCGCTTTCACCTGGGACCAGCCGGCCTTATCAACAGTTCGCGAGGTAGTCAAGTTCGCTGAGGAGTTGAAGTTGAATGAGGACGTTCTAAAGCAGTTTGTCACGGCGAAGAATAGGAAGGTGGACACTCTGCTGGTTCAATTGAAGAAGGAGGCGTTTGTCAATGTCCAGCTGGCTGTTGGAATGTTTGAATCCGTTCGACAGGGAATGCCGACGGCACAGGCATTGTGCCTCCAAGGGCTTAAGGCGGCCGAGTTGGTGAAGCGCGTTGAGCAAGTTCGGAAAGTTGTCCTTTGCGACGTCCTGCCCGGTTCGCAAGGTGATGATCGGCAGGACGACAACGCCCGGAGGCAGAGGGAGCTTCTGCAACAAGAAATGAATCAGGCGAGACAAGTGCGAGCGGCGGCGGCGGCTGTGAGACAGACCCAGCAGCCTGGGTTTTTTCGTCCCTCAGGCCAGAATTGGGGGCAGGGACACAATCAGAGCAGAGGGTGGAGCACCAGAGGGCTACAGAATCGGCCAGGCCCGTGGAGAGGGCGGCCCCACAACAATTGGGGTATTTCCCAGCACTTCAGAACAATCAAACACACCAACCGAAACAGTAGGAGCTCAACAGCAATGCCATGTCACCCAAACACATTCACATCACCCCACACAACCATCACCACAACATTCAGTCGTCAATCTAACTTCATCTTCAAAGATTCAGTTCAATTACCTTCTCAGTCGTTTCTTTCAAAGGCAGGAGTTCGAGAGGAAAGACCATGGAATTGGTGGGTTCCTCTCGCGACGAGCAGAGAGCTGGGCCGAAGCAGGATGGCCCAGTTTGAAGGAGGGCATCGTGATTCCATTCAAGTCAGTTCCAAGCAGCAGAGGACAATCTCGAGTAATTCTCAAGAGCGAGAAGGAGAGGGTTGCATTCGGAGGCATCATCCAGAAGGAGCTGAAGGAAAGGATGATAAAAGAAGTGCAGGAAGACACAGTGATACTTCTCAACAACTCATTTCTGGTGCCGAAGTCCGACGGGACATTTCGCCGGATCCTCGACTGTCGGCCGGCGAACAAACTGCTGACGGCCGAGCACTTCAAGATGGAGGGGACAAGAGTGGTTTCCCAACTCATCAAGCCCAACGATTGGATGAGCAAGATCGATCTGACTCTTGCTTACCAACATGTGCCAATCCACCAGGCATCTCGACCGTTTCTATGCTTTCAATACGGCATGAGTTTTTATCAACACTCGACCCTGCCGTTTGGGCTGTCGTTAGCCCCGCTGATCTTTACGAAGTTGATGAGGGTCGTCGTCTCTCGACTGAGGCCGACCGTCCGGATGATAGCGTATCTGGACGATATCCTAGTGTTGGACGAGACGGAGGAGGGTTTGATGATCAAGATCGAGAGGGTACTGATGGAACTAGACAATTATGGATTCACTGTCAACAAGACGAAGTCGCAACTATGCCCCGCCCAGAAGATGGAGTTCCTGGGTTTCATCTGGGACAGTCGGACAATGAGGGTGACTGTCCCCGAGGTGAAGATGGGGGCGGCTCGGAAGAAAGTGGCCGCCAAACTCAGCCGGGCACAAAGCGGGAAAGCGTGCAAAGCATGGTCACTTGCTTCCCTGATCGGCACACTTCAGTCAATTTCCCTGGCGGAAGAACAAGCGCATATCAGGACGCGACACTTGACACACAAGAAGGAAGAGATGCTCCTTCAAGGCTCTTTCTCGGCAACTGGGTTGTTGGGGAAGGCGGAGATAGACGAGTTGGAATGGTGGAAGAGTCGTCTCACAAAGGTGCTATCTGGGAGTATCAGTCCGTTCGTACCGACGGTGACCGTCACGACGGACGCGTCAGAATGGGGAATCGGAGCAATTTTGGAGAGACAAGGATTGGACAGGATCGTGTTTCAGAGTCGCTTTGGAGAGGACGAGAGAGAAAGGTCGTCGAATTGGAGGGAGATGAGGGCCGTTGGAGTGACATTGTCCGTGATGAGGAGAGAAGGCAGGATAGTGACCGGGGATCATGTTCTCCTTCGGAGCGACAACTCGACAACTGTGTTCGATGTGAACAGGAGGACGTGCTCGCTAAGTCTCCTCCCTCTACTCAAAGATATCCTCTGCGAAGTCGAGGCTTTCAAAGGAAAGTTGATGGCGGTACATCTCCCCGGAGTGGAGAACGAGCTGGCAGATCGCCTCTCCAGGATGGAGGACGGGTCGGACTACATGCTGAAGAGGGAAGTGTTCAGGAGGATATGCACTCAGATGAGGTGCCTCCCGACGTTGGACGCGTTCGCGTCGGAGGCAAACGCCCAACTACCGCGATTTGCAAGCTGGAGGAGGGAAAGGACAGCCGTTGCGACAAACGGGCTACTCATGGATTGGAGGGGAGAGGTAATCTACGCGTTTCCCCAAACCCTCTGCTTCTTCAAGTCGTACGGAAGATCGCGAGAGAAGGCGTGGAAGCATTAGTGGTGGCGTTCGACTGGCCAGCGCTGTTGGGCGTGGCAGAGCTGGAAAGGTTGGCGGAGCGAAGGATGATAGTAGGGAGAAGCCGGGATGTGTTGGAAGAAGGAGTGGGATTGAGAGCGTGCGGGGCAAGATTACCGGATGGAGTGCTGCTATGTTGTTGGATTCGAGGGACATCTGGGAGGAGTTAGCGAAGATGAAGGGCTTCTCAGACGAAGCCGTGAAGCTGTGGAAGAATGGGCTCACTGAGCAAACGAGGAGCAACTATGCTGGTGAAATGAGGAGGTGGATTGAATGGTGCGTGAGGGAAAACCGAGATTGGGAAGCGATTGACGACGCTGCGGTCATCAATTTCCTTTCTCAGAGGGCCGGTAGGACGAGATCACAAGATACTGCAAGATCAGCACTAAGTTTCCTGTGCAAGCATGTCGGTATTGAGGATGTGAGTCAATCCAAGGCTGTCCAGCTGTATTTCCGTGGACAAAAACGAGCTGATCCGAAGCAGGCAAGGTATCGAACGATTTTCGATGCAAAACAGCTGGAGGATGGGATTAGGAGGATGAGAGAAGTGGCCCAATCATGCGAAGATTGGCAACAGATTGTGGCGACATCTATGATTCTGAATCACGCCATGAGGTACACGGAGATGACGTCGATTCGATGCGGGAGTGTGGGATTGGAGAAGAGTGGAAATACTATTATGTTGATCGCAAGTTTAAAGCGAAGTCCTGAACCACAGAGAGTGGTTCTGAGAGAGGACGAAATTGACAACGAGTTGAGGATGACAATGAGTTTGGAGAAGGTGATTCAATTGATTCGAGCCGAACGGCCAAAGGACTGGGAGACAGTTGGTCTCTTCTTCGATGTTGGAAAGGGAAGAGAGCGAAGGGTGGATGAAGTGCGCGGGTTGGTGGGACAACTGATGAGAGAATCCGAGATCCCAGACACCTTTAAGCCGTACGCTACAAAACATGCTGGGATCTCCGCAAGGATCCGCAAGGGAGAGTCAATCCCTTCTGTCGCTGAAGGCGCGCGGTTGTCGGTCAAGTCGGGTGTGATCCAGAAACACTACATCTTGCCCTTGACTCCCAAGTCTCACTCTTCGGAACTCTGTCCTGAACCAGATCATTGAAGAATGATCATCGGTTTAGGAGAGAGTGAAGAAGAGTGACCTCCCTCCCACCCTGGCAACATTGATTTCGTTTGATTTTAACTTCTTCACGCTTATCTTCAAGTTTCAGTCGCCTTCGGGCTGTTGGATTGGTTGCCGTCCTTGTGTTCGGCAAGTTTCATCTTCAGGGTTTCTTCTTCTTCTTCGGTTCTGGTTGTGTGGGGGTCTTTCTCCCAAGTATCTAACCCAATATCTTCCGTTCAGGTTTCGTTCATGTCAGAGATGTATCTCACTCTTCTTCACTCTCTCCTAAACCGATGAAGAACAAATTCCATTGTCGGTTGAGAATAAGGAGATATTTGAAGGAGTAGAGCCAGAAGAAACATGAATTCCGCTGTTAGATCGTCGATGGCGAGCAATCCAAGTGTGTTCTGGAACTTCTTGCCTGACTCCTCGAAATATCTCATAATTATCAACCAACAATGGATTTCATTCTTAATATGCTTGTCTTACTCACGATATCGAGTTGTTTTGCTTTCTTCGTACGTGAGAACTCAGTCTGGCTTTTCCGCATGAGATGAACCAAGCCCAGCTGGATTGGAACGAAACAAGCGTAAATGTGCTCCAGATATGGAAAACAAAGGATCGAAGGTTGAGAATGGAGGGCATCGAAGATGATTTTGTGAGTGTTGTGGCCTTTCATCACTTCCCTTGGAGTGATTCTGCCAAAGGATGCAGTGATAATGTTTGCATGGAGATCAAATTGGAGAAGTTGTGTGTCGATAGTGATGGTATGGATTGATGGTCAAGTTGGGGAAGTTAAATATGAGAGTTGAGACTATGCATGATGAAGAGTGTCAGAGGGAGTACAATGAATGGCGTGGAAATGGAGGCATGACGTCAGAGACGAGACTTTGTTCTCGACATGGAACAGAGCGAGTGACCTTCTTTTGAGCCCTTTTTGGTGCGTTCTATAGCAGCCGAGAACTTTACATGATTTCTTGGATTCTTCATCACCTTTTCTGCGCATTGCTCATACGTTGTTTCGACGATACGTGCAAAACATGGGGCAATTCTTCGAATAATCTCATGTCCACTTGAAACCGACGTGGATACGCGCGAGAGAAGGATCTTGCGTTAAGAAACCATATTCCACTGTTCATGCGGCTGGATCAGAGAGAACGGCGAGAGGAGTGATTGTTGTGCTTTTGGATTCCTCAAGGATCAATTAACGTTGATGGTGGTCGGACAAGTCGATGGTGGAATCGACCCTCTCCATCTTGCTGAATAGACGAGAATTCCATCAACTTGATGAGGAGACAACTCCATTCATGTTTCCAAAGAACGACGACGTTACTAATCTTGCTGGGATTGTTGCTTCGGAGTCTCCTGGTGGATGGAGTTCGTCATGTCGTCTGTATGCCCACGGAGTTTCTAAAATCGCTCATGAAATTGTTCGCATTGCTGATTCGAACATTTGCTTCTGAATCTCCGAGGAATCTTGGTTTCCTCGATGCGGTAGAGCGATCGGAGTCGACTGATCTGAACGTCGGATGAGGACAACCGAAGAGTCCGTCTCCGACTGTATTCATGGAAATGAACAATATTGGCATCATGTTCAGTGACAAAGTGCAATCTTTGACGAAAATGCTCGCTCCATTGGAAGGTGAGAACGAATAAGATTTCTGTGGAATGACTTGAGCCGATTGATGGGCAAATAAGATTTTTGGACAACTGGGACAAGGATGTCGTGGTATTCACGCTCAGAGAGTGATATTGATCATTGCGAGGTGGGGTACGAATCTTGAAGAGATGACTGGAAAATGTCAGCCCACAACCGTGTCTCATGCACGAAACAGAAAGCGGAGTGGTCATCGATCCAACACACGCAGGGTTTCAAGCGAGTGTGATGGACGCATGAAAAGAGATCACCTGCTGAGGATGAAGCTGAGGATGTTGAACTGGTGATGTCGGGAGTGTTGATTGTGGACGAGTTTTTGTGTGACTGAGGCACCAAGCATTCAGAGAGGCCATCATTTTGCGATCAGAGCAGCGTTGATGAGACAATCTTGCATTTTGGGGAACAGAGGTGATTGACGTGAGAGCACGTCCATTGTTCGCTCAACGTGTGATCGATTCGGAAATATCATCTCATCAGTTCAATCATCACAATCGATCCATCCATCGACACCTTGTCTTTCATAAAGGAGAAGTGCGGGAGAGGCGGCAGAGGAGATGGAGAGTTTGGCGACCATCGAGCGAGACTGGCAAGAGAGAATCCGAATCGTTCCGACAAACGAAATCATGAGATGATGCCAGAGCCCGCAAAGATCACGCACAAACAGGGTGTGTTGTTAAAAGCAAGGCAGAAACAGTTCGAACTGTCGGTGGTGATCGTCCGTATCTATTCCTGTTCTGGAAGGTTCATGCCTTCCATATTGTTCCACATGAACGAGTAGGCAACAATCCATATTCCATCGGGTCCGTTTCTGTCGTTTCGGAGCTTTTCCTCCACCACATCATTGATGCCCTCCATTCTCAGCATTCGATCCACTGGCTTCCACATCTCTCGCTCTTCTCCCCCTCTTATGTTCCATTCCCACTGGATATCGACCATGAAATGCAGAAAAAGCCAGACTGAGCGATCATGTTCGAAGAATGTGAGACAACTTGTGATCGCGAGAACGACTGGCAGATGAAGAACAAATTCCATTGTCGGTTGATAATAGGGAGATATTCGGAGGATTCGTGCAAGGAGAATCGATCATTTCATTCAGAAAATACCAGATTGAGTGCTCACGTTTGAAGAATGCGAGACAACTTGGAATCGTGAGAAATATGGGCATATTCAGAATGAAACCCATTGTCGGCTGATAAGAAGGATATATTTAGAGGAGTCGAGCGAGGAGTCGCAGAAAATCATCAGATAGCTCTTCATCGATGATCGAATATCGGTTCACGCACAAATGCCAAATATACTTCTCTGAAGGGGCCACAACTTGCTGAAAAATCGTCTCGTAAACAGTCGGTGGTTCATCGACATCTGAAATTACGATAGAGGTGAGATTGCGTGGAGATTCGAGATATGAAGAATGGCGGATGCTTGACAAGAGACAGGGGTGGATGTCGACTGCTTCAGCAAAGGAAAGAGACAGTGGATTGAGACTGTTGATGAGTTGAGGGATCAGATCAGCTTTGACAACGGCAAGTCGGACTTGAACTGAACATCTCCTGATCAGAGCTTCGACCATCTTCAGTACTGCCACGGTAATGACTCGATTGGGGGAAGAAATTAGCACCATAATGGACTGTACGAAGTCTGCCAAGTATTCATCAGAAAATGATGCAAGGTTACCGAGAAAAGCATCTGCTGATTCTTCATCATCCAGATTCACAGATTCGAGAAATTTCACTGCCTTCACTTCCAGAGCGTCGTCGAGTGAAGACTGAAACTTCATTGTCGCAACAAGAGATCGAAAGACAACTGCTTGTTCGTTTCCAGATTGTTGTTGATCTTCATCCCAATTCAGGAACGGTGAGCAATCCATTGGAAAAGGCAAATGAGAGGAGGACAAATCAGAGTGTCTTGTACTCGATGAAGTGTCTGTGTTCATGTGAATCGCCGTCATTCGCATTGATTCAGCGAAACAAGGCTCGTTATGGGTCTGTGCAAAGCGACAAAGAAAGAGATTGAGACGAAATGGATATCCAAAAGGGATAGCAAAAAGTGGCCAACGAAGACTGAGATCATTCATGAATGAAGAAGTGAGAAAGTGAGGAGTGTGGGCTACAATCAAGGGAGGCTGGCGAGAGAGAATTCAAAATGTTCGGGTATATGAGAAGGTGATGTCAGAACCGACAACGACGACACACAAACAGCGTTTGTTGTCCAAAAGAAGAGAAACAGTTTGAACGATGTGGTCCTTTGTTTCTGGATTTACTCCGGTTTTAGCAAGTTCAGGCCCTGTTTGTTGCTCAAGTAGATTGAGATTTCAACAATCTCTTTGCCTGTTGCAGTATTTTCTTCGTTTAGCAGCTTTTGTTCAGTCACATCGTCCATGCCCTCCATTCTTAACATTCGAGACACTTTCTTCCACATCTGGCGCGCTTCTCCGTCTTTTTGGTTCCATCTCCACTGGGCATTGTCCAAAAAAGACAGAAAAGTACAGATTGGGTCATCAATTTCGAAGAATGTGAGACAACTTGGGATCGTCAGAAAGACTGGCAGATGAAGAACAAAATCCATCATGTGTTGAGAAGAAGGAGATATTTCGAGGAGTTGGGCGAGGAGGACGAAAAAATTCATGGATTGTTCACCATCGAGGATCGAATAGCGGTTCACGCACAAACGGCCAATATACTTTTCCGAAGGCACGAGAACTTGATTCAATACCGTCTCGTGAACAGCTTGTTGTTCATCGCGATCTTCAATTCCGAGTTTGGCGAGACCAGACGGACTTGTGAGGTGGAGAGTACGGGCGATGATATTCATGAGATTGGTGTGGATATCGACTGCTTCGTCGAATGAAAGAGACTGTGGGTTCAGAGTGATGATGAGTTGAGGGAACAGATTAGCTTTGAAAAGGGTAAGAACTGGTTGCGGTGAACAACTCCAGAACAGAGTTGAGATGATCTCCATTGTTGCTGTGATAATGGCACAATTTGGCGACGAAAGGAGGACTACAATGGACTGTACGAAGTCTGTCAACGATTCATCAGTGAATGATGCAAATTTGCTGAGAAAAGCATCTGCAGTTTCAGTTGTCACTAAAGCCACAGATTTGAGAAATCTCACAGCCTTCGCTTCCAGAGCATCGTCGAGTGAATAATTGAACTTCATAGTTGCAACGAGAGACCGAAAGACAACTGGTTGATTGCTCACTGAATAAACGTGATTTGAGGACCAATTCAGGAAAGGATAACAGTCTATTGAGAATGACAAGCAGAGAAGAAGACAGACCAGAGTGTACCGTACTTGAGGAGTTGTCCGTTTTCATGTCAATTGCTGTCTTTCAGATGGAAACTGAGATCTTTAACTCGTTATGGGTCACGAAATGGTTCGAATCGATGAGAGGAAGATGAAAGAATTATCTAAAAGGATCAACACAAAGGATCCAACAAAGATGAGTTCGTGTCAATGGATTGGCATGCATCATCGAATTGCTGAGGGGAGCAAGGAGTCCTTGAGACGACACAATTTGGCCACATCGCCAGATCTGACGGGAGGGAAGTCAATTTGAGATGTGACAGGATCAGGTTTGTCAGCGTAAGAGACGGGACAGCTCGCGTTGAACTGCCTCAATCTTGTTGAAAACAATGTTCACTTTCACAAGCGATGTGACTAGAGAGAGATCGACTGTGCGTTGAACTCGAACAAGTTGAACGAAAATTCCTACGTTTGCAAGTTGGGAAGGCCCATAAAGTCAGTCGATTCGCATCGAGTGTCCATCCAAGTGTGGTTGGCGGGCGAATTGTGGATGATTGGTTCGGCTGGTTGAACGACATGGACGACGATCGTGCCGTGCTCATTCCAAGCAACACGCAAGTTGATCGAAGAGACAAATGGCTCAAGATAAAACGGGAGAGTCCACAACACTGAACGGGCATTGGTGATGCACAACAGTTGCACAAAGATTGGTTCGGCATCTCAGCACGAGTGGGAGGGTGAACAGGAACTGGCTGATGTGCATGAAGAAGCATTTTGGTTTTTCTGTCTTCCCAAATCGTCCAAGATCATCGTCGACGTGGGAGTGATTCTGAAATCCCATTTTATGATCGGAACGAATCATGAAGAGAGGACGAATGTTGGCGAGCAATCAGGAAACAATGACGTCGTCACAAACAGCGAGGAATGGTGAGGATGGTCGGGTTTGATTTGGGAGGAGTGGGAGAGTCTTACGACGAGTGGAGTGGGAGGGTGTGGGTGGTGAGGGAGAGGCAGAGGCGATTTCAAAGCAGCGACGGAGAATGGTCATGAACTGGCACGAGCTGATGTGTCTCGGGATGACGAGAGTGGATGGCTTGGAAGCGTCAGCTGGTGTTCGATGGCGATGAGGAGAATCCATTCAAATGGAGTTCGGGCGAGATGGGAGACAACGAGGAAGAGGTGCGGCAGATGGTTGAGTGTGGAGAGCGAAGTGTTGTGTTGGTGTTCGGTCTTCGCTGGTTCATTTCAGGTTTTAATCACGAACCGAAATGTTCATCTTGAGCTGATTGTTCCATCCGTTCCATGCAACAGAAACAGATCTTCCTGAGGCTCTGGTTTCATCGTTTCACAGCTTTTCTTCAATCATATCTTCGATGCCCATCATTCTCAGCATTCGTTGCACTGTCTGCCGCCTCTGTTGCTTTGTTCCCCTTCTTCTGTTCCAGTCATGCTGAATATCGTTCATTTCATTCAGAAAATGGCAGATTGAGTCATCTGTTCCAAAGTATGCGAGACAACTTGGGATCGTGATAAATACTGACAGATGAACAAATTCCATTGTTGGTTGAGAATATCGACAGATTTGAAGGAGTAGAGCCAGAAGAAACATGAATTCCGCTCTCAGATCGTCGATGGTGAGCAATCCAAGTGAGTTCTGGAACTCCTCGCCTGACTCCTCGAAATCTGTCCGTATTTCCAACAGACAATGAATCTTGGTGCAAAGGTAGTGTTTGTTCTCACGATCCCGAGTAGTCTCACGTACTTCAAAGATGATGCCGCTGTTTGGTGTTTGGCATGAACCATACTCAGCAAAAATGAAACCAAACAAGGTGACAAGAGCGACCGGTGGTGAAGACAGTGCATCGAATGTTGTGGATGGAGTGATTCGGTGATGTGATTGAACAAAAGCTGCAAAACGACAGAAATACAACAAAAGGAAAAGTTGTGTGTCGATAGTGATGGCGTGTACTGACGTTCAAGTCGAGGAATGTTAAGATGGTTGGAGGAGCAGAGGATGATGAAGAGTGTTGGAGGGAGTGTTGTGGATGGCGTGGAAATGGAGACATGACGTCAGAGACGAGACATTGTTCTCGACATGGAGCAGAGCGGGTGACATTCTTTTGAGCTATTTTTGGGTTCGTTCTGTAGCAGCCAGGAATTTGGTATGATTTCTTGGATTCTTTGTCACATTTTCCGCACATTGTTCATCATTCTTTTCGACGATACGTGCAAAACATGGGGCAAATCCTCGAATAATCTCAGGTCCGCTGGAAACCGACGTGGATGCGCGAGAGAGAATGATCTTGCCATAAGAAGCCATATTCCACTGTTCATGCGGCTGGATCAGAGATAACTGCGAGAGAAGTGATTGTTGTGCTTTTGGACTCCTCATTGATCAATTTACGTTGATGGTGGTCGAACAAGTCGATGAGGGAATCGACCCTCTCCATCCTGCTGAATAGACGAGAATTCCCTCAACTGCACGAGGAGACAACTTCCTTGATCTTTCCAAAGAACGATGACGTTACTAATCTTGCTGGGATTGTTGCTTCGGAGCCTCCTGGTGGATGGAGTTCGTCATGTCGTCGGTATGCCCAAGGAGGTTCTAAAATCGCTCATGGAATTCTTCGCATTGCTGATTCGAACATTTGCTTCTGAATCTCCGAGGAATCTTGGTTTCCTCGACGTGGTAGAGCGGTCGGAGTCGACTGATCTGAACGTCGGATGAGGACAACCGAATAGTCCGTCTCCGACTGTATTCATTGTAAGGAATAATATTGACATCATATTCAATGACAAAATGCAATTATTGATGTAAATGCTCGCTCCATTGAGGTGAGAACGATTTCGATTTCTGTGGAAGATCTTGAGACGATTGGTGGGCAAACAAGTTGTTTGACAACTGGGACAAGGATGTCGCGGTATTCACGCTCAGAGAGTGATATTGATCATTGCGAGGTGGGGTACGAATCTTGTAGAGATGACAGGAAATGTCAGCCCACAACCGTGTCTCATGCATGAAACAGAAGGCGGAGTGGTCAGCGATCCAGCACACGCAGGGTTTGAAGTGAGTGTGGTGGACGCATGAAAAGTGATCACCTGCTGGGGACGAGGGTGAGCCAAGTGGTGATGATGGTCTGCAATCGTTGCTCTGACACATCGTCGATGCCCTCCATTCGTAAAGAATGAAAGATTCTTGTCCCTAATCGATGAACATCGCCGCGTTCTTTGTTCCATTCTTTTAGTGAACTGATCGAAACGTCGAGGAAAAACCAGAGGGAGAGTTCAGCTTCAACAAACGGAAGATAACTGGTGATTGTGAGAACGACTGGCAGATTTAGAACGAAGTCCATTGTTGGCTGATAATAAGCGCATATCTGGAGAAGTTGGGCAAACAAACACATCAGCTTTTCAGACGGATTTCCATCCACGAACAAGATGCGGTTTGTGCACAGAGTCCGCAGATATGCCTCTGATGGGACAAGAAGGTGGTGGAGAACAGTTTCATGAACACTTTGTTGGTCACGTTGATGTTCTATTTTGAGGGAGTTCAATCTACGGGGAGTAGCGAGTCGAACTTGCGAGTCGATGATTGAGATGAGGCGGGCGTGGATTTCAAGAACATCCCCAACAGAAAGAGACAGTGGGTTCAGAGAGATGATGATTTGAGGGATTAGATTTTCTGTGATGAGCGACAGGAGGAGTTGTGGAGAACTGTTCGCGACGAGACGAAGGAGTAGTCGCTCGTTCTTTCGATTATGAGCTGTTTGGAGGTAGAAACAAGCACAATGATCGATGTTACGAAGTTTGTCAAAGAGGCATTTGAGGTCGATCGCATCAGGTCATGAATGAAGTCTTCGGCATTGATTGACCAGAGTGGCATGATCTGATCAAGAAATGAGGCAGCTTTCTCCTCCAAACCGTCAGTGAATGGATGTCCATTCTTTATCCGAGCCACTAACGTTTGAAAGATTTCTGATTGTCACGAGGTTGATGTAGTGTGATTGGCATCTTAATTCATGAATGCTGAATGGTCAACTGACAGTGAAAGACGACAATATGACAGAGCATCATTGGAATGTTCACATAAGATGCTTGAGAGAGAGCTACCAGCACTCATTATCTGGTGAGAGATATGTTTAGAAGATTGTGGGTTGAGGTTGGTGGCTTCAGAAAAGAAGATTCAAATTATCAAGAAGATCCCGTGAAATGATCATACAGAGAGAAACACAAATAGGAACGAGTGGAGTCATCAGGAATTGGCTTCGAAGCGTTTTCAGAGGTTCGAGGACAATGGTCAACGTGTGATCGATTTGGAAATCTCATCTCATCAGTGCAATCGTCTCTATCCATCCGTCCATCGACGCATTGCCTTTCATAAAGGAGAAGTGCGGGAGAGGCGGCAGAGGAGATGGAGAGTTTGGCGACCATCGAGGGAGAGTGACAAGAGAGAATCCCAATCATTCCGGCAGATGAAACCATGAGGTGATGCCAGAGCCAACAGAAATCACACACAAACAGGGTTTGTTGTCCAAGAGGAGCCAGAAACAGCTCGAAGTGTTCGCTGGTCCTTGTCTGCCTCTACCAAAGCTGCTGAAGGTTCATGCCCTGGATATTGTTCCATTCGATCGAGCTGACAACAAATGGCTGCCGAGAATACTCTTTATTGTCGGAAGGCAGCTTTTCTTCAATCACATCTTCGATGCCCTCCAGTCTCAATGGTCGATAAACTGTCTGGCACAGCTGTTGCACTTATCCGTCTTTTTTGTTCCATTCTCGCTGGGCTCGGTTCATTTCAGACAGAAAATTGCAGATTGACTCCTCGTTTTCGAAGAATGTGAGACAACTTGGTATCGTGAGAAATACTGGCATATGAAGAACAAAATTGATGGTTGGTTGATAATATGGACATATTCGGAGGAGTCTGGTGAGGAGAATTAGAAAATATTTGGATTGCACTCCATCGACGATCGAAAAACGGTTCACGCACAAATGCCAAATATACTTCTCCGAAGGGGTGACAACTTGCTTCAGAACCGTCTCGTGAACAGCTTGTTGTTCATTCTCATCTTCAATTTTGAGTTGTGTGAGACCATCCGGAGTTGTGAGCCAGATAGATGAGAGAATGGTTTCCAGGACGCTGATGTGGATATCGACTGCTTCTGGTAAAGGGAGAGACTGTGGAGTGAGAGAGTTGATGACTTGAGGGACCAGATCAGCTTTGATGAGAGAAAGTCTGACCTTCGCTGAACAGTTCCAGATCAGACAATCCACCATCTTCATTGCTACAATGGTGATGACTGGATTGGGGGAAGAAATGAGCACCACAATGGACTGTGTGAAGTCAGTCAAAGATCTATCAGCGGTACGTCTAAAGCTGTAGAGAAAAGCATCGGCTGCTCGTTGACCCTGTGAACTTACAAATGTGAGAAATCTTACGGCTTTCCCTTCCAGAGATGCATCAAGTGCAGGCTGTAACTTCACAATGGCAACGAGTGATCGAAAGACAGGGGCCCTTTCGTGTTCAGAGTCAGAAATATCCTCGTTCCAATTCAGGAAAGCTGAACAGTCTGGCGAATATGAAAAGTAGTGTGAAGAGATACCAGGGCAAGAATAAACAGTGGAGGAGTTCATCTTGGTGCTTAAAAGGGTCATTCTTTCTGATTGTGCGGAGAATCAATCGTTATGGGTCAGATCAAAAGGTGAAAGTAAGAGATTGAGATGAAATGGACATCCAGAAGTTAGAAAATATCAACATAGAACGAGACAATCCATGAATGAAGAGAGATATGGAGCACGAAGCGTTGAACATGATTTCCAAGTTCGGTGTGCCTGAAAAATGACACCAGAGAGAGTCGTCTGAACGAATTCCTGTCATTCAACCAGTCTGCTTCCCCTGCAACACAGATCAATCAACAACGTTCCTTTCTCCAACGGACATCCACTATCTGTGACTCAGTCTGCACAGAAGTCGTCGCGAATTGGGAGGTGAGGGGTGCGTGCAGGACATCGAGTGTGGTGTTGAGATGGCCCTTCCCAAAGGTGTGTCTGAGTCAGCTCGCCCATATTGAAGGATGAATGAGCAATGATTTTGAAGATTTTGGTCAGAAGGTTGGATTCAAAGAGTGGGATGGACATTTGGGCATCGCTTGTGTGTCCTTCGTCGTTCCTCTCAGTTGGAGAGCCCAGCGAGAACAGCCGCGAGATGAGTGTTTGGACAGAACGGCATTGACGAGCTTGAAACGTGTTTTCATGCAACTTGAGCTGATCACTGTTTCCGACGCATGAATCAGGTTGACAATCAGCGTCATCTCACTGCATGTCGATTCGTGCGTTCAGACTCCACAATCACGAGGAGGGAGTCGGAAGGAAGTTACAGATATGATGTCGATTTGTCTAGAGTGTCCATCTAAATGTAGTTGGCTAACGAAGTGTTGTTGAAAACCTCGACTGGATGGGGAAGTGGACGAAGCTTCTCGATCTTGAACGACGATCTCGCGGGTTTCATGAAGAGAAGATGAAGCTGAGCAATTGACTGGACTCTCTGCCACAGCGAGGGATGGCGAGGAGTGGTCGGGATGGACGGTTTCGATTCGGGAGTGTGTGGCGACCATCGAGGGAGAATGGCGAGAGAGAATCCGAATCGTTCCGACAAACCTTACCATGAAGTGATGCCAGAGCTGACAAAGATCACACATAAACTGGGTGTGTTTTCCCAATGAAGCCAGAAATCGTTTGAAATGTTCGCTGGTTCTTGTCTACTTCTATGTTAGTTGAGGAAATGAGCACCACAATGGACTGTCCGAAGTCTGTCAAGAAATCCCCAGAGACTGATGCAAGGTTGCTGAGAAAAGCTGCTGCTGATTTTATATCTTCCAAAGAGGCATCAAAGACAGGCTGGAACTTCAAAGTGGCAATGAGGGACTGAAAGATAACAGCTATTTCGTGTTCAGACTCAAAACCTTCTTCGTGCCAATTCAGGAATGGAGAACATTCTGGTGAAGATGAAAAGCAGTGGGAAGAGATACCAGCGCAAGGGAAATCGGGGGATGTGTTAATCATCGTGTCAAAACATGCCATTCTTTTGGATTTGGCTGAGAATCACTCGTTATGGGTCAGATTAAAGTGTGAAACGCTGATAATAAAATGAGTGAGACGTCCAAAATGAAGAACAAAATCAACCAACGAAGACTGAGACAATCCAACAAAGAGACGGACGTGCCAAGAGGAGTGATTTCACACGGTTCTTTCTTCCGTTTTCTTCGATTCGTTCCCTTCCACAACTCGGGAACAGTGTGACAGTGTGAGGGACACGCGAATCCATTGTCAGACGAAGGAGTGGCTGAGAGACAGCGTTCGCATGTCTCGTTCAGTCCTCTTCCATCTATCAGAGTGCGAGTGTCTCTTCGTTCGAGAGCAGAGTTCGACATTCTTCCCAGTCTAGATTCAATACACTTGATCCATCCTGCCAAATTGTGTTGGTCCAGCCGAGAAGTCAATTCGGACATTAGACAGCTGACAGACAGCCACTCACCACCGACACCACTCCCCAACTGCGACGGAGCAGTGATTGCGGGACGATGCTCACAGGCGAGACAGACGCCACTGTCCGACATGCCAGCACCACAAACAACACTTCCCCCAAACAGCACGTGAGTGTGTGGTTTCAGCGAGACACCGTTTCTCGTCGCTTTCAGAATCATCTCTTTCCATCTCAGTGTCTGGTACTGCTGTGAGTCACGAGAGGAGATTCGATTCGAGAAAGGGAGAAGTTGGGAGAAATCAGGAATGGGACAGAATCAGACGAGACGAAGAAAAGTGGATGCAGGTGGGGGTGCGCGTGCTTCAAAGGAAAAGAACCCAGCATGTGCCACACCGAGAGTGCTGAGGGAGAGGCAGAGGCAGAGGGGAGTGGGAGGGTGTGGGTGGTGAGGGAGAGGCAGAGGGGAGTGGGAGGGCGTGGGTGGTGAGAGAGAGGCAGAGGGGAGTGGGAGGGTGTGGTGGTGAGGGAGAGGCAGAGGGAGTGGGAGGGCGTGGGTGGTGAGGGAGAGGCAGAGGCTGATGTGATTTCAGAGGAGTGAGCGAGAACGGTCATGAAATGGTACGAGCCTGTGTCTCTGGATGTCGAGAGTGAATGGTTTGGAAGCGTCCGCTGATGTTCGAGGGCGAAGAGGAGAAAGCACACAAATGGAGTTCGGGCGAGATGGGAGACAACGAGGAAGAGGTGCGGCAGACGGTTGAGTGTGGAGAGCGAAGTGTTGTGTTGGTGTTCGGTCTTCGCTGGTTCATTTCAGTTTTTAATCACGAACCGAAATGTTCATCTTGTGCTGATTGTTCCATCCGTTCGATGAACAGAAACAGATCTTCCTGAGGCTCTGGTTTCATCGTTTCGCAATCTTTGTTCAATCGCATCGAAGAGATCAAGTTGTCCAGTCTTGGGATCCTTGCGATCTGTCACGAACTTCTGGCCTCGTTGAGACTCCACACACACACACACGAGGAGGGAGTCGGAAGGAAGGCCCACAAATTCAGTCGATTTGCATCGAGTGTCCATCCAAGTGCGGTTGGTTGACGAAGGGTGGATGAGAGGGTCGGCTGGTTGAACGACGTGGACGACGATCGTGCCGTGTTCATTCCGTGCAAGACGCAAGTTGATCCAAGAGGAAAACCTCGCACGAGACACATCCGTAGAGAGTCCACAACACATGACGGGGCACGTGTGATGCGCAACAGTTGTCATGAAGACTGGTCCTGCATCTCTGGTCGAGTGGGAGAGTGAACAGGAAGTGGCTGATCTGTACGAAGAAGCATTTTGGTACTTCGGTCTTCCCAAATCGTTCAAGATCATCGTCGATGTGGGAGCGATTCAGAAATCCCATTTCATGATCCGAACGAAGCATGAAGAGAGGATAATTTCGTCGAGCAATCAGGAAACAATGATGTCGCCATAGAGAGCGAGGAATGGCGAGGATAGACGTGTCTGATTTGGGAGGAGTGGGAGAAAGTGACGACGACTGGATAGAGAAAATCCCATCCGTTCCGGCAAATGAAACCATGAGGTGATGCCAGAGTCGACAAAGATCACACACAAACAGGGTTTCCTGTCCAAATGAAGACAGAAATCGAGCGAAATGATCGCTGGTTCTTGTCTGATTCTACCAAAGCTCGGGAAGGTTCATGCCCTGCTGGTTGCTCCAATTGATCGAGCTGTCAACAAGTGGTAATCCGGTGCCCCCTTTATTGTCATTTAGCAGCTTTGTCTCAATCACATCTTCGATGCCCTCCATTCTCAACGTTCGATCAACTGTCTTCCCCAGCTGTTGCACTTGATCGCCGTGGATGTTCCATTCCCGCCTGGCATCATTCATTTCAGACAGAAAATAAAAGATTGCTTGATCATGTTCGAAGAATGTCAGACAACTTGGGATCGTCAGAACGGTAGGCATACGAAGAACGAAATCCATTGTTGGTTGATAATATGGACAGATTCGGAAGAGTTGGGCGAGGAGAACTAGAAACCACTTGGATTGTTCATCATCGACGATCGAAAAGCGGTTCACGCACAAATGCCAAATATATTGCTCCGAAGGGACTACAACTTGCTGTAAAACCGTCTCGTGAACAGCTTGTTGTTCAG
This sequence comes from Blattamonas nauphoetae, assembly GCA_033064195.1. Lineage (NCBI taxonomy): Eukaryota > Preaxostyla > Oxymonadida > Blattamonas > Blattamonas nauphoetae. The sequence continues at coordinate 68,107 of JARBJD010000080.1, forward strand.
AGTCATCTTCAATTTCCAGATATGTGAGGCCACTTGGAGTTACGAGCCAGATGGTTGAGTCGATGGAATGAACGAGATTAGTGTGGATATCGACTGCTTCGGCAAAGGAAACAGACAAAGGATTGAGAGTGTTGATGATTTGAGGGACCAGATCAGCTTTGACGAGGAGAAGTCGGACCTTCGCTGAGCAGAACAAGTTCAGAGAATCCAGCATCTTCATTGCTGCGACGGGGATGAGTAGATTGGAGGATGAAAGGAGCACTGAAATAGAATGTGTGCAGTCAGTCAAAGATCCATCAGCGAACGATGCAAAGTTGCTGAGAAAAGTATCGGCTGACGACTGACAGTCCTCCGAAAAACCCGATCCTGCTGAAAAAGCCGAATCAAATCGAGTATTCATGAGCTGTGTTCCACACTCAAACAGTGATTTGATATGGGGACTGGCATTCTGTAGAGGCAATGAAAAGTGGAAGGGCTTTCTTTGACCACGAACCATGACAATTATGGGATCCTTTCGAATCAACACACCAAACAAGACTCACTACTCATTCAACAAAGCACAAATGGAAGCGGAGAGCCTGAATGGATGATGATACAGTCCACACAACATCAGAAGACGAATACAAACACACTGATGGAGCATTTCAGGACAACACGATTCTGCAGACACCACTGCTCTTCATCGAACAAATCTGCGTATTCAGTACCAAAATCCTTCAATTAACTCATTCCCGCGAATTAACAGACAATATCAGCACAATTAATCCAGGATCAACAGTTTTGAAACACGAAGACAGAAGAAAGCAAAGAAATGGAAAAGTTCCGAATTTTGTGGCTGAAACGACGCGAAAGGCAACTCTAGCTGTGTCGCTGATGGTGGACAGAGTAATTATGTTCGTGTAATGAGTTCTGAGATTCGCCATTTTACCCTCTCATTTCACACCTTCTCAAGCATTTATATTTCCCTTTTCAGGAAACAGTACAGTGAATCATTAATGATAATATCGTTCTGGAGTGTGTGTGACGATGAGATGGCCTGCCTGATTTTATTCGGGTTTTGAGAGCCATTCGGGTTTTTCGGAGCACTGTGAGTCTGTGGATCCACAGATTTGAGAAGTTTCAGAGCTTTAGCTTCCAGAGTGTCATCAAGAGTAGGCTGGAACTTCACAGTTGCAACGAGAGACCGAAAGACAACTGCCTTTTCGGATTCTGTTTCATGTTCTTCTTCATCCCAATTCAGGAAAGCAGAGCACTCCGTTGAAAATAACAGTTCAGATGAGGACAAATCAGATCGAGTTGAACTTGAGGAGGTGTCTGTTTTCATGTCAATCGCGGTTATATCTTCAGATTCTAAGCAATATCACTCCTTATGGGTCGGAACGGAGAGTCAAAGAAAGTGAATGAAATGAAACAATCATCAAAAAGGAAGAAGGAAACATCAAATCATGATGAGTTGGAGAACCAATGAATCAAGAGGACGGTAGAACGGAGAACGAGCAAGGGATGTGAACAAGTCGTTTCAAAGGACGCACAGGATGATGTGTCCAACAACTTCGGTCAACTCGTTCCAAACACAACGCCATCACTGACGAACGACGAGGAGGGAGGAGGAAGAGTGACGACTCAAAGTTCCTGATGATCGTGTTCTGACCGCATTCTGGCGAAAGCGGTGGGAGAGGCCAGCTTCCCCTCCACACTCAGCCACCCAAAAGCCATTTTCAATTCGCCGACCACATTCACCCCGTTTGGGCGATTCGTCCGAACATCCATCATTTCGTCGAGCATATCCACAATCCACCACTCATCCCAAAACGACGAGAGACAATTTGTGGGACTGTGGAAGATGGGCAGCGAGTGAACAGACACCATCGTCATTTGAGGAGAGGGGCAAACAACGACGATTTGAGAAGGCATTTCTGCGAAGTGACTGGATCGTTGTTTATCGACGATGGAAAAGCGGCATTCGGGCATGTGCAGACAACGGCTCTGATGGAACCAGAACGTGTTCCAAGAATCTTGCATGAAGCGTCTGTCGTTCAACAGCGCGTTCATTTTCAACATTTTCAAATCCATCCGCAGTTGTCAGCCTGGCCACTCAAATGATCACGTCAACCACACACATCCACATCTGCTGCATTCGCCAAGAAAGCTGTGAAAGGGTGATTGATGTGGAAGGTGAGTTCTCAACAAATCTGAAGTGGCTGGGTGAGAAATACTGTCGCTGGTGCCGAGCGACGAGTTGGTATGAAAGTGAGGGTCAGGGAGATGAAGTGAGTTGGGTTTGATTCTTCGTTTGCTAAGTCTTACAAAATGCTTGTTCTGCGATGTTTCCTCCCGCAAACCGCAGTCATCTCGAGTGTGTCGTCGACGCCCTCCAATCGAAGAGAGTCAAGACATCTCTTCCATCGCCGCAGCAGTTCTTCCCAACCTTCGAGTTCAGTTGCTGGACATCAAACAATGTGGTCAGGAAACAATGACGTCGTCACAAACAGCGGGGAATGGCGAGGATGGACGGGTTTGATTTGGGAGGAGTGGGAGCAGGTGGTGAGGATAGAGCGAAAAGCGGAATTGTTCTGACAAAGGATGAAGTGATGCCAGAGCCGACAAAGATCACACGCAAACAAGGTTTTTTGTCCAAAGAGAAGACAGAAACAGTTCGAACTGTTGGTTGGTTCTATTCTGTTTCTACCGAAGCTCTGGAACGTTCATGCCCTGCAGGTTGCTCCATTCGATCGATTTGGCAACAATCCATCCTCCTTCCAAGCTGTTCTTGTCGTTTTGCAGCTATTCTTCAATCACATCATCGATGCCCTCCATTCGCAACATTCGCTGGACTATCTTCCACATCTGGCGCATTTCTCCCCTGTATATGTTCCATAACCGCTGGGCTGGGTTCATATTATACAGAAATAGCCAGATTGTGTCTTCATTTACGAAGAATGTGAGACAACTTGGGATCGTGAGAAATACAGGTAGAATCAGATCAAATTCCAGTGTTTGTTTATAGAAAGGAGATATTTGGAGGAGATGGACGAGGAGGAATAGAAAACACTTGGATTGCACTCCATCGATGATCAAATAGCGGTTCGCGCACAAATGGCAGATATACTTCTCCGAGGGAGTCAGAACTTGTTTTAACACCGTCTCGTGAATAACTTGTTGTTCACTGTCATCTTCAATTCCGAGTTGTGTGAGACCACGTGGAGTTGCGAGATAGAGAGAATGGGCGATGATTATCATGAGACGGATGTGGATATCGACTGCTTCTGCAAAGGAAAGAGACAGTGGATGAAGAGTATTGATGAGTTGGGGGATCAGATCAGCTTTGACGAGGGCAAGTCGGACTGTTAGGGAACACAAATCATTCAGATTTCTGATCATCTTCATTGCTGCTGCGACGATGACCTGGTTGGTGGAAGAAAGGAGCACCACGACAGACTGTACGAAGTCTGTCAACGATTCAACAATGGTTCGCCCAAAGCTGTGGAGAAAAACATCTGCTGATTTTTTATCCTTCGGATTCACAGATTCGAGAAATTTCACCACTTTCGCTTCCAGAGTCTCGTCGGGTGAAGGCTGCAACTTCAAAGTGGAAACAAGAGACCGAAAGACAACTGCTTGTTCCTGCACAGAATCAAATTTGCCTTCATCCAAATTCAGGAACGCTGAGCAATCCATTGAAAATGTCAAGTGAGTGGATGACAAATCAGAATGTGCTGTACTTGGGGTGGTATCTGTTTTCTTGATTATCGTGCTCATTCTTTCTGCGACAGAAAGGAATCTCGAGTATGGTTCCGAAAGAAGAGATGAAGATAGACTGAGTAATATTCCCGTGAATTGTGAGTAAAATACGCAATAATGAATGGTTATCTCTAAATTAATCCCTCATTTCTCCTCCTGAAGTGATCTAACCCTTGTTACTCTGTTGGGAGTTTTCCGAAAGAAGAGATGTTTGTGTCCCTCCTCCTTTGTCATCATTTTGTCTGTTAAGTCCTTGTTTTTTCTTTTTGCCTCCTTTCTTCTTCTTGAGTCTCTTGGGTATTGGGGTGGGGGGCGGGTTGTATCTATCTTCATCTCTTCTTTCGGAACCATACTCGAGATCACTCTGCAGTGATCGGCGAGATATGGCTTCCTCCATTCGAGATGAAGATAGACTGAGTGTGTTGGGAGATTCCAGCGGTTTCAGATAGTGTCTCTTCATCACTTTCGACTTGACTGACAGTCTCGCCCCAGATGCTAGCTCTTCCTCTGTCCATCCTTTCTGTCTCCGCTTAGTGAGACCCGCATGTTTGAGAGAATATGGTGTAAACTTATTCGTCTCAACCCCGGCCTCCTTCATAAGCTCCCCTGCGAGATCTCTGACTTCCTTCTCATTTCTCATCGAGTCTCCTCCCAAAAGTTGACCTGTCCATCCTCTGCCCCTTAAACGGTCAAGGCACCCCAGCCAGTCAATGAGTCTTTGTCCTCTCTCGAGCCTGTTCTCCTCCAGTATGTGTTCTCTCTCTTCTTCCTCCGTCTTTAGCCTCATCTTCACTGAAACTCTCTCCAAATCCGAATCAATCCTCATTTCCTCCCTCCTGATCTGAACCATCTCCGCGAAACGCACAGCATGATGTAAAACGAGGATGGTGGTGATCGTCTGAATCACATCCGTTTCATCAAGGTCTTCTCTCCTCTCCCATCGATCCCTCAAAACTGTTTCTACTCTCTCTGAATCGAAGATATCATTGTATCTGCTCTTTGTTGGGCAGACTTTCCGCATCCCATTCATCATTTGTTTTACAAGCATCGTCTCGCCAACTTGTTCTTGACCTAAAATCTGAGACAGACACGAGAGTGCACTTCTCGCCCCCCCTGTTGAAGCGGCCGAGTGTGTTCGATCAAACCAATCGGAGAGAAAAGCTGCAACGTGAACCTGGTTGAGATCCTTCCAGTTTCCCCCTCTCTCGATCGTGTACTCAATCCACTTCCGAATCGCTCCTGCATATTGTCTTCTTGTGGACTCGCTGTACCCTGCCAACATCCAAATCATCGTTTTGTCCCCAATCCCTAGTTCATCTGCAATCCCTTGCCAGATCTCACCACTAAGAATGCCCTCAGCAGGCCTGGTGGGCGGCTGCTCTTCCCCTCCCTCATCATCGCTCCTTCCACTGTGACTTCCGATGTTTGGCCGAGGAGGATCGTCCTCGACGACATCTCCCAAAGTTCCTCGATCCCGATCAGTGTCGACCAGTCGGGAACTATTACGATTGCTGTTATTCTCCCTCCCCTCAACTTCTGGATCACCCTCGGTGCCAGTGAGATTGGGGGAAAAGCGTACACGCATTCTTCGACTTCCCAGTTCTGGATGAGGCCGTTTGTCCCGCAGGCTTCCTTCTCCCATATTAGACTCCAATATCTTCCCACCTGAGCGTTTTCTTTCGTGGCGAACGCATCCACCGATGGCACAATGTCGAATTCGTCGAGAATCGAGTTGAATGTTATCCTTCGAAGCCTGAAATCCGAGGCATCTCTTATTCTGGACAGCCTGTCCGCAACCACGTTCTCCGTTCCCGGAATATGTTCGGCCCAGAGGCGACAGCTCTTGAACTGGGCTTCGGTGAAGAGTTGTTTGAACAGATCCACAAGAGAAACCGCGGAACTTCGTCTGTTGATATTTGCTACTGTGACCATATTGTCTGAGAGAATAAGGACGTCTTCTCCCTCCCTTATCATCCCCCTTGCCGCTCCTTCCTTGAATCCCATCACAACTGCTGTCACTTCTCTCCAGTTGCTGGAGTGGTCTCCCGCCGTTAATCCAAACTCCATTTGCCATCTTTCCGACTGACCATCGTTCCTTTCCCACACGACCCCCACCCCCCACTCGCTCGCATCGGTGGTCATGGTTATTTTGGGCTGAAACAACTCGACGCTTCTCCTGATCGGATGTGCGAGTCTTACCATCCACCAGTTTAACTCCGAGGTCGCCTCCGTGTTGAGTGAACCGATCGCAGCCCATCCTCCTCGGTCCACCAGACTGTCCTTCCACCGTACCAACCGTCGAGAGCCGAAGAAGGCCAGTGGATCGACGAACGCTATTGCTTGCAGGCTTCCCACCAGAGACGCAATTGTTCTCACCCGACATAAGCCTCCCCTCTTGGTTTGCCTGATTCTCTCCCTCACCGACTCTCTCAGTCCTTTCCTCTTCTGATCGCTGATTCCCACTTCCATTCTTATCGAATCCCATGTCAGCCCAAGAAATTCGATGTTTTGTACTGGATCCATCTTTGACTTTGCTGTGTTGATAGTAAACCCGAGGCCGACCAGGCATTCCTTGAGATGTGTTATTGACTCCCTTGTCTGAGATTCTGTTTCTGCGAAAACGAGGAAATCGTCGAGGTAGGCGATTACTCTGAAGAACTGACGAAGGTGGGCAATGACGGGTCGAATCACCTTCGTGAAGATGCGGGGCGCTGAGGTTAGCCCAAAACATAGGGTTTTTTGAAGATAAAACTTTCCAGCGTGAGTAAATCCGAGATAAGCCATGTCGTCGGGGTGGATTGGGACATGTAAGTACGCATGTTTGAGATCCAATGAGGCCATCCAATCGTTGCGTTTCAGGAGTGTCGCGACTGCAGTATGATTCTCCATTTTGAAATGATGATGTGCAACGTGTTGGTTGACTCGACGACAGTCGAGGATGCGGCGCCATGAGCCGTCTTTCTTTCTTAACACAAAGGTTGCGTTCCAACATTTGACTTCGTTCATCGTCACCTCTTGAATCACTCCGTCCTTGAGTTCCTCCAGGATCGTCAGAGATAGCGCGTCCTTCTCCTTCTCGGAAAGCTTCAGTTCGAAGGGGTGCCCAATAGTTGTTGGCGGTTCCCTGTCGTCCCATTCGATTCTCACACCCTCTTTCATAAGATCTTCGAGTCCGAAACGACGCCATTCTGCTCCAAACTTGGCCAGTCTTCCCCCAATCCCACCGACCACTTCGTTTGTCTGGCAGTTTGTCCCGCTGTTGACTAGTATCTTTGGCGACGGATATTCGATTGTTGAGTGTTCTGTGATTGTCCTGACCTGGTTCTGTATTGATTGTGTGGATATTGAGGTCTCCCCGTTTGCTGGGAGGGAACAAACGTCCTGCTTTTCGGTCTGGCTGAGAAGTCTCTTTGTTGAAAGTATTGTCGCCCCTGATCGGGGCCCTGTCGAAAAAACTGTCCAGAAGATCGAAAAGCATCTCGTCTCGCTTCTTGTTTTCGTTTTGCGGCCGCCTGCAATTCATCGATTCTTTGCCTTTGCTTTGTTAATGAACCAAATCTCCTGTCATTGTCGATCGGATCGACATGGATTTTTAATACTTGAGAAATGCGGGTCTGATTTGCTCTTTTTACCAGTTCGCATGCCTTCACCGTCATTAGACCCAAAGTCCTTCTATCATCCACCGGATCGGGTTCTGCCAGCATGGTGCCGGCCCCTAACTTCGCTAGATGGAATGCTTCTAGTTCCATCCTCTTCAAACTCGTGTTGAGTGGCAGGACTCGTTTGTCCACGATCCTTTCTGAAATAGCATCAGGGTACATTGGAAGATTATCCCCTATCGCATTGAGCCGGTCTCTTATCTCATTGCTTGTATCTTGATTCCAGGTAAATTCCGGAAGGTTATCCACCGCGTCGACCACCTCTTCGAAGAGCGTCTCGGTATCCCCATCATCTTGATGAACGCGCAATATTCCCCGAGGCATTTGTGGTATTTGAGTTGTTACCAATGACGAATGGTGGTTCATCTGTTGAAATTGGACCGGGGTCATCCTTCTCCTTCCTGAGAGATCCGGGGACACTGACCTTCTGAATGTCCTTTGAGTTGCGGTTTGTTGACGATTGTAAATTATTTCGCCAGCTTGCGGCCATACCTCCTCAGTCGGCGCGAGTTGCAGCCATTCCCTCGAGTTCTGTCCCGTTAACGCATCAATGTTCGTCGAGGCCAATCTTGCGATATGGAAAAGTGGCCCAAGAATTCTATCTGCACCTGGAGGCACGCGGAAGGTCTCATAGACCTGCAACCGTGATTCGTCGTTTTCTAGCACAGCCTTAAGCGCAAGAGCGAACTCAGTTCTGAGATTGTACAAGTTCCGAAAAAAGGGTTCCGCAGGGTTGGGTTGTGGTTGTTGTTCCACGGTTTGCCCCGTGGTCCGTTGCTCAGGAGTCTGTTGCTCAGACATTTCTTAATTTGCGATTTGTTCACAATTCAAAGAGTAACAAGGGTTAGATCACTTCAGGAGGAGAAATGAGGGATTAATTTAGAGATAACCATTCATTATTGCGTATTTTACTCACAATTCACGGGAATATTACTCAGTCTATCTTCATCTCGAATGGAGGAAGCCATATCTCGCCGATCACTGCAGAGTGATCACTGTTTGTGGGTCAGAACAGAGAGTCAAAGAAAAAGAATGAAATGAAATCATCATCAAAATGGAAGAACAAAACATCAGATCAGGATGAGTGAGATAATCGATGAATGAAGGTTCGCTGGAGCATGTTTGTTTGTTTTGTTTATTCTGGAATGTTCATGCCAAGAAGGCTGTTCAACGCGATAGAATTCGCAACAACACGATCTTCGAAGTATTCTTGTTGGTCGTTTTGCAGCTTTGCCTCAATCACATCTTCGAAGCCCCTCTGTTCTCAGAACTCGCTGTACTGTCTTCCACATCTGTTGATTTGCTCCCCTTCTTTTGTTCCATTCCCGCTGGGAATCGACCATTGAAGACAGGAGAGGATAGATTGAGCGATCAAATTCGAAGAAGGTGAGACAACTTGGGATCGTGAGAACGATTGGCATATGAAGAACAAGATCCATTGTTGGTTGATAATATGGACATATCTGGAGGAGTCGGGCAAGGAACTGCATCAATTGTTCTGAGTGGTCTCCATCGACGATCGAATATCGGTTCACGCACAAATGGCGATGATACTTCTCCGAAGGGACCACAACTTGCTTCAATATTGTCTCAAAAGCAGCTTGTTGTTCATTATCATCTTCTATTTCGAGATCTTCGAGACCACGTGGAGTTGCGAGCCAGACAGACTGGCGGATGTTTGACATGAGAGGGACGTGAATATCGACTGCTTCGTCGAAGGAAAGAGAAAGTGGATTGAGAGTATTGATGAGTTGAGGGATCAGATCAGCTTTGACGAGGGTAAAGTGGACTGCAGTGGAGTTTCTCCAGACTAGCGTTCTGATCATCTTCATTGCTGCAATGGTAATGACTCGATTGAGGGAAGAAAGGAGCACCACAATGGACTGGATGAAGTCTGTCAACGATTCATCAATGGTTCGCTCAGGGCTGTTGAGAAAAGCATCTGCTGATTCTTCATCATTCGGATTCACAGATTCGAGGAAATTCACTGCCTTCACTTCCAGAGCGTCATCAAGTGCAGGCGTTAACGTAACGGTGGCAATGAGAGACTGAAAGACAACTGCCTTTTCTTTGTCAGACTGTTGTTGATCTTCGCTCCAATTCAGGAACGCTGAGCAATCCATTGATAATGGAAGCTGATAGATGGACATAGTAAAGGGTGTAGGTTTTGAGGAGGTGTCTGTTTTCGTGTCAATCGCGGTTATTCCGACAGAAAGTGCAAAAAAACGCTTGTTGTGGGTCAGAACAAAGACTGGGTGAAATATGCAAATTGAGATGAAAAAGACATCATAAATGGAATACAAAAATATCACATCATGATGTGCGAGATAAACAATGAATAAAGAGGAAGTTTGGAGAGAGAACGAGCAAATGATGAGAACAAGCTGTTTCAAACGACGAAAAAAAGGCATGACAGAGTGGTTCTGGCCTCGCGTGAGTGCAAGACATGGTGTCGCTCTGTGGAGGGACGCGACAAGAAGACTCCTGTCAGACTGACGAAAAAGCGTCTCTTCTTCGATTCACACGATGATGTGCTCAACTTCGGTCAACTCGTTCCAAACACAACGCCGTCACTGACGAAGGACGAGGAGACTGGATGAAGAGTGGTGACGCAAATTTCCTGATGATCGTGTTCTGGCAGCATTTCGGCGAAGAGGGTGGGAAAGGTGTGTGTCCAACGAGGCGGAGAGAGTCAGGGTCAGTCGCTGATCAGCTCGATGATCCTTCGTGATTGGTCAATCACTCTTCAAATCAAGAGAGCGAGAGAGTGGTGTTGAAATCGGGATGAAATGAGGAAGAGGTGCGGGAGATGGTTGAGTGTGGAGACCGAAAGCAGTCTTTGTTCAGTCCCATCTTCGATGTCCTCAATTCTCAAAATTCGATACACTGTCTTCCCCAGCTGTTGCACTTGATCGCCATGGAAGGATGGACTGACGGCAAGAAGGGTAAGAAGAGACAAAAGATGAACCAAAGTGTCGTTGACGATCAGCAAGTGAAGGATTGGAGCGAGATACGTCCAACCTCACATCGAAGTCGGCAAAGCAGAAAGAACGAGACCAACCAGAACACGACAAAGAGAAACGAATACAGACGAAAATCGAGGTCTGAAAGCTTGTCAAACAGCCAACATCAAGCAAATGGTCAAACGTCCAACAGTGTCAGAAACAGACTGCGCGTCGTCATCGCCACACAACAATGCACATCCACAGAACTATCCATCTTCCAATCCCATCATCGTCAACGTCGGGACAAGCACGTATCAGCGGGACAACGCTGGCTTCGAAGATGGAGCAGGGACGTCAAAGCACAAGGCAGCCACGATGCCCACAATCACTCCGAACAACACGATCAGCAGGTTCGGCGATTGGGGCACGTCGAGTGTGTCAAAAGCGAGGACTCGGATTGTCATTCCGTCGATGTCGGATGGAATGGGTGCACTTCCACTCTCCTTCCGATTGGACATCAGTCATTCCGATCTGTGCAAGGCGTGCATGTCGAAGAGTCATCTGTGCATGCAAACGAACCACCTCAGCACCACACACAATCATTCCCTCTCGTCGCCTCTTCAATCCCATTTCTTGTTCCTCCCGAGCGGAGAGAGAAGTGTTGTCTGTGGGCAGAGGCGGAATCGCAGCACAATCTCGATTCAACGGCGACCAGATCGAGTTGCAAGGAAGGTGTCGGTGAGTGTGAAGTGGGATGGCTTCGCGTTGTTTGCGATTGGAAGACAGATGTGCGTTTGGAGGAAGTTTGGTGAGGGTTGGGAAGGAGGAAGAGGCGAGTGTGTGGGTTGTGGGTTGTGAGAGAGGTGGAGGGAGGGAGGAGAGAGGCATCGTTGGGATGCGATTTCACGTTCTGTGTCATTTCTTCTTTCAGCAATTCTCTTCGCGTGAGAGAGTGAGGAGGGATTCGCAGGGGTGGATGAAGAAGCATTTCGGTTATTCTGTGTTTCCGAAGGAGAAGGAGTGTGTGGAGACAATCGAGTGAGACTGGCGAGAGATAATGCCAATCGATCGGGCAAAACAAAACCATGAGGTGATGCCAGAGCCCACAAAGATCACACACAAACAGCGTTTGTTGTCCAATAGCAGCCAGAAACAGTTCGAAATGGTCGCTGGTGGTTGTCGGGTTCTACAAATATGGCGGAAGGTTCATGCCTTGCAAGTTTTTCCATCCAATTGATCGGAAAACAATCCATCTTCCATCAAATTTGTTTTGGTTGTTCCGCAGTCTTTGTTCAATCATATCACAGTATCCCTCCATTCGCAACGTTCTATGCACTGTCTTCCACATCTGGAGCACTTCTTCCATTTTCTTGTTCGCTTCCCGCTGGGCATCAATCATGTAAGTCAGAAAATAAAAGATTGATTCATCATTTTCGATGAATGTGAGACAACTTGGGATTGTAAGAAAGACAGGCATATGAAGAAAAAAATCTTCATCGGCCGATAAGAAGGAGATATTCGGAGGATTTTGGCAAGTATGTACATGAACTCATTCAACTGGCTCCCATTGGTGATCGAAAATCGGTTCATGCACAAATACCAAAGATACTTCTCCGAAGGCATCAGAACTTGTTTCAGAACCGTCTCATGAACAGCCTGTTGTTCATTACCATCTTCAACTTTGAGTTCGGAGAGACCAGACGGAGTTGAGAAGGCGAGAGAGCTTCGGATGACGTGAGAGAGACAGGTGTGGATATTTTCAACTTCTACCAAAGATAAACACTGTGGGTTCAGAGTGTTGACGATTTGAGGGATCAGATCAGCTTGGACGAGGGTAAAGTGGACGGTAGCGGAAACTCTCCAAACGAGCGTTCTAATCATCTTCATTGCTGTTGCGGTGATTGCTTGACTGGGTGAAGAAAGTAGAACCAATATGGATTGTACGAAGTCTGTCAAAGAATCATCAGGTGACGATGCAAAGTTGAAAAGGAAAGTTTCTGCTGATCTTCGAGCCCACGGAGTCATATATTCGAGAAGTTTCACAGCCTTCCTTTCCAGATTGCCATCAAGTGCAGGCTGTAACTTCACGGTGGCAACTAGAGATCGAAAGACAACGGCCTTTTCGGATTCAGATTGTTGTTGATATTCGCTCCAATTCAGGAATCGTGAGCAATCCATTGAAAATGATAAGCACTGTGAAGAGGTAGCAGGGCAAGAAGAATCAGTGGTTGAGGAAAAGGACGCGTCTAAACATGTCATTCCGTCAGGTTTCTGAGTTCAATCATTCGTTATGGGTCAGATTCAAATGAGTGAAACAATGACAGTGAGATGAAAAAGACGTCCAAAAAGGAAGAATATAACATCGTACCGTGATTAGTGAGACAATCCAGGAATGAAGAGGAGGTCTTGAACGAGGCAAAACGTTTTGTTGACATCAAAATGACGACGAACGACGAGGGAACGAGTGAGGCAATGCAGAAAGACAGAAGACGAGATGGAGATGTTGAGGCTCGTCGTTCGTTTCTTCGAATGAGACAGAGACGAATGACATCAGATGTCGATAGACGAATAAATCCTGCTCTTCTGCTCAGCTGAAGGACGGGATGGCGATGTGGAGGAGGATGTCTGCGAAAGAAGCCAATCAGAAGCTGACAAGTCGAGAAAGAGGAACAGAGCGTGGCTGAACGTTTTGGGTGAGGTCTTCACGAATCCGTCGAGCTGGAGCGGAGGAACAGGAAGAGTGGTTGGGTGGACGACAATTCTCGTTCCATAGTCGAAGCCAGCGCTGTCCAGTTGATACGTGATTGTCCCGAAAGTGAAGAAGTTAATGATGACGAACAGACACACGCCGACGACAGGCTTCCGCAGCACCTTCTCCGATACTCTCGCCTATCGATTGACACGCGTGTGGCGATACCTGTCCATCACGTCCAGCCGCAAGAACCACTTTGTGGAAAAGGGACACCAGACGAAGCACGAGGCAGCCACGATACCCACAATCACTCCCAACAACGCGATCAGCAGGTTCGGCGATGGGAGCACGTCGAGTGTGTCAAAAGCGAGGACTCGGCCTGTCATTCTGTCGGGTTCGCATGGAATGGGTGCATTTCCACTCTCCTTCTGATTCGACAGCAGCCATTCCGAGCTGTCCAAGGCATGCATATCGAAGAGCCATCTGTCGCTGCAAACGAACCACTTCCACACCACACACAATCATTCCCTCTCGTCGCCCCTTCAATCCCAGTCTGTGTTCCTCTCGAGCAGAGAGAGAACGTGTTGTCTGTGGGCAGAGGCGGAATCGCAGCACAATCTCGATTCAACGGCGACAAGATCGAGTTGCAAGGGAGGGTGTGTAGGTCGCGTGTCTTTCATTGGATGATGGGATGTTCTCATCAATTTGGGATTGAAAACTCGTGCTGCCTTCGTCAGTCTCGTCAGAATCAACAAGAACAATCGCTTCAACTCCATTTGTGCCGAGTCCTTCCAAAAAGCTTCCTTCCTCCGAACTCCCACAATCCGATAAATGCGGAGACATTGCGATGGCTAATAATTTCGTTCGCTGCTGAAGGGATGGATGGCTGGTTTCCATCACAAGTCCACTTCTCGAGATGCTCTGCTGAGAATGTCGAAGAATCGATGCTCCTCTTCGCTCCACCTCACCTCTCATCCCTCACCCAAAACGGAAGTGCAGAAAGGATGGCTGGATGATGCAAGCACTGTGTCCTTGATCGAGTGGTTCGCAAAGAGTCCACTTGCTATGGATCAGTCGGCCTTCTTCTCCACGCCATCGGAGAGATGTCCTTCTGCTTCGCTCCGAGATCAGCGTGGTGTACGATGTCACCCAGACTGTCTCTTCCAGAGTGTCCACTGAAAACGGCGAACGCTCAACATCGCATCGCTTGTGTTTTCTGCTTTCCCTCACTTTCAACACACAATGGGAACACAGCAGTCGACCGACCAACAAACGAGTCCCTTCGACGATCAGATCACCCACGAACAGCCACGACGACACAGCCAACTGTGTCTGTCTGACACTTCGAAAGAAATGTTCGGGCACAATTCGGGCGAACGGGTTGGGAAAGGTTAGTGGAGATGGGGAAGCACACTCAAACAATCATCATTCTCCATTTCGTTGTTGTCAGCGTCGGAGTGGGTGGAGAGGGAGAGGCAGAGGGGAGTGGGAAGGTGTGGGTGTCGGGGAGAGGAGGGGAGTCGGTCTGGCGTCGGAGAGGGTGTTCGCTCCTCCTCTTCACTTCGAGCTTGGCTGGTCATTCAGCATCCAATCAGTCGAGTGTTTTCTGGTTCTGCTTCGCGGACATCTGCAGAATCGACTGTCAGGAGCGGCACACATTGTCATTCGATAACTTTCCATGACAACAAGCGTCTGGGCGAATGGAGTGATTCATTTCTTTCCTCTTCATCTCCCTTCTTCGTGTGAGAGAGAGTGTGTGTGATTGGCTCGTGTGAATGAAGATGTGTTTTGGTTCGTCGGTCTCTCTGATGAGTCGAGGACGATGGTCGATGGATCGACGTATTGCCTTCCAGAAAGCTAAAGGTAGAAAGTAGCGGCGAAGGAGAAGGAGAGTGTGGCGAGAGAGAATCCGAATCGTTCCGGTAAACGAAATCATGCGGTGAAGCCAGAGCCCGCAAAGATCACACACAAACTGGGCGTGTTGTCCAAAACAAGCCACAAACTGTTCGAAATGGAGGAGGGGAGTGGGAAGGGGTGGGTGTCGGGGAGAGGAGGTGAGTCGGTCTGACAAAGGACGAGATGAGTCCAGAGCCGACAAAGATCACACACAAACAGTGCGTGTTGTCCAAAAGAAGACAGAAATGGTGCGAAATGTTGTTTGGTTCTTGTCTAATTCTAAGCACGCTGTGGAAGATTCATGCCATGCAGGTTGCTCCATATGAGCGAACAACCAACAATCCATCTTCCCAAGTCGGTGTTTCGGTCGTTTAGCTGCTTTTGATTAGTCACATCGTCGAAGCCCTCCATTCTCAGCATTCGCTGGACTATCTTCCACATCTGTCGCTCCGCTCCCTTTGCTTTGTTCCAGTTCTGCTGGGCATAATTCATATAAGACAGAAGCCAATAGATAGAGTAGTCATTTCCGAAGAATGTGAGACAACTCAGGATCGTGAGAATGACTGGCATATGAAGAATAAAATTCAAAGTCGGTTGATAATATGGACATATTTCGAGGAGTTGGGTGAGGAGTGCAATAAATAGCCTGGATAGCTCACCATCGATGAGCGAATAGCAATTCACGCACAAATGGCAAATATATTTCTCTGAAGGCGTGAGAAGTTGCTTTAACACCGTCTCCTGAACACCTTGTTGTTCATTCTCATCTTTAAGTTTGAGTTGTGGGCGGCCATCCGGAGTTGCGAGACAGAGAGAGTCTTGGATGATATTCATGAGACTATTGTGGATATCAACTCCTTCTGCAAAGGAAACAGACTGTGGAGTGAGAGAGTTGATGACTTGAGGGATCAGATCAGCTTTGATGAGAGTTAGTTGGACTGCAGCGGAACAGTTCTAGATCAGAGATTCGAGCATCTTCATTGCTGCTGCGGTGATGACCTGATTTGGGGAAGAAATGAGCACCACAATAGACTGCGTGAAGTCAGTCAAAGATCCACCAGCGAACGATGCAAACTTGCCAAGGAATGCATCTGTAGAGTTATGAGTGAGTGAACCCACATATTTGAGAAATCTCACGGCTTTCCTTTCCAGATTGCCATCAAGTGCAGGCTGTAACTTCACAGTGGCAACGAGAGATCGAAAGACAACAGCCTTTTCGGATTCAGATTCACGTTTGCTCTCTCTCCATTTCAAGAAAGGAGAACAATCTGGCGAATATGAAAAAGAGTGTGAAGAGATACCAGGGCAAGAATAAACAGTGGAGGAGATCATCCTCGAGTATACAGCTCCCATTCCGTTAGGTTTCTGAGTTCAATCACTCGTTATGGGTCAGAGAAGAAAGGAGAGAAACAATGAGAGTGAAACGAAAGAATTGTCCAAAAAAGAAGAATAAACATCGTATCGTGATTAGTCAGACGATCCAGAAATGAAGAGGAGGCCTTGAACCAGACAAAACGCGTTGTTGACATCAAAATGACGACGAACGATCAAGGAACGAGAGAGGCAATGCAGAACGACAGATGAAGAGATAGAGACGTCAATGTTCGTCATTCATTTCTTCGAATGGGACAGTGACGAACGACAGCAGATGTAGTTTGCACATCGATTCAGCTCTTCTGCTTGATGTCTCCATTCCTCGCCGGAAGTCACACGGACGATACTCTGAATGGTTCAGTGTCAGTGCGATGGGAGAGACCAAGTTCGGCAGCGATCGAAGGATGGGTCTTTTAAATCTCCGAAATACGTTTCCAGCAATGAGGAGTGAGTGCAGCTTCCGAAACTGCGACACAAACTGAGGCACAGAGACCAGCTGGTTCGACACACGCAACAGGTGCTCCAGAGGACAGAGAACGTCACGAAGACGGGTTCGGGTCAATGGATTGGCATGCATCAGCGAATTGCTGAGGAGAGCAAGGAGTCCTGAGACAAGACACAATTTGGCCACATCGCCAGATCTGATTGGAGTTCAATTTGTGGTGTGACAGGATCAGGTCGGTCAGCTGAAGAGACGGAACAGCTCGCGTTGAACTCGAACATGTCGAACGAAACATCCAACGTCTGCATGTTGGGAAGGGCGGACAATCCATCTGGTAGACACGTCAGCAGATGGACAGCAAGCAGGAGGGACGGCAGTGTGGATGTCAACAGAGTGTTTGGAAGCCACGAAATCAGGTTGACAATCAGCGTCATCTCACTACTTGTCGTTTGGTCCGTTGAGACGACACACACACACGAGGAGAGTGTCGGAAGGAAGTCCCACAAAGTCAGTCGATTCGCATCGAGTGTCCATCCAAGTGTGGTTGGCTGACGAAGTGTGGATGAAAGGATCGGCTGGTTGAACGACGTGGGCAACGATCGTGCCGTGTTCATTCCGTGCAAGACACAAGTTGATCGAAAAGGAAAACCTCGCACGACACATCTGGAGAGAGTGCATAACACTGCACGGGGTACGTGAGATGGACAACAGTTGTCACAAAGATTGGTGTTGCATCTCTGTTCGAGTGGGAAGTGAACAGGAAATGGTTGGGTACATGAAGAAGCATTCTGGTTCTTCGGTCTTTTCAAATCGTCGAAGATCATCGTCGACGAGGGAGTGTTCAGAAATCCCATTTCATGATCGGAACTAATCATGCAGAAAGAATGAGTTTGGTGAGCAACCAGGAAACAATGACGTGGTCACAAACAGCGAGAAATGACGATGATTGGACGGGTTTCGAGTTGGGAGGAGTGGGAGAGTGGAAAGAGAGTGTGGTGACGATTGAGGGAGAAGCGGAATCACTCTCGAAAAAGAGGAGGCGAGGACAGAGCCGACAATGCTGATATTCAAACAGCGTTAGTTGTCCAGAAGAAGCTAGAAACAGTGGGAAAGTTTCTCCTGTTCTTGTCCGAGTCTATTGACGTTGTTGGAGGTTCATGCCCAGCTGGTTGCTCCATTCACTCGATTTGACAACAAGAAAGTATCCTTCTTCGTGCTTGTCGTTTCCCAGCTCACCCTCAATCACGTCATCGATGCCCTCCATTCTCAACATCCGCTGCACTTTCGTTTGCATCTGTCGCTTTGATCTCCTTCGTTTGATCCATTCCTGCTGGATACCAACCAATGAATACAGACAATTGTAGATTGAGTGATCATTTTCGAAGAACGTTAGACAACTTGGGATCGTCAGAACGATAGGCATATAAAAGACAAAATTCTTGGTTGGTTGATAGTATGGAGATATTTGGAGGATTCTGGTGAGGAGGGTCAGAAAAGTCTCAGATAGCTCGCCATCGACGATCGAATAGCGGTTCGCGCACAAATGCCAAATAAACTTCTCCGAAGGTACCACAACTTGCGTAAAAACTGTCTCGTGAACAGCTTGTTGTTCATTCCGATCTTCAATTCCGAGTTGTTCGAGACAATACGGAGTTGCGAGCCGGACAAATGTGTCGACTGAATTAACGAGATGAGTGTGGATGTCGACTGCTTCAGTCAGTGAAAGAGACAGTGGATTGAGAGTATTGATGACCTGAGGGATCAGATCAGCTTTGGAGAGCAAGGAGATAATTCTGAGAACAGCAAAAGATCAGAGAATCCAGCATTTTCATTGATGCGACGGTGATGACTGCATTGTGGGAAGAAAGGAGCATCACAATAGACTGTACGAAGTCTGTCAAAGATCCACCAGCGAACGATGCAAAGTTGCTGAGAAAAGCATCTGGAGATTGGCGAGTGTGTGAACCCACAGATTTGAGAAATCTCACGGCTTTCCCTTCCAGAGATGCATCAGGTGCAGGCTGCAACTTCAAAGTGGAAACGAGAGATCGAAAAACAACTGGTTGTTCGTGCACGGAATCAAATTTGCCTTCATCCCAATTAATGAACGCTGAGCAATCCATTGAAAATGGAAATCGAGAGGAGGACAAAGGATAGCGTGCTTTACTTGAGGAGGTGTCTGTTTTCGTGTCAATCGCCGCCATTCCGTCAAAGATTGTGAAATAACACTCGTTATGGGTTCGGAAAACAAAAATCGAAATAATGAGATTGAGATGAAGTTATTGCCCGAAAGGAACATAAACAGTAAACTAACTTATGTTCTGTTTATTCATGAACAGACAGGAAGTATGTGAAGGAGAGGAAATGAAAGAGGGGAACAAGATGTCGGAGAACGAAGCGTGGACGAACAGTGGAGCATGAAGACACAAGAAGAGATACATGTACCCAGTGTCGATTTGGAAGCAGAGGGAGATCGGGGAAGGAGAGTGTGGCGAGAGAGAGAGACAGAAGTGTCTCGTGTTCATTCCAATTCTTCGCCATCTCCCCACTCATCCCTTCCCTCCTCACATTCAACCTGGGCGAGAGCATCGTCCATCACAAGAGTGTCTCCATCTCACAACACCAAACCAACAACATTGGCTGATGTCTCGTCTGAGTCGAAGCACGGGTAGGTCTAGGCTCAGATCCGAAAAAGTCTAGACGCAGATCTGCAGATCGGTCTCGGCGCAGATCTGCAGGTCTACACGCAGATCCGACGTTTTACTCCCACTTTTCCACTATACACCTCATTTTTACTACCAACACCTCAGTATCGACATCATTTCCTGGTTTTTTAGTTTCTGATCACTTTTCGGTGTTTTTTCATTCTGTGATCAAAGAGATGGACCGATCCTGGGTTGATCAAGCAGGAACCAGTCATTTGAAGCAACCTGATAAAATTAAGTTGGTGTTTGGTGACGTGTGAGAAGAATAGAAACAAGAGAACAAAGCAAAGGTGTTTTGTCTCATCCATTGTTGTAGTTTATGAGGAGAGGGGTGGAAAAGAGGAGGGAGGAGGCAGAGTGGAAAATATGTACCATGTGATGGGACTAGAGGGAGGCACGGAGGGATTGGATGGGTCTGGGAGGAAGTAGAGATAAAGAGGAGAAGGATGGAGGGAGAAGGAATGACGGCTCGGAAAGAAGGCAAACTTGCCAATCAGACTATAGTTGTCAGCTAGAATTGAGTGATACTATCATTTTCTGCTTCCTTCTTAACTTTTCCCTTCATCTCTGTTTTCCTCTTTCTTCTCTTCTCCCTTTGATGGTGCTTCCTTCTTCCGAATCAGAATGGCATCTGTCAACGGGTTGAGGAGCGGTAAAAGACTCGTCATCACTTTGTGGATGGTCTGAAGTCCAAGAAACTCCACATCAGCGAAACTGGGCGATACAAAGAATGAAAAATGTTCGAGTGTTTGTAAAAACTGACGAAGGCAATGAAAAAGGCAAAAAAGTAACAATCACCTCTGTTGGTTGTGGCAAGGGCATACTTTGAGACTCTCTGCTTATCTTCGTGTCTCCCATTCAAAATGAATGTTCAACATCAAAGATTTTGAGTCGAGCGTCTACTAGAATAATGACTTCAAAACCTGCCCTGCTCCTTTTTCCCCTCCAAGACCAGTCGGTGATCGTAATTTTTGGAGTTGAACTGGTGCGCGGGCTGGAGATGATGGCTGGAGACCGAAGCTGAAAAAGATCTGCCAATGTGAAGTCAATCTAGAACAAAACGAGTGATGTTGTTGTCCACGTGGTGGATAAATGTGGAGAAACGTCTTCCTCTTCAGAATCGGACAGATCCAAAGAAGGAGACGCAGAATGAGATTCAACGTTTTGGTGTCCGACGACGGTGATGAATTGAAAGAAAAATAAGGAAGACGCGATGAGAAAATCGGCCCAGATTGTGCGTGAAATGATAGACCACAATTTTGAAGGCCGTTGTCATGTGGGGGCATCATGAGTGGATCGTTGATTGAGTCTTTCAAATGGGAGATATTCGGGAGAGATGACGATATAATGGGTGGCTGAGGTGATGAGGGACGGCCTGGGTATGGATGTTTCGTGAATAATGGAAGAGGTGGGGAGTCTGGTCTTCCATGTGAAGGGGTGTTTGGGAAAATCGATGATTTGAGCTGAATACGACTGGCTTTGTCATAAAAAAGGATTCATAATCCGCTAAAGCGTCTGCAGGGTGTTTGGAGCGAACTACGACCTTGAATTCTGTCCAGTTCGAGAGATATGTTTTGGCGATCAATGAAAAAATTGGTGGAGTTGTTTGTTCTCCCCAAATCGTCTGTGTGCGATATGAACTAGAAGTCTCGTTGAGTGAACGAGAGCTTGGAGATCTGATCGGTTTTGTGCTCGATTGAGTGATGGGTGAGTCATTCAGATCTGATCCTGACCAAGACGGCCGAACAGAAAGAGATGCGATTGTTGAAAGCATCTTGAGATCGTCTGGATACTCCTTTCCAAACAGACCAGTCAAAGGCTACCCAGAACGACAGACAGTTCGTCAATTTTCGTGTTGGAACGAGAGAAGAGGAAATCTGTGTTTGCAGCGATAGTTGGCTACTTTGTGTATTCTTCGAGCAAAGTAAAATTCCTCCAACTCTCACGTGAAATTCGCGGTGTGTCTTTTCCTAATTGCGAAGGTGGTGTTCGGTGTTGGAACGAGAGGACTTTGTTGATCGATGTGATGGGGACAAATAGAGAAAGAATGGTATTCATCTGCCGTAAAAATGAGGATTGTGGCAATGTGGGTGAGGTCGATGTGAATTTGAGCGAATGTCCCCACTTTAGACGAAGCAAGATGAATGAGGAGGTTTTCTGGTCATCGAAGGCTCCAATTGACAGAAATGGGATCGAAAGTTTCCGGACCTATGAAGAAAAATGGAGAAAGTGATGATCAGAACAGGCGTAAGTCAATTTGTGAGGAGAATGAATCGAGATCGAGAAGGAGGTGATCTCCTTCAAGCAAAGAGCGAGTATCACACTCTTTTGTCCTGAGATACTGTCCAAGAGGGAACGAATACCAAACTGAAGATTCAAGAAGGAAGAGAAGAATGAGAATGAAGAGTTAGCATTTGTGTAAAATGAGAGTGAGAAGATATCGATGAAGAACCAACAAAAACGATGAAAACTCGGAAAACCAAACCGATATGTCGTTACAATCAGCTGACACGGAATGAAAGGCGTATCGATGTATACATCCTCGTAGACGGAGTGATGAAAGACACACTCACCATCCAGCCGTGGGAACGGTCATTCTGAAAATGATCATGGAATATGATTGAAAGAACAAACACTCGCTGGTTAACATTCAGCCAGGTGCAGATATACGTTATGTCGAAGATTTGACTAGATCAACCCAGGATCGGTCCATCTCTTTGATCACAGAATGAAAAAACACCGAAAAGTGATCAGAAACTAAAAAACCAGGAAATGATGTCGATACTGAGGTGTTGGTAGTAAAAATGAGGTGTATAGTGGAAAAGTGGGAGTAAAACGTCGGATCTGCGTGTAGACCTGCAGATCTGCGCCTAGACCGATCTGCAGATCTGCGTCTAGACTTTTTCGGATCTGAGCCTAGACTTACCCTCGAAGCACCTCACATCACTTCCCCCTTACAGCACGTCCAGGTACTGCCTCTGCGAGACACTTCCTCGTCTCTTTCCGTCCCTGTGATTGGCATGACTGTGAGAGTCATGAAAGGAGACACTGTTCGAGAAAGGGAGAAGTTGGGGAGAAATCAGGAATGGGAACAGTAACACACGAGATGAAGAAATGCGATTGCAGACATGTGGCCACCTCGAATGAACGGTTTTCAGCTCGCGAAACGCCGAGTGTGGTGAGTGAAGAGGCAGAGAGGAGTGGAATGGTGAGGGTGGTGAGGGAGAGGCAGAGGGGAGTGGGAGGGTGAGGGTGGTGAGGGAGAGGCAGAGGGGAGTGGGAGGGTGTGGGTGGAGAGAAGAGGCAGAGGGGAGTGGGAGGGTGTGGGTGGTGAGGGAGAGGTAGAATCGCAGCATAATCTCGATTTAACGGTGACAGGATCGACTTAGAAGGAAGGGTGCGTAGGTCACGTGTCCTGTGTTGGATGATGAGATGTTCTCATCATTTTGGGATTGAATACTCGTGCCAACTTCGTCAGCATCGTCAGAATCAACAAGAACAATCGCTTCAACTCCATTCGTGCTGAGTCCTTCCAAAAAGCTTCCTTCCTCCGAACTCCCACAATCCGCCAAATGCGGAGATACTGCGATGGCTAATGATGAAGTTCGCTGCTGAAGGGATGGATGTCGGCCCTCTTCTCCACGCCATCGGAGAGATGTCCTTCTCCTTCGCTCCGAGATCAGCGTGGTGTGCGATGTCACCCAGACTGTCTCCTCCAAAGCGTCCACTGAAAACGGCGAATGCTCAACATCGCATCGCTTGTGTTTTTCTGCTTTCCCTCACTTTCAACACGCAACGGGAACACAGGAGTCGACCGATCAACAAACGAGTCCCTTCGACGATCAGAGCAGTGTTGAATGATACGTTTGAGAAACAACATCGCTGAGGCGATCATGATCTGATGGGGAGACGAAATGAGAACCCAATGGACAGGATGGGGTCTGTCTGACGTCGGAGTGGGTGTCGGGGAGAGGAGGGGAGTCGGTCTGATGTCGGAGTGGGTGTCGGGGAGAGGAGGGGAGTCGATCTGACGTCGGAGTGGGTGTCGGGGAGAGGAGTGGAGTCGATCTGACGTCGGAGTGGGTGTCGGGGAGAGGAGGGGAGTCGATCTGACGTCGGAGTGGGTGTCGGGGAGAGGAGGGGAGTCGGTCTGGCGTCGGAGTGGGTGTTGGGGAGAGGAGGGGAGTCGATCTGACGTCGGAGTGGGTGTCGGGGAGAGGAGGGGAGTCGGTCTGGCGTCGGAGTGGGTGTCGGGGAGAGGAGGGGAGTCGGTCTGATGTCGGAGTGGGTGTCGGGGAGAGGAGTGGAGTCGATCTGACGTCGGAGTGGGTGTTGGGGAGAGGAGGGGAGTCGATCTGACGTCGGAGTGGGTGTCGGGGAGAGGAGGGGAGTCGGTCTGACGTCGGAGTGGGTGTTGGGGAGAGGAGGGGAGCCGATCTGACGTCGGAGTGGGTGTCGGGGAGAGGAGGGGAGTCGGTCTGGCGTCGGAGGGGGTGTTGGGGAGAGGAGGGGAGTCGATCTGACGTCGGAGTGGGTGTCGGGGAGAGGAGTGGAGTCGATCTGACGTCGGAGTGGGTGTCGGGGAGAGGAGGGGAGTCGGTCTGGCGTCGGAGTGGGTGTTGGGGAGAGGAGGGGAGTCGGTCTGACGTCGGAGTGGGTGTCGGGGAGAGGAGGGGAGTCGGTCTGGCGTCGGAGTGGGTGTTGGGGAGAGGAGGGGAGCCGATCTGACGTCGGAGTGGGTGTCGGGGAGAGGAGGGAGTCGGTCTGGCGTCGGAGGGGGTGTTGGGGAGAGGAGGGGAGTCGATCTGACGTCGGAGTGGGTGTCGGGGAGAGGAGTGGAGTCGATCTGACGTGTCGGAGGGGAGTCCGTCTGGCGTCGGAGTGGGTGTCGGGGAGAGGAGGGGAGTCCGTCTGGCGTCGGAGTGGGTGTCGGGGAGAGGAGGGGAGTCGGTCTGGCGTCGGAGTGGGTGTCGGGGAGAGGAGGGGAGTCGGTCTGAAGACAGGAATAGTGCGAAATGTTCGCTGGTTCTTCTCTGTTTCTACTGAAGCTCTGGAAGATTCATGCCATGCAGGTTGTTCCATTTGATCGATCTGTAAAAAATCAATCTTCCAGAAATTTCGTTTTTGTCGTTTCGTAGCTTTTGATCAGTCACATCTTCGATGCCCTCCATTCTCAACATCTGATGCATTATCTTCCCCACCTGTCGCTCCTCTCCCTTTGCTTTGTTCCAGTTCTGCTGGGTATCGATCATGTCATGCAGAAACCAAAAGATTGAGTAGTCATTTTCGAAGAAGGTGAGACAGCTCGGGATTGTAAGAAAGACCGGCAGATGAAGAATCAAATCCATTGTCGGTTGATAGTATGGAGATATTTGGAGGAGATGGACAAGAAGTTCCAGAAAATGCTTGGATAGCTCATCATCGATGATCGAATAGCGGTTCACGCACAAATGCCAAATATATTCCTCCGATGGGATGAGAACTTGCTTCAGAACCGTCTCATGAACAGCTTGTTGTTCATCGTTATCTTCAATCTCCAGATATTTGAGACCATTCGGTGTTGCGAGCCAGATAGAGTTTCTGATGATTGTCATGAGACTATTGTGGATATCGACTGCTTCTGGGAAAGGGAGAGACTGTGGAGTGAGAGAGTTGATGACTTGAGGGATCAGATCGGCTTTGACAAGGGTAAGTCGGACGTTCTCTGCACAGTTCCAGAACAGAGAACCCAGTAACTTCATTGCTGCGACGGTGATGACTTGATTTGGGGATGAAATGAGAACCACAAGGGATTGTGTGAAGTCAGTCAAAGGTCCATCAGCGAACGACGCAAAGTTGCTGAGAAAAGCATCTGCGAATATACGAGTGAGTGAACCCACAGATTCGAGAAGTTTCACGGCTTTCCTTTCCAGATTGCCATCAAGTGCAGGCTGTAACTTCACTGTGGCAACGAGAGATCGAAAGACAACGGCCATTTCGTGAACAGATATAAGACTGCTATCTCTCCATTTCAAGAAAGCAGAACAATCTGGCGAATATGAAAAAGAGTGTGAAGAGATACCAGGGCAAGAATAAACAGTGGAGGAGATCATCCTCGAGTATACTGCTCCCATTCCGTCAGGTTTCTGTGTTCAATCACTCGTTATGGGTCAGAAAATGAACGAGAGAAACAAAGAGAATGAGGTGCAAAAGATGTCCAAAAAGGAAGAATAAAACATCGTATCGTGATTAGTGAGACGATCCAGGAATTAAGAGCATTGTCTTTCAGAAAGGAGAAGTGCGGGAGTGGCTGTGAAGGAGAAGGAGAGTGTGGCGACCATCGAGGGAGAGTGGCGAGAGAGAATCCCAATCGGTCCAGCAAATGAAACCATGAGGTGATGCCAGAGCCGACAACGACGACACACAAACAGCGTTTGTTGTCCAAATGAAGTCAGAAACAGTTCGAAAGATGTGCCCTCGCTCTCTTAAGTTCTCTTCCGCGTCCTGATCTTTCTCGTCATCGCGGTGGTGTCCAAGAGAAGCCAGAAATTGTCCGAGATGCTCGCTGGAGCATGGTTGTTTGTTTTGCTTATTCTGGAAGGTTCATGCCCAGCAGGTTGTACCATGTAATCGAGTGGGCAACAGTCAAGGATCCGTATTCGTTTTCAGCGATTCCCAGCTTTTGATCAATCACATCTTCGATGCCCTCCATTCTCAACATTTGATCCACTGTATTCCAAATCTGTTGCACTTGATCGCCGTAGATGTTCCAGTCTTGCAACTTATCGATCATCAAAGCCTGACAATAATAGATTGCCTCGTCATTTTCGAAGAAAGTCAGATAACTTGGATTCGTCAGAAATACAGGCATATGAAGAACGAAGTCCATTGTCGGTTGATGATATGGACATAGTTCGATGATACGGGCGAGGAGAATTAGAAAATAATTGGATAGCTCTTCATCGATGATCGAATAGCGGTTCACGCACAAATGGCGAAGATACTTCTCCGAAGGGACCATAACTTGCTTCAGAACTGTCTCGTGAACAGCTTGTTGTTCATCCCCATCTTCAATTCCGAGTTGTGTGAGGCCATCCGGAGTTGCGAGCCAGACAGACTGGCGGATGTTTGACATGAGAGGGACGTGAATATCGACTGCTTCTGCAAATGAAAGAGACTGTGGGTTGAGAGATGAGACGAGTTGAGGGATCAGATCAGCTTTGACAAGGGCAAGTCGGACCTTCACTGAACACCATTCGATCAGAGTGACTAATATATTCATTGCTGCTGTAATGATTGTCTGACTGGTTGCAGAAACGAGAACCACAATGGATTGCATAAAGTTTGTCGAAGAAAGATTAGTGGTTTGCCCAAAGCTGCCGAGAAAAGCATCTGCGGATGTACGAGTGTGTGAACCCACAGATTCGAGAAATCTCACGGCTTTCCCTTCCAGAGATGCATCAAGTGCAGGCTGCAACTTCAAAGTGGCAACGAGAGAGCGAAAGACAACGTCCCTTTCGCTGACAGTTTCAAATCGTCTTTCGATCCATTTCAGGAACGGTGAGCAATCCATTGTAAATGGTAACTGAGTGATGGATAAAGTAGAGCGTGCTTCACTTGATGAGGTGTCTGTTTTCGTGTCAATCGCTGTCATTCTGATAGACTCTGTGAAAAAATGTTCGTTATGGTTCAGAACAAAATGCGAATAAAACATATTGAGTTGAAATTGTCATCCAGAAGGAAGAATCAAAGAAAACAAACGAAAATTGTTACTCAAACAGTGTTTTTTGTCCAGAAGAAGCCAAATACAGTTCGAATCGGTCGGTGGCTCATGTTTGCTTCTATCAACGTCAATCGACGTTCATGGCCAACATTTGGTTCAAATTCATCGAGTATAAAACAATCACTTGGCCTGGTGTGGCACTTTCTTCGTTTAGCAGCTTCTGTTCTGTCACATCGTCCATGCCCTCCATTCTCAGCATTCGATAAACTTCCTTCCCAATCTGTTGATCTTTTCCGCCTTGTGTCGTTCCATTCCCGCTGGGTATCAACCATATAAGACAGAAACCAATAGATAGAGTGATCACGTTCGAAGAATGTGAGACAACTGGAGATCGTGAGAAAGACTGGCGTATGAAGAATAAAATCCATTGTTGGTCGATAATATGTAGATATTCGGAGGAGTTGGGCAAGGAGAGCCAGAAAATACGCGGATTGTTCTCCATCGATGATCGAAAAGCGGTTCACGCACAAATGGCAAATATACAGCTCTGAAGGTACGAGAACTTGCGTAAAAACTGTCTCGTGAACAGCTTGCTGTTCATTTCCATCTTCAATTTTGAGATATGTGAGTGCGCGTGGAGTTGCAAGCCAGAGAGATTGGTTGATGATATTCAAGAGATCAGTGTGGATATCGACTGCTTCAGCAAATGAAAGAGACTGTGGGTTGAGAGATGAGACGAGTTGAGGGAACAGATCGGCTTTGACGAGGGCAAAATGGACTCTGGCAGAAATGCTCCAGATCAGACAATCGAGCATCTTCATTGCTGCTGCGGTGATGACCTGACTGGCACAAGAAAAGAGCACCACGACAGACTGTACGAAGTCTGTCAACGATTCATGAGTGGTTCGCCCAGGGTTGTTGAGTAAAACATCTGCTGATTCATGAGTATACGGATTCACAGATTCCAGAAATTCCACTGCCTTCTCTTCCAGAGAGACATCAAGTGCAGGCTGTAACTTCATAGTGGCAACGAGAGACTGATAGACAACTGCTTGCTCTTCGTCAGATTGTTGTTGATCTTCGCTCCAATTTAGGAACGCTGAGCAATCCACTGAAAATGCTAATTCAGACGAGGATAAATCAGAGCGTCTCGTACTTGAGGAGGTGTCTGTTTTCTTGATTATCGTGTTCATTCTTTCTGCGACAGGAACGAATCACTGGTTATGGGTCAGAAGCACATTTGAAACAATCAGATTGAGATGAAACAGATGTCCAAAAGGAAGAACAAGAATTAACCACCGAATACTGGGCCTGTTTGGAATGGTGTATGTGGCCTCGATCGTTGACGTCCCGTTCTTGAAAGATCACATTGGAATGATCAGCCAACATCACGAACAATCGGTTGGCTTCTGCAGGGAATAATGTTCGAGGAATGGAGAAAGATGAACAGGAATCTTTGGGATGTGATCAGACTCTTGCAATCGTTGAGAATGGAAGGGTTGAATGACGTGTCTTCGAGTGATCTGATTGCATCACACACAATCCATTGGCTTCTGCAGTGATTAATGTTCGATGAACGGAGAAGGATGAACAGGATGCAAACAAGTTGGAGTCTTGGCTGTCCATGTCTGCTTCTAAAGACGTTTCTGAATGTTAATTCCTTGCTGAATGATCAATCTGATCAAATATTGAACAATCGCTTTGCCAGACTGTCCATCTTTGTTGTTGAGGAGTCTTTGTTCATTCACATCATCCAACCCTTCCATTCTCAACAATCGCAATATAATAGTCCCTTCTGAAAGAATCATTCGACCTTCTTCGTTCCATTCTTGCTGAGCATCAGCCATGCCGTCGAGGAAATAGGGACTGACTATAGTTCATCAGCAATACCAACTAAAGTTCATCAGAGACCCATAATTCCGTTTTATGAAAAAATGTTGACTTTCCTCTTTTCACATTTTCTCCAAATCTGTCATAACCTTAGGGAGGAAAACGCGCGGACTCCATCACATCAGAATAAGACAGTCCAGTTGAAAGAACAATGAGACAGGATGGATCACACTTGATTGGTCCCTATTCTTTGCGACAGCGGCAAATATTGATGTGAATAAACCCTGAAAAAAGGACAGACATCCAACGAAAACAAACTTTCTTCACTCATTTGTGTACTCAGCGCGATTTCTTGCAGAGATTCCAACCAACTCTACAAATCGCGAATATCCACAGTATCTCTGATGTCTATCCCTATCTCCTCGTCGAATCTCTAAACGATGGCTTTCGTGCCTTATGTGACACTCTTATCTCTGATTTGAAGGGAGTGGCCAATGATTCATGCCGAGACAAAAATCTGTTCTATTGGATTCGCGAAGCAGGCTCATCATTCGTGAAATGCCAACCTGTCCCATTTTTCATGCCTATTCGCGGATCAATATGCATTTCGATTTCAAAATCAGTTCAAACGATGTGATCCTCTCCCCTTTTCACAATCCTCCCTTGCTTGGACGATATCCCACTGTTCTTGCATTAAGAGGCACATCATCAATCATTCCCTAGCCCTTTCAATCCTAAACATCATATGATACATTCAATCGAATCATGTCTCTTTCAAACTTGATCATCACAGACCAGTCTCGGACATTCCTCTCACTGAAGTCCCTCCAATGCACCTCTGTGGTTCTTGTGACGCTAGTTTGGAGTGGTATCATCTTATTTCTTCGTTATCTCGATATTCTTGTCATATCAATCTCTCTGCCTCACAGACCATCTTGGCTTGATCCCACGCTTTCTTCACGGGCCTATCCTCCCAGAATCATTCATCAATCGGACCCCTTCAGAAATTCTACTTTTTCCTCGTCTTGGCTGACTTTTGAGTGTGATCTCAACAACACATCCTCGTTCAGTGACTACTGCGTTCTCGAAGCACGACTCCCTTCTCCCCCTCTCCGAAAAGGTAGTCCTTGCTGCTCACGCTCATTGTTGTGGATTCCACTATCAACCCTCTCCACTTCTGCTCCAGACTCGGTTCTGTTGATTTATCACCTGCATCAAACCGTCGAACAGCTCCACACCTCCCAATCAATTGGTTCTCCTTTAGATTTCTTTTGTTCAATGTTTCACGAAATAATAAACAATCAGGCTCGCAATTATCAGATTGTGGGATGCTGATGAACTTTAGTTGAAACTGCTGATGAACTATAGACAGTCCCAGGAAATACGAGATTGAGTGGTCATCGACGAAGAAAGTGACACAACTGAGTGTCGTGAGAACGACAGACAAATCACGAACGAAATCCATTGTTGGCTGATCATGGGGACACATCTGGAGGAGGTCAGAAAGAAAGATGATGAATGTATTCGACAGATGTCCATCTCTGACCGAACAGCGGTGAACACACAATTGACGAAGATATTGTTCGGAAGGTGTGAGAACCTGCTGGAAAATTATATCATGAACATCAAGCTGGTCATGGTAATCTTCAATTCCGAGTTGGAAGAGACCAGCTGGAGTTGCGAGGCGAGTAGAGATTGTGATTGTGCGAAGGAGATGAGTGTGGATTGATTCTGCTTCGGAAAAAGAGAGGGATTGTGGATTGAGAGGGATGATGATTTGAGGAAGAAGATTTTCGGCGACGAATTTCAGTTGGAGGTGTGCTGGACTTGATTGAAAGAGAATATCCAGCATTTTCACGGTTGAGGTCACGATCGGCTGACTGACAGATGAAATGAGCACCTTGATCGACGTTATGAAGTCTGTCATTGATTTATTGGATGATGAGAGCATTACATCACGAAAGTAGTCGCAGGTCATGATGGATTCGAATGATCTCGATTATGGTTCTGAAAGAAGAGATGAAGATAGTTTGAGTATATTTCCTGTGAATTGGGTCAAAATCAGTAAATAATGAATTATATTCCTCTCTTTTTCTTCTTTTTCCCCTTTCGTGACATGATCTTCCCTTTGTTACTCCGTTGGGAGCTTTCTGAAAGAAGAGATGACTTCCTGGTCGCAGGGGTGGGCGGTGGGAAATAACTATCTTCATCTCTTCTTTCAGAACCATAATCGAGATCACTCTCCAGTGATCGACGATGTATGGCTTCTTCATTCCGAGATGAAGATAGTTTGAGTTTGTTGGGAGTTTCGATGGGTTTAAGGTAATGTTTGTCCATCACCGACGACTTCGTTGACAGTCTGGCTCCCTCAGCAAGCTCTGCTTGACTCCATCCCCTTTGCTTCCTTTTCGCCAAGCCAGCATGCTTGAGGGAGTAGGGCTTGTACTTGTCAACTTCAACTCCCGCTTCCTTCATGAATACCCCGACCATCCGTGCAATCTCTCCAGGATTCCTAGCTCGCTCCCCTCCCATGATTTGACCCGACCATCCTTCCCTCTCATTCGATCAAGTTCTCTCACCCAGCTTCCCACTCGATTTCCCCTCTCGATGCCCCTCTCATCCAATATATGTTCCTTCACGTCTTCGTCGGTCTTCAATCTCATCCTTACCAGTACCTTCTCTGTCTCGTCGTATATCTGCATCTCCTCTCTCCATATCTGTGCGATCTCTGTAAAACGAACACCGTGGTGTAAGACCAGACTCACAGCGATTGCCGTTTGAATCTCCGCCTCGCTGAGTTTGTCCGCGGAACTCCATTTCCTTTCCAATACATCTTCAATCACAACTGAATCAAAAATATCTTGATATTTGCTTGTGGCCGGATTGATCTTCCGTATTCCCTTCATTGTTGCTTTCACCGCAATGGCTTCTCCAATCTGTTCCTGCCCAAGTAACCGGGCGAGAAAGGAAAGGGCACTTCTTGCGATACCAGTGGATCCTCTCGATCCGGTCCTGTCCATCCAGTCGGAGAGGAAATTCGCGACCTTGATCTGATTCAGATCCTTCCAGTCCCTCCCTCTAGCCTCTGAATCTTCAATCCAACAACGAATAGATTTTGCGTACTGCCTGACCGTTGATTCGCTCAACCCCACCAACATTCGGATCATAGTCCTTTCCTTAATCCCCAACTCGTCCGCTAGACCCTCCCATATCTCTCCACTAAGTATGCTCGCAGCAGACCCGGCGGTCTGCTGCTCCCCGCTGCCTTCATTCCCATTCCCTCCTTCGTCACGACCTCCGTTCTCCCCAGCAAGAGTGATTTCGTAGAGAGCCTCTCGACCTCCTCCCTTCCGACCAACGTTGTCCAGTCCGGTACTATCAGGACTGTTTGTGTTGGTTGACTTCTCAGCTTCTGCAGTACTCTCGGTATCAATGGAACGGGAGGGAATGCGTAAATGCACTCCTCCGCACTCCAGTTCTGTAGAAGGGCATTCGTCCCTGACGATTGGATCTCCCCCGTTAGGCTCCAGAACCTCTCGTATCTCCGATTGTCTCTTGTTGCGAATGCATCGATAGTAGGCTTTACTTTGAAAGTTTCTTCGATCTGATGAATGTACTCCATCCTGAGAGAGTAGTCTGTTGCGTCCTTGATCCTGGACAATCTGTCGGCGATGGTATTCTCTTTTCCAGGTAGATACTCCGCCCAGAGTCTGCAATCCATCTCCACTGCGGCGCTGAACAAGGTTTTGAAGAGATCGACCAACGTGACCGATGAGGAGCGTCTGTTGACATTTGCGACGACCACCTGATTGTCTGAACGGATAAGAACTTGGTCCGACATCTGCACCACTCCCCTCCTGGCCCCCTCGAGGAATCCCGCGACCACAGCACTGACCTCCCTTCTGTTGCTCGACCAATCTTTCTCGTTCTCCTGGAACTCGTGCTGCCAGACTTCTTCCTGGTCTCCCCTCCTCCAAACCACCCCGAGTCCCCATTCGCTTGCATCGGTTGTCATCTCGAGTGTTGGTTCGAATAGGGAGAGTGATCTTTCGATATCGGATGCGAGTCTCCCCATCCACCAGCTCAACTCGTCGATACATTCCCTTCCGATACTTCCCATACTCGACCAGCCTCCCTTCTTCACATTCTCGTCCTTCCATGCCGTGAGGTGGCGTGAATTGAAGAAAGCGAGGGGGTCGACGAACCCGATCGACTGGAGTTTTCCGACGAGGGAGGCCACTGTCCTGACTCTGCACGTGCCTCCCCTCCGAGCCTGCCTCAACCTCTCTCTCACTGACTCTTTCATGTTCGTCGCTTTGTCTCTCCCCACACTGACGGTGTTGGTTGTTGTGTCCCACCAAAAACCGAGATATTCGATCCGTTTTGTGGGAATCATGTGAGACTTCTCTTCGTTGATCGTAAATCCAAGGTTGACAAGAAGACGGACAACGTTTGAGGTGTTTGCTTCCCCTTCGCTCTCGGATCTGTGGATCAGGAGGAAGTCGTCGAGGTATGCGACGAGAGGGAAGGTTGGTCGAAAACGCGCCACCACCGGCCGAAGAATCTTTGTAAAAATGTGCGGAGCGGAGGTTAATCCGAAACAGAGCGTTCTTTGGATGAAGTATCTCCCGTCCACCGTAAAGCCGAAGTAGGGCTGATCTCCTTCGTGGAGAGGAACGTGAGTATATGCCTGAGTGAGATCGATGCTGGTCAGCCAGGCGTCTTGAAACAAAAGGTGACCCACCGTTGCGACGTTGTCCATTTTGAAATGATTGTGAACTATATGATCGTTGACTCGACGGCAGTCGAGGATGCGGCGCCAGGTGCCGTCTTTCTTCTTTACCACGAATGTGGCATTCCAACATTTTACTTCTTCTATTTTCGCTTCCCGCACAATTCCTTCCCTCAGCTCCATCTCGATTGTTTCCTTTAATCCAAATAACTCCGCTGTCGATAGTTTCAAGTCGAAGGGGTGCCCAGTAGTTGTGGGAGGCCCCAACTGATTCCATTGAACTCGCACTCCGTCCCTCATCAATCCCTCCATGCCGAACTCTTCCCACGCCATCCAATGTCTCCCAGTCTTTCCCCCAATTCCATTTCCCTTCTCTAGAATGTACTTGCCGGCGGTGGTTCGATCTTCCGCCCGTTCTTCCGGTTTCACCGTTAATACTGTGAGCGGCGATGAGTCCTTGATTCCTGTTGGTTTTGAGGTGTTTTGGGGGAATATGACGTGAATTTTGTGCCGAACGAGTGACTTTGAGGACCACGGTTTTGCGGTGATCCCCACTTCTGATTTGTTTGCGAAAATGGTCTCGGTCCGACAGTGTTGGGCATTTGTCCCGAGTTCGAACGTCCTTGCAGTGAGTTGCGCCCCTGAAAGGGGCCTCTGAGAAAAAACTGTTGACGCCGATGAGCCTCCCTCCGTTTCTTCGCCTCCTCCTGAAGATCGTTCAACTGGGCCTTCTGTCTTGCCAGATTGTCGGTTCTTCTCTTATCTTGAAGAGGTCTTGCCCTAACTTTGAGGATGTGTGACAGGCGAGCTCGGTTGATACGATGCGCCAGCTCTCCTGCTTTGAGTGTTAGAAGTTGAATAGATCGTCTCTCTTCTGACTCTGCCTCTGAGCGGGCCAATGCACCCACCCCCATCGTAATCAGGTGATTTGTTTCCGCTTCTATCTTGAGTAGCGTTGAGTTGAGGGGTGCAAGGTAATCTTCAAACACTTCCCCGTCAATGACATCAGGGTATCCATCATACAACGCTTTGGCCTCTGTCACTCTCTCCTTGACCTCTGCTTCATAAATTGGATTCTACGCAAAGTCAGGAAGATCCATTATCATCTCCAGCACATCTTCGTCCCCATCACCCGCCGCAACCGTATCCTGAGCCTCTTCCGTGGAAAGGTTCTCCGTCTGAGCCGGCTTTCGCAGAATTCCTTTTAGTGGCGGCCGAACATTCTCCCATTGGAGTTGAGTGTGATGATCTAGATCTCGGTATTCCATCGGTGTAACCCGACCGTGACCACCGCTTGGGGATGGCGATACAGATCGTTTATATTTGTTGAAAGTCTGTGGGTCGCGCTCTTGATAAATAATATCTCCGGCTCTCGGCCATGTTGATTCTTGTGGAGCCAACTTGTGCCACTCATTGGAGTCTTGTTGAGTTAGTAGGTCGACTTCAACCGCTAGATGTCGACAGATATGGAATAAGGGGCCGATAATTCGCTCCATACCAGGAGGAACCCTCATATTCTCATACATTTGAAGCCTTGCTTCATCCTTGTTGTTTACGGCCTGGAGCGCTAGTGCCCACTCTGTCCGCATATTGAAAGCCCTCTGCAGGCTTGGAAAGTACACCTCCGGAGGGGGAAGACCAATAGTATGATGCTGGTTTGCCATATTCAATCTTTTGACCAATTCAAGGAGTAACAAAGGGAAGATCATGTCACGAAAGGGGAAAAAGAAGAAAAAGAGAGGAATATAATTCATTATTTACTGATTTTGACCCAATTCACAGGAAATATACTCAAACTATCTTCATCTCGGAATGAAGAAGCCATACATCGTCGATCACTGGAGAGTGATCGGATCAGATCAAGAAGATGAACGGCTTTCTCCTCCAAACAATCATTGAATGGACCACCATTCTTTATCCGAGTCACTAACGATTGATAGATTTCTGATTTTTTCGAAGATGTTTCGATGTCTTTTCCATCCCAACTCAGGAATGCTGGGGAATCCTCCGATAAGGAAAAACGGATATATGGCAAACCATCATTGGAATGTTCACAGACAAAACTTGATGGAGAGTTCTCATCACTCATTTTGTTGACCGTTTCTGTCGATAAGACTTGTCAGAAACTGAAGCGGCTCGTGATCTTAACCCATTATTGTAAAACCCCCGAATTGATCCGAAAAGTTGTCCATTGTCATGAATGACGACAGCAAAAGTGTTTCCTCTGTAGGCTCAAGTGGACAGTTCCAGTCCCAAAATCAAGATCAGTTTAAGACACGCGATATAATGCTGTTCTCAATCTTCTTTCCACTTTCAAAGCAGGTATCTTTCTTCATAATCAGTTCCCCTCCACACAAATAACCTTATTTATTAGACCAAACACCCCAATCTTGCCTGGGAATGGATCAAATACGGAGCAGTTCTTCTTGAACTGATTTCGTTGTCATTCTTCACTGTAGATAGGAGCACGTATCTCCAATCACTGCTTTCTACCGTATGATCCTTCCGATCTCCTCATTTTTCCCCCTAATTTTTAGAGTGTTAATTTTGTTGACCTTGCCAGTCTCCAAAGAGTTTTGACACCATACATTTCGTTTGTGAGTGTGGGATTACTTGCGTATCTCATCCTCCTCATCGCGTTTCTTTTAATCGTTGCTGTTCTGTACCCGGTTCTCATCCGGAAGCAACCGTGGATCGTCCGCTTGATCCGCCTCCTCCTCGAACTCACTGTTACCGTCCTCCTCATCCCATTCCTGAATCTGGCGATCTCTCAGTTCGACTGTATTCGGGATTCTAGTAATACCTTCTTTTTCCGAGGAACTGATTTACACTGCTTCGGGTCTGATCCAATTCCTGGAGCAGTTGGACTTGCGATGTCCATCTGTTTCCTTGCGACACTTTTTTTTATTCTTGTACTGTATTATCTCCTTATTTATCAGCACAATCCAAAATATGGAGGCTTTTTTTCAACTCCAACGTTTCAGTTCCAACTCCTCCAAGCGATCCTTCTCTATGGCACAGTTTTTGCGATGCGAATGCTTATCAACTGGCCCTTTTGGAGGTTTCTTGTTACCGTTGGTGTTTCAGCCTTCCTCGTGCTTTGGGTGCTCGTCCAACAACCATACTACCATTTTATGGGCAACTTCCTCACCATCCTCCGCTGGACAATTTTTGGATGCATCCGGGCTTTCCTCGAGCTTGCGTATCTTATTGGCGGGTTTATCACCACAGCTAGCGCTTCAACCATTCAGTTGATCATCACCGTCGTCTGTGCCGTGGTTGGAGCGGGTTGCAGTGTCGGCCTCTCTATTCTGTTTTTCAGGCTTCTCTCGAACAGAACAAGAAGGAAATGGCTGCTTACCGATGATGGCATGCCGTTGGCTGACCCCGACCATCCGTCGAGGGCCGATCTCCCCAAAATGAAGAACTTCAAACGTGTCGAACCTTCCGTTCGCTTTATCCAGCAGAAAAAGTTCAAGTCATACGACTATCTCAGTTATGCCGACCTTATATACACCACAGCCCTCATACGCCACAAAACAAAAGCTGAGCTTCATTTTCATTATGCCAACTTCCTCACCCACTTTCGGAAGAATCATGTGAAGGCACAGAGTGTTTATCGAACGGCCCGAATGAGCAACCCGAGCTGGCCTCTTCGCTTCCAGTTGTTCTGCCAGACGAAAGAAGTGTCGTCGAGAGGCGGCGTCGGGAACGAAATGGCGAACGCCCAGTTCCAACTTCAGATGAGCAAAGCGGAGGAGATGCACGAAACTGCGAAAAATGCGATGCGAGACTTCTTCTCCAACCTGACTGCTCCACACCCCAAATTGAGTGTGATCCCCACCCTTCTCCATCTGATTGTGGAGAACGAAGCGAAAGCGCGGAAGATTTACGAAGACCAGCTCAACACCCACCCACAATCCACGCGACTCCTCCGACAATACGCCTCGCTCCTGCTGGACATCTACGACGACGAAGACATGACCGACATCATCATCCAGCGGGCCGATCAGATCGAGGAGGACTCCACTGCCACACTCCCAACAGCCACCGGAGGCACAGATCCGCAAGCAGCCCTCCAACCGATCGATCCTAAAGCTGAACAAGACGAGAAAGCGAGCAGAATGAGCAAGGCGAGTGGAGCTTCGGGTGCGTCGGGAACAAAACTGAAAAAGAAAAAGAAGAAGAAAGGAAACGCACTGGTGACCGAACTCGGCAGTGGCGGAAGTGGGAACGACCTGAAGTCTCAGAAACGAACCATCTGTGCCTGTCTCGTGACCTTCCACTTCTTAATGATCCTCGCACTTGTCATGGCCCTCATCGTCTTCATCAGTCTCGCCTCGACATATTCAACAGATCTCAGCACCCTTCGCCGAATGACCCGTCTTGCTGAATATGCTGGTCGCACGTCAACATATGCTCTGATGTTCTTCATTCAGCAATATTATTATGGTTTCGTCTATCAGGAACCAGCTGACAAGAAAAGCTCTGCGCTGATGTCTGATGAGGCAGTTCGTGATGGTCTGAAAGCGACATCGGCGTTTCTGACTTCTGTTTTGACGGAAATCTTCGATTTGACATCGTTCACTGAACCGTGGCTGTCGCGAGACGTTGATTGTTACTCGTTTGTGTTCGACGACTCGTCAGACAACGCTGTCAAGGCGAAAGTGACGGAAGAAAGAATGGATCCAGTCACCCTCACAACAGCACTGAACGCTCTCGCCCAAAAATCCAGCGAAATGGGAGAGTCAATCACAACACCAATTCATGTTGAGGGCATGACGTATTATCTTGTCACATACCCAACATTCGCGCCTGATTACATGTACCTACTCGCGAACTCCCAGCAACCAATCATGAACGGGCTGAAACGAGCGATCTTTGGGTATATGGACGAGACGTCAGCCAGCGCGGATCAACTCTTGTGGATTTATTTGGTCGTTCTGGTTGGGACGGGAGGAGTGATTGCGAGTGCGATGATGTTCGTGTATTTCTATTTCACGCGAAAGATGATGGTCACGCGGAAGAAGGCTCTGATTGATTTGTTGGAGGTTCCGAAGCCGAAGTTACAGAGTGTGATTCGAAGGCTGATTTCAACCTCTGATGAAACAACGATGACTGGAAACACAGTCACTTTCGACGATATCTCAGAAAGCGAGCACAACGAGGCTGTGGACGAACAACTGTCAGAGACGACCGATCATCTGGAGATGGATGAGAACACACAGATTCCCAACACGACATCTGAGTCGGCACAGCCTCTTGGCCTCTCCTCCTTCGTCACACCTTCCGACTATCGACCCAAACCGCTTCTCGGAATTGGATCGGTCAGTCAGGTGAACTCCATCCCTGGCCAAACATTTGTACCGACGAACCAGTTCGATATGAAGCGGAACAGCCTTCTTAGCACGAATCAGTTTGATTTCAAACGAAACAGTCTTCTCAGTCTGAATCAATCGACTCCACAAAGCATTTTCAGCACGAATCAGTCGATGCCACAGAGTGTCTTCAGCGTCAGTCAATCAACCCCACAAAGCATATTTAGCACAAATCAATCAATGCCACAAAGTGTCTTCAGCATGAATCAATCAACCCCGCAAAGTGTCCAATCACCGGGAACGAATCCGAATGATTTACAATCACCTCCGACACAATCGTTCGCTGACAATCTCTCACCGGAACAATCAATTTTCGCAACACAGTTCCCAGGCCAGACAACATCGATCTTTCAGAACCAACCAGGAATGATGGGTGGAGTGGGACTGGACAGCCCACTGCCCCAGTTCCAGATGGGAATGAACATGGAACAACAGAAGAAGATGGAAGCGAAGACGAAGAAACAGGAAGAGAAGAAGAGGAAAGCGGAGGAAGAAGAGAAAAAACGAAAGTTGGAAGAGAAACAGAAAAGGGAGCAAGAAGCGAAAAGAAAGAAAGATGAAGAAGCCGCTCTGCTCGCATCAGGCCAAGCATCAGAAGCTCAGAAAGGGTACATCCGAGACGTGATCAAAGACGAGAAGTGGGTCGAGAAAATTGAGAAGGATGTGCAAAATCTGACCCAAATGCATCTCAATCTCCCCTCTCCTCTCTCCACAGGAATTGTGGTGAACATCATGTTGAGCATGGGACTTGGCCTTGTGATTCTGATCTCTCTTGTTGTCGTCGCGATTGTGATGGTCAATCAATTCAACAGATCAAATGTCAACATCACAATGAGTGGAATGAGAACCTCCATTCTCTCCCTCATCGAATTCCTCAATCTCCGCATCCTCTTCCCCGACAGCCACCTCGTCCCATTCGACGATAAAATCGACTTCTCCCGCTCCACCAACCCTGTCTGCACAGGCTTCCAGTTCCTCTCAGACGACGTCGATGAGCTCTATCCGCTTCTCGTCAAGTCTTCGGCCTATTTCCAACAACTCCATTCTGCCACACATTACGGCGATTCGGAATATGCCTTTGCGAACGATTCTTATTACGACAACGTGCCAACAACCAGATTGTCGACAAAGGAGAACGAAGCAACACTTCTGCAGAACGGTAATTGCTTCATGGAACCGTCTGAGGAAGAATTCTGTTCGAATGAATCGCGAATTTTCAACTTCAACTTTCCGATGTATGGATTGTCCACTCTGATCTCGCAGATGAGACTGTACATTTGGATGATGAAATTTGAGCTTCACGAGGTGGATGTCAATGGCACAAGCTTGTACACCGAATTGCATCACATTCCACGGTATTTGGGATCAGCTATCAGATACGATTTGCGGAGTGGTGTGAACAGACTCACTAATGAGATTCTCGCCACTTCACAGCAAGATGTCACAACCACAGTGACGCTTCTGACAGTTGGAACAGTCGTGGGATCGTTTTTGTTTATCATGGCGTTGATTATCTTCACATGGCAGTGGTTGAATCGAGTGATGATGAACAACGAAGAAAGCGTGAAGCTTCATCAGCTCCTTCCAGTCTCGCACGAGGAGAGATCGATGGAACTTCTCCCATCCATGCAAATCGGCCTGCCTGCCCTCGATCAGGGCAGAATGAAGATTATTGATGCTGCACTGAGTGTGTTGGAATCGCTGGATAAACACGAGAAGCCAGAGTCCCTCAACAATCATCTCGATTACTTGATGATCACAACCACTCAAATCTTCACCGAAGAAGAGACAGAAATGGAAAAACGAGATTATGAACACCTGGAGGATCATACACGGGAACACATTCTCATTCGACAGCGACTTTCTTTTGTGATTGATGAAATTCGAAGGAATCACCTTCCCACAACCAAAATTGCCATTCGGAGCTTAACAAGACTCTTCGATCGACACTTCATTGACGACGATGTTCAGTTTGGACACACCATCCCACAACACGAGAAGATGATGGTGGGACACGACCAGGAGCATTTCGAGGAAGCTGTTCAGGAAGTTGGAGAACTTGGTGAACCTGGACAGGACGCAACGTAAGAAACCCTTTTTATCCATTGTATCTCCGTTTAACTTGTTCTGTTTATATTTCGTCTGATTGTTATCAGCTTCTGTACTAATGTTTGCCCAATCGTGACTGAGGAATCGATCCGACCCATAAAGCTGATTTTGGAGAATGATTCTCATAGAACTGCCTTAAAAGAAAACGACATAACCGAAATGTGAGAACGAAACGAAAAGCATGACTTCAGCTGCGAAGCCCATGATTTAATGTACAAAAATAGCGATGAAAGGGCGCTCCAAATGAAGATTCCGTGTTGAACGCAATTGAGATTATCTGAAGTTCTCGAGATTTTCGAAACAGAATCTATTTAAAACAATAAGCACGAACACTCACTTCTTCGTGGCTGTGGACTCGCTACAACATTTCGAGGAGAAAATGGTTGGTTTGAGTGAGAAGGTGAGACGTCGACTTCTGATCGAACGTCAAGTTCAGCTGGAGGCGGAGACACAGCACGAATGAAGAGTAATTCGTGAACTAAACGAGGGCTCTGTTGGGAGTCATTAGAAATTGATGGTGGGATGTTGGAAGAATGAATAGAAAGTGAGACTTCGCTGTCCTTTTCCAACACCTCCGCATGCTTCTCTCCTTTCGTCGTCAGTCCGAATGCGGGTGCTCCCATCACATGTCGACTCGTGAATGGCTGGAGCTGGGAAGCTGATCGGGTCGAGA
The DNA here is from genome assembly GCA_033064195.1 of Blattamonas nauphoetae. Taxonomy (NCBI): domain Eukaryota; phylum Preaxostyla; order Oxymonadida; genus Blattamonas; species Blattamonas nauphoetae. Next base: position 109,985 of record JARBJD010000080.1, read on the forward strand.
ATGGGCTGTGGTCCGCGTTTGTCTCGCTGAGTTGGTCACACAGTGAGATTCGGTCAAGACAGAACGATTTCTGGGATTCTGATTGTGGGAATGAGCGTCGCTTGTGGAAGAGAAGTGTCGTGTCCCCTGAGAGCAACTTGGAAGGAGAGTGCAGGTAGTTGTTTGTCGGAGAATCTTGGAAACTGAGTGAAGGGACACTTGGGTGTGGGAACGTCGAATGGAGAAGTGAGATTGAGAGTGTGTTTTTCTCACCAAATCGTCCATTCTCGTCTTGTCTATTGTTCAAAGTGGGAGGGGTAAATACAGAAAAAGTGGATTGGGTCGGGGAGGCTTGGAAGATGATCTCTTCCTCAGTTTCGACTGAGCCGAGTGAGACGATGTCTGTTGCGTCGTCGTCGCTTTCATAATCGTCATGCTTTGGTGGATCTGACGGTTGTGGTTGGGTGATGGCCTGTTCAAATGATCTCCGCTTCATCACGTCATGAGTGTGTCCAAAGTGAGGAGAGAAAGGAGCGGAGAGATGTGGGGATGAGAAAGAGCGGGTGAGACCGTCCACAACAGTTCTCTTCTCTTCTGCATTATTCTCTCCCAACACTCTCCCTTCCTCCACTGTTCCATGTTCAGTCACATCCAAAGGTCCCAATCCTGTCGGCGGAATCACCATCGATGTCGCCCTTTCATGATGAGAGGACGATCCTGGACCTTTCACCACGCTGATCTCGGGAGTGATGAGGAGTTGTGTTCTCCTGTTCCCCAACTTACTATCAGCGAAAGATCTGAAGACGACAGACATGTCGAGATGTGATTGGAAGGGATCGCCGATGGAGAGTGTTGGGTTGGAGTCGGATAGGTCGTACAGAATCTGCGACGATCCAGCTGAGAGCATGCTTCGGTGCTTTGCGGAGAGGTGCGAAAGCGACGACGAGTTCATTCTGCCTCGGTCTCGTCGGTCTCTTGTCTTTCGGCGGCGTTGGCTCAGTAACTCCCCAATCTGCCTGCTTGTCAGATCCACACTCTCTTCGCCCATCAGACTCGTCACTGATGTCAGTTGGTCTGCCAGCGAGAGAGACGGAAGGTAACAAAACGAAGAAGCGGATGACGTTTCGAATGCGCTGTCTCGTCTGGCTAACTCAGACGAGAAACCGAGAGGGGAGAGTGTTGGGACGCTTGATAGGAGTGAGTCGTCCTTCGTACAGCATTGTGAGGATGCAGAGTATGAGGATGAGGAGAGATGGAGAGACGACCCTGAAATTGAGAGAAAAGAGTGCAGAAGATTCTTGTTCAACGAAAGGTCAACACGGAAAGATGCATTCCCAGACAGGTCGGTGCTTCGTTCGCGAGCAATCAGGTCTGTCAGAGCTGCTTGAAGAGATGCAAAGAAAACACGATAACGAAACGCGAATGAGACGAGCGTCCAGAGACGCACTAGAAAGGGAAGGGAGGAGAACAGGGACGGCGAGACGTGTGTTGGATCGGAGGGCTGGGGAAGGGCGTGGAACGGAGACGAGGGTGAGAGTATGTCGCTGACCACTCTGAAATAGTTGGGAACAGAAGACGAGTGGGTTCCCACGCCGATTCTTCCTTCAGCCGCGTCGCTCGTCGGTGGGAGAGACAAGCGAGTCACGTCAAACAAAAGATATTCTGCAGTGTGCGAGTTCATGGCGGCAGAAACTTCGGATGAGGCTGGGAGGGTGGATGGTGGATCTCGAGGATGGGACGAAGTGGCAGACGCGAAGAATGGGGTGAAGGAGAGCGAGGTCAGGGCAACAAGAACAGAACAGTGGAGCGGCGACTTGTTGGCAAGAGTGATGGGAAGAGTGATGTGATCTGAGGAGTGGGGAGAGGTCCACGACGTTCTGTCGAGATCCCTCCATTCCTTTTCAAAACTATGTTTTCCAGTCTCCGCTCCAGAAACAGCTGAAGTCGTTGAAATCGCTGAATCAGGTTCTGATGGCGTGTTTCGCACATCAACCACAGGATCTGGCACGAATAGAACACGAAACTGTTGTTCGACCTTTCTGCCAGCCTGATGTGGTAGTTCAGTGTTGTCATTGTTCCATTCCCCTTCTAGTCTCCACTCGCTTTCGAATGGTTCAGGTTTCATCGTTGTTGGAGGTCCTGAACTTTGTGGAGGAGAAGAAGACTGACTCCAGAGTGTGTCCACGTGGAGATAAAGTGGAGTCGGAGCGTTTTCTGGTGCATCCTCAACCGAATGAGAATGTGGTTGAGATGAGTTCGATGCTCGTTGGGTGCGATAATTCTGGGATTGTGTGGTGGTTGGCGTGAAGTCGTCATCATCAGATGAAAGTGTGAAAGAATGTGACCATCGTGCTGATTCTGGATGGTCGTCTCGTTTTTCTTGGACGCCACGAACACCCAATCCGAACGTCAGAAGGGACGATGAGGGGGTTTGGAAGAATTGAGAGTTGGGGTTCTGAAAATGGATTTGGCTGAGCAGAAGTGATGGGATCTCGAATGGACTGTTGTAATCGAAGGAGATTGACAGAGAATGAGGCGATAGTTCGCTTTGTGAAGGAGACGGGAGTTGAGGAGAGGCTCCGTTTGCTGTTCGACTTTTCTCAAGTTCCATCCATTCTGTGGTTCGATTTCGGGCTGGTAAAAAGATGTGGTGTGATAAAGATCCGTTGATATCATCTTGGTCTTGCCCATAAAAGACTAGGGAGGGAGAATGGGACGCCGGCGACCACGTCCGATTCTCGGTTGGAGAAGGACAAGGAAATTTTGATCTATTTTCTGATTCTTCCGGTGACAGATGCAAAATGCGTCGGATTTCGTTGAAGTCCACCTTTTCTCCGAAACGGAGGTCGGAAAGCAGTTTGAACAGCGTAACGAAGATGGATGGAGTCTGGGGCATCCTGGTTGAGTGTTGCGGAGTGCAAAATGGTTCGGTTCCACTCACAGTAGCGTTTTTATTGTTGGGGCTTGATGCGGAGGAAAAATGCGAGAAAGTTCCAGCATCGGATGACGAGGGATTGATCGGAACAGCAATACTGACTGAGGTGGAAGAGAGTGGATTTGTCTCCAAAAGTTGCTTCATTCCTCTCTCCCATCCAATCTTCTTCGCAAACGATTCTTCCCAAGTGTCTGTGTATGACCAAGGAAGACGCCCAACATTCATTTCTGAGAAGAGAACAAGAAAAAACAACAATCACGAAAAAAGGAGAAAATCATCTCGAAAAGGGAGTGATACGAAGAAGAGTTGAAACGAGTGTTCAGAAGATGACTAAACACACCAAGAACGATGAAGAACCATGACCAGAGGTCATCCCTCCAACTCTCCTTCTCTCCACGATGGCAATTCAGTGACACATATGCACAATGTTTTCCACATTTCGCTGAGGTTTGAGTTGGGAATGACGGTGCTGACGAGAAAGAGAGAGAATGAAGAAGGAGATAAACGAACTTGCATTATTGAGTCGCGTTGCGTGCGAAAAAGAAATCAAAACAAGCTCATTCTCAGCTGAACCATTATTCCGGCGAACGAAATGTTCCTGAATCGAAGAAAGGACCACAAATCAAAAATGCGAAGAACGACAAACAGGCGAGATGTTGTTGTGCATCCAGCCAAGTTCATGCAGTGACTCAATGCAGGACAGCGTGGAGAGGGCATAGTGTTGTTGAAGAGCGACAGGAAGACGATTGTTGACCGAATGAGCGATGATCGTGCTGAGAGAAGAAGTACGAGAAATGAATGAAAACATGACGAAAATATCTCAAATGAAGAGAATGAATTTCCGAAAAAATAGGGAAATTGAAGTCACTGAAGAACACACCGTAAATTGTCATCCAAAAGTTCCATCACAAGATAGCTGTTCATTTGACTTGTTCCTTCACCAAGAAAACGTGGAAAGCAGACGTGACCTATCAGTGAAGGAAAGAGTCAAAATAGCATCGTGATAAAGAGATAATGATGATTCACAAACCATCCAGCTCTTTCAGAACGTCTGCTTCATTCGAGAGTTCACCATTCCATCCTTTCCCATTCTCAATCTTGATTGTCACATGACTCGCTTGTGGGTTGTTGACAATTGAGGCTTCGAAGAGACAATGGGATTCAGTTTTCACAATTTCCCGAATAATCAGAAATTGACCATGAATCACATCTCCGGGATAGTGTGTCGGTAAAACTGCAGGGTCCATCCGCAAAAATTACAAAAGCATGAAAGGAAAAGAAAAAAGTGGAGTCTATGGCCCTTAATATACCCAAATTTGGAGGATGTGACTCAATGAGGATTATCATCATAAGGTTGGGGTGACAATCACCATTGTAACTTAGAATCGTCTGCACAATGTATCAGAAAACAAAATCTCGGAAAAATGTGAAAACCAATTCTCCGCGTTCGTATAGATTTTCTGCTGTTTCTGACTTTGAATCACAATTTCATGATATGCCGTATTCAATATTCTCTCGGATGATTGCTCATCGAAGAGGCTGATGAATCAGGGATTAGTCCTTGATCAATTGGGGGTTTTTAAAAAATGGGGGGTAAATCCCCCATACGCCCCATCATTTTCATGCCAAAAATAAGTCGCATCTCCGATGCAGAAATCCTCCGTCTCGCGGGGACGGAGGAGTACCGCAACATACAACATCGTGGGGAGCGTTTCGCTCGAATTGCGTTTGATCATGGCATTCCTTTTGCGAGAGTTGGTCGCGTGGGCAACATCGGGAAACACGTTCTTGAGCGAGCAGTGAAGAATATCAAAGCAAACAGACGTTGCGGAATCGTCGGACGCCCTCCGATATTATCCGATGTGGAGCAGGAAGCAGTCGTACAGGATATCTTGAGAGATCGAGGCCAGCGAATATTTCATTCGGCTCAATCCATCAGATCTTTGGTATACTCTCTTTTTTCTCTATCTTTTTTTGATATAGTGCGAAGATCAAATCAGGCAACGTCCTGTTACAGCCACTCACCCTTCCCTCTCATCAACCTTCGGATATTCTTTCGCAAACGGAAGGAACGAAATCAGCCTAAAAAAGAGCGAACAATTCCCTCATGAGCGTTTTCGCCAAACATCCGCACAGATTATAAGACCGTGGTTCGATCATTACCTTCGATTGCGACAATTGTACATGTATCCCAATTCACTTGTTTTTAATTTAGATGAGTCTTTTGCCAATTCTGCCCCCAACCATAATGTTCTGGTAGCAGTTGAACCAGACGACCCACGGCCCATTGTCCCCCAAATACCCCTCCCAAGCAAAACTACTTTCATCCTCACTATCGCCGCCGACGGCAAATTTTTGCCAACCATCCTCTTGGTTCCTTTTCAACAGCTTCCAGTGGAATATGCTCCTTTCAGAGGATCAAACCTTATAATCATTTCAAATCCTCAAACTAGGATGACCAATACATTATTCCCAACGATCTTTCAAATGTATATCCTTCCATATATGCTTCAACGAAGACAAAACATCAACCAAGAAAACTCTCGGATCCTCCTCATTATGGACGGCCTTCGCTCTCATTATGTGGCGTCGGTTCAACTGCTTTGTCAACGAAATAGCATAGACATCGCAATCCTCCCTTCACATACTACACACATGCTGCAGCCAGTCGATCAGTATGTCACGGCCACCATCAAACAAGGCCTACTGAGCTCCATCCGTCCCCAAGCACTTGCTGATGCATCACAGAAACGCACAGCCTTCATAGAGGCTTTCGACCAGGCTCTCTCAGACGGATTAAGCCCAAAAATTGTCAAAGCCTCTTTCCGCGACACAGGCCTCAATCCACCGACTATCCAGCCTGTTGCAGCAAAACTGACAGATGCCGAACTCCCCAGAAGGCTTAATCCAGCACCCGCGCGACGAGACCATTCCAGAGAAGGTCTCTGGTTCATTAGTGATCCAGATCTTCTGAGAAGATTCAACGCTCCTCCCAATCCAGATATTCCCATAGACCCAAATGATGATGGTGCAGATGACTCGAGCGATGAAGGCGAATAACGTGACACTCTTTTTGTTTCTCAATTCACTTTTCTCATTCAACGGTTTCAATTTTTTTTCAAATGGGTCCATCTCGGTTCTACCCCCCATTTTTTAAAAACCCCCAATTTTTTAGGGACTAATTCACTCCCCCATTCAAAAGATTATCAGAAACTTTTTAACAGTAAACTTCTCTAGCATCCACGTATCTCCACGAACATGAAATAATACAACACTCCACTGGGCATTTAGAACCATATAACTTGTTGCTTGTCTTGTTGTCAGTTATGACATGACACGACACACTGGGCACTTCACTCGAATCAAATTCGCTAGCATCTGCCTTCTAAGAGACATATCATGCGTCTTATCTGTTGTCTAATGTCCTTCTTTACAGTAATCCTTGCTGATTCGCCTGTTCGATTCACCGTAAACATGGACAACTCTCTCTGCAACAGTTCGTTTGCTTCTTGTTCGGCCTGCTGCCTGGACCATTTTTCGAGATCTCTCACCTCTTTGGAACAATTATGTCACCAAGAATGTAAAAACACTACCAACAATTCAACTTGTCTCTCTGAATGCTTAAAAGACGGTATTTTCCATCTATCTTGTATTTTACGTGCTTCTGTCTTAAGAATATACCTCTCCTCTCGCCTCACTTCGTTTCTGTCAAAACCACTGCAATGCACACCTTAAATCTCATTGCTTGTCAGCATTGCCAGATGCTCTACTAACAGACTCCTCACCCGCTCAATGGTTCTATTCCTGTATGAACTCGTCATTTCCGGCCATTTCTGCGACAAAGTCAGTCCAAAACACCGCCCCTCAACCACCTGCTGGACTTAATTCAGACTTTGCTGATCTCGTCAGATCTGAATTTATGTCGACCAGACAAGCACCAAAATCGTCTTTTCATGAATCTCCGACTCTTTCTGATTGTCAACAGGGTTTAAATCGATGCGAGCAGATCTGTGCGCGACAGTTCACTTTTGACCGGAATTGTCCAATCGAATGCCAAGATCTCTTTCTATTATGCAAGGGAGGGTTGTAAAACATTATCCTTGTTTTTCTGACTCTTTTTTATCGAATGAACTCTTCTTTATCATTTCAACTCGTTCACTCTGCTACCTGGAGTATGATATCGCATTATTGCTTCAAAAACGTCTTTATGTATTTTTTTCATGACAAAATCTGTCCGATACGTCTGAGAGTCTCGTCACCATTGATCATTCCCCTCATCCTCTCATTTTTCCACGATTCAAACTCTGCAGACTCGTTTTTGATTCAACATGGATCGCCCGCCGTCTTTATTTGATCTTGATGACGATGATGATGGCACAATCGATCTATCTCTTTCTGTTTGCCATTTTGTTTGAATCAGTGCCTTCACTTCCTCTGAACATTTCTTCTGCAGTTGGTTGTACCAGAACTTAATGACGAGACCTCGTCCCTTTTTACTGATGCGTCTCTACTCATGCCACATTCGCAAAGACTCGATTCCCACTTCAAATTTCAAACGCTTTCGAATCCAAAGCAAGCATTATTCTTCCCATCAACAAAAATGGGCCTAAATAGGTCAAGCATTCACCGATTGGGCAACGAAAATGACATCAAATCAGTCCTCGCGTTAAATCCACATCAATCACTCTTTAACTCGACCTTCACCCTCCCTGATCCATCAACCAATTCGTCTTCTCCAGAGCTTACTCGCCTTCCATTCGTTCTTTTCCCGTCTGATCTCTCACGTTTCCCGTCAAGCAGATATTCATTTGGTAAATCACAAGTACCAAAAAAAAGTCAATCACCAACACTCTCTCCACTCTATCCTCGACGCCGTCGTCACAAACCCGATCTATTTCGTCCTGAAGAACATAGCATCAAGCTTCCACGCGAATCTGTGCCTGTGGCCCTCCCCAGAATCTCGCCAAGTGAGATCCCTGTTGGTGCTTACTCACGGGAGATACATGAACCAAATGAAGACATTTCTCTCGAGAACACTCCTAAAGATTCTTTCGACGAGGAAACAAAGACATTTGTCGATCAGCTCATCCTCAAGGTTCTGCAAGGTTCAGTCCCGGATCGTGAGATCAATACAACTGTTGATCCAGCCACTTCATCTTCTCAGTTCGTCCCTACCGCTATTGAGGGGGATAAAGCTATACAAGCTCGTATCCAGACTTTGGCTGTCATCAACTCTTCGTCAGAACTCTAAACGACGAATTACGGATATATCTACTGTTTCTTCATTCTATGGTCTTTATTCGTCATTTCGCGTTTCAATTCGTTCAATACGATATATAATTAACATGAAGACGAAAGAAAGAGAGTTGAGAAGAGAATGTCTTCTCCAAGATTGAATACACATTTGAAATCAAAAGATATTCACCTTTTCTTTCCTCCTTTTTCTAAAAAAATGTTGAGGTTGTGGAGAAGACACACTTTTTCCGCTTTGGGCCTGTTCTTGGTTTAGAAAACCAAACTCCTCGAGTGCATTGCGAGTTACAACTTGAAAATCCTTAAATCGATCTGAATACAATAGTATGCCTCCAAACCACCTCGATACACATACAGCCACATCCCACAACTGTAGTTTCTGCAAAAGATCCAAAAGTGTTCCTCCAGCTCCGTCCTCACCGTCATCATTATAAGATTCGATTTTAGGGTCGACTAAGCGATATGCAAGAACATTATGAGTCGCTTTCGCTACCTTCTTGTCTGTGTGGAGCTCTTCGTAGAACCAATCAACGTCAGATTGTGTTTGACATTTCGCGACGAAACAAACAAATTTGGACTTTCTATCGAGGAGCTCAGGTCCTCTGTGGATTTCTATGTGGCGATCTGGCTCAGAAACAGGCGGTGGAGTTATTGTACGCGGTTGATTGTCGGTTGGAGTTGGAGTTTGAAGTTTCTGGTGATTTTCGAGGTATTCTTGTGTCCTGTGATATTATGTGAATGCTGATTGGAAAGAGTGATACCATTGATACCAATCAAACATAATCACATCTTGTGCGCTTTGATGGCGTGCTCTTAGTTCCATGTCGATGGCGTCGAAATCAGATTCATTGAGATATTTCAGGTGTTTAGAGGAGGGAACTAACCGAGGAGGAGATCTCGATGGATAATCTGATGGTAGGATCACCACGAAGGTGATGTTGTTAAAAACGAACTTCAACCAGTATTCCCGCTCTTTTGTGACGGCGTTCTGCATAATGTCCGCAGAAAACATTCCATCCTCCACAATATTCATTAATACTTCGACTTCTTCCTCTTGGCGCTCAGTGTCAGTCATTCACTTGAGCTTGGTGTCTTTGAAAAAAAATGTTGAGTTTTTTGGAGTGAGTCGCCAAAACAGGAGGAGAAACTCAGTCTGCCTCACGATTCACTTGAAAAATCAGAAAATAGTTGTAAAACCTGATAAACTCTTCCTCTCAAATGAAAAACATATCGAATGGATGATGAACGAAACAGCAATGACACAGTTGCGTGTGGATGTTCTCTACACTGGCTCTGTCAGAAGAGCTGTTTCTTCAGTGTTGTCTTCAGTGTTAATGTCAGTTTCAGCGTATGCAGCAAAGCCTGAATATGTCTTGCTGGAGTCCTTCTTCATGAGAACAAGGAGAATAATCTGAAGAGAGCAGCCAGCGAGAACCAAAATTAATCCACAGCTCACTAAGATATGGGATCAGAGATGATCGAAACATGAGATGTGTGAAGAGAGAGAGAAATGTCGTATAGAGAAGAAATAAGGTCATATAGAGAAGAAATAAGGACACCAAACAACTGAAATAGAGTTGGACATATGGTGTTGTGTTGGTAACGAAGCCCTTTGCGATCAGAGGGATTGACGCGACGAGATGCGCGAACACTACACATCCAACAACCAAGCTGAGTATAATCATAACTGGCTTTCGAAATTTGGTCTAGGAAGAGAATAATATGTAAAGAACCCCGGCACACCCCCAAAAACCCAACAACACCCCAGGTAACTTGGACAGCGATTGCGACCTTAGAAAAGTGACGTGGAGAGAATTAGTGAATAATATCCTTGATAAGACATGAAAACAGACAGAATGAATGACTTTGATGGACGTTGCTGCCTTCCCGGGTGTTGTGAAGAGAAGGAGGATTAGTGTGGGGAAGATGCACAGAATAGCTCCGTACATGATGATAGAGACGGCGAAATTGGAAGAAGTAATAATGGCTGACAGATAGATAATATAAGAATAAGGGAGAGAAGGATTATAAGTGATGAATAGTGGAAAACCTCGTTTTGTTAGAGACATGCCCTTCGAGCAAAGTATTCAAAAATTGGAGAGGTTTAGGAGGATAAAGAACAGACAGAAGCATTTTCACGATGAAAATCGGATCTCGAGAAGATAACACAGATGATACTGAGGACAACAGTGGTTGCGGAGATGGCGAGGAGGATAACCGTGTCTGAAGAATATGCAGAAGCAAGAAGGAAGAAGAATGAGAAAGAAGGAGGACATGCCAACATGAGAATGAACTGAAGAGAGGAAGAGCCGATAGAGGCTGAACACCACGATGAAGACTGTTGCGGCGATCCAGCTGCAGATTTGGACAAGATTTCCTGCAATAGAATATAAGAAAGGTGAATGAAGAGAGAAGGTGGAATGATTATGATTAATGGAAAGCGAGATCTTGGCATTGTCGTGAAGTGAGCGAACGAAGACATGGCGAATGAATAACACAAAACAAACTGACTCACACACCAGTGTAGATCGCTTGGAGGCTCGATACGACCATAACAGCCGACAAGGCGAGGAATGAGATGGAGTATGCGCGATATCTCTGCTTCTGTGTTTGGCAGAGAATTTTGTCCTCGTAATGGGAGCAATCCATAAATGACCAGCCTAATAGAAGGAATCCTGAGACAAGGAGTGAGACGGTCATGACAATTGACAGAGCTGTGAGGAGAAGCGACGGCCAACGCCGAGTTCGATTCAAGCAGGGCCATCGAGAAGGAGGGTGAACAGATTGCGATGAACCCAGATCATCACTGAGTTTCTGTTCTTCCATTCTCACGATGGAGAGATGGATAACTTTCGTGTGCGAAGAAGGGCCGATCAGTTCATTCATGAATTGTATCGCTCCTTTTCGTTCACATTTTCGAGATTTTGGTTTCTATTCACATCATTTTCTGTTTTAGAACGTTCACAAAGGAGAATAACAGTGTGTTGAGTACTTTTATCAAAAAAACAATAAAAGAACGAATAGTCATCATCCGTACATCGACATATGCATTGCCTTCCACAAATGAGCAGAGTGAGTAGTGCGAGAGTGGTGGCGAAGGAGAAGGAGAGGATGGCGAGTATCGAGTGAGACTGGCAAGAGAGAATCTCGATCGGTCCGGCAAACCAAACCATGTAGTAACGCCAGAGCCCACAAGAAACACGCACAAACAGTGTTTGTTGTCCAAGAGAAGGAAGAACAGTTCGAAATGATCGCTGATTCTGGTCGGTTTCTACCGAGGTGTTGAAGGTTCATGCCCAGCAGTTTGTTCCATTCGATCGATTTGGCAACAATACGCAATCCGAAGAATGTGTTTCGGTCGTTTCGGAGCTTTGCCTCAAGCACATCTTCGATGCCCTCCATTCTCAGCATTCGATGAACTGTTGTCCCCATCTGTCGATATTCTCCGCCTGGTTCGTTCCATTCCCGCTGAGAATACATCATGGAACACAGAAACCAAGAGATTGACTCGTCATGTTCGAAGAGAGTGAGACAACTTGGGATCGTGAGAATAACAGGCAGAACCACAACAAATTCCAGTGTTTGTTTATAGAAAGGAGATATTTGGAGGAGACCGGCGAGGAGAAACAGAAAATACTTGGATTGGTCACCATCGACGATCGAAGTGTGGTTCACGCACAGATGCCAAATATACTGCTCCGAAGGTGCGATGACTTGTTTTAACACCGTCTCGTGAATAACTTGTTGTTCAATGTCATCTTCAATTTCGAGTTTTGAGAGACCATCCGGAGTTGCGAGCCAGAGAGATTGGTTGATGATTATCATGAGACGGATGTGGATATCGACTGCTTCAGCAAATGAAAGAGACAGTGAATTGAGAGTGTTGATGACTTGAGGGATCAGAGCAGCTTTGACAAGGGCAAGTCGGACTGCAGGGGAACACAAATTGATCAGATTTCTGATCATCTTCATTGCTGCAGTGGTAATGTTCTGACTAGCAGATGAAAGGACCACCACCATAGATTGTATCAAGTCTGTTGAAGATTTGTCAATGGTCTGCTCAAGGCTGACGAGGAAAGCATCAGCTGATTCTTGATTCTTCGGTTTCACATATTTGAGAAATTTCACCGCTTTCGCTTCCAGAGCCTCATCAAGTGCAGGCTGTAACTTCATAGTGGCAACGAGAGATCGAAAAATAACTGCGTTTTCGTCTGCAGTTTTATTTCTACTTTCAGTCCAATTCATGAATGGAGAACATTCTGGTGAAGATGAAAAGCAGTGGGAAGAGATACCAGGGCAAGGAGAATCAGTGGAGGAGGATATCTTCGAGACAAAAGCACCCATTCCGTCAGGTTTCGGAGTTCGATCACTCGTTATGGGTAAGGTCAAGAAGTGAAATGATTTTGTTTAAAAAAAGACGTCCAAAAGAAAGGATAAAGGAACACCAACGAAAATTAGAACTATCCAATGATGAAGACAGCAAACCAAGTGGTGAGAGTGATGAATTCGAGATGAGCGCGTGGGTGTGCATGTGTTGAAGCAGCGAAGTGAAATGGACGACTCTCAAAATGAAAGGGAGTGCGATTTGAAACTGTGAACAAGAGTGTGTTAGGACCTGATCGAAGGGCATCTGGGGTCTTCAACTTTCGACGACACAAACAACAATCGTCCAGCAACTTCATTTTGAGTTGGCTGGTTGGCTTCCAAAACAATGTGGAGACGAAAAGTAGAGTACTGCCACTCAGATTGACTGGTATCTTCGGATGAGGAAGAGTTCGGCTCAGATGTGATCCGATTGATCATAGTACCCGGATAAACCCGTTAAGTCGGATAAACCCGTTACCAACATACCCCACTTCACATTGATCCTTTTATTCTGACGACTGATATGTTGTGTGGAAAAGAAAGTAATCGGTAGAATTCTGAAATGATTGGTCTCTTGTTCAGTCGTTTGATCGAGGTCTATGGGTCATTTCAAATCGATGAATGACCAGCCACGACACCCTGCATGTGATGCTGAGTACAAAGAGGTTGCATCTCAATGTACCATCCCTTGGACGCCTGGGAAGACATTGGCTAAGTTCCGAGCACATTTCGACTTACATTTTTCTCATTCCATTTCACAATCATTCTTTCAACAGTACCTCCTATTTTAAAAATAATGAAGAGAGTAATGAACGGGAAGTGGAAGGATAATTTTAGTGAAGAGGGGGGACTGCTATGCTCCTGTGGAATGGTTAACGGGTTTATCCGCTCTAACGGGTTTGTCCGGGTACTATCAGAACTCCCCAATCTCTCACGTTTCAGGTGGAGTTTCCAGATAATCAATCAGGATTGCTTGACATGTGTTCCAATCGATACAACACGATCAATGAAACAATCTGCTTTGAATATTTGAGTGAATGTGGTGGATGGGTTGGTCGGACATTGCTTGTGCATCTTTGGTCTTCCCTCTTTGTTCGAGTGCACAAAGAGAAGGCTGGCGTGAGCTGAGCAAGGAAAGGGTCTCTTCTTCGCTTCCTGTCGAGATCAGTCCATCCACTCCGATGAACGAACATCACACCAGCAGCACCGATCAAGCGTGAAGACACTCCGAAGATCGCTGTTTCAAGACAATCTTCCAAAAGTGCATTTCTGTGACATTCTCCAAGAAATCAGCGAAAGGGTGGTTGATGGGGAAGGCGATCACTCACAAATCCGAAGTGGGAACTGAGAAATGCTGTCGCTGGTGTCGAGCGATCAGTTGGGACGAAAGGGAGGGGCAGGGAGATGGAGAGAGTTGGGTTTGATTCTTCGTTTGCCAATTCTTTCAGAATGCTTGTTCTGTGATGTTCCCTCCCTCTTCCTTTCTTCCTTCGGAGAATCGAGGAATGGTGATTCTCTCATGCTCCAAATAATTTCTGGATGACCGAGATGCGTTGCTAAGTGAGCACCATTTCGTGGAAGAATCAGGAAACAATGATGTCTTCACAAACAGTGAGGAGGGGTGAGAATGGACGGGTTTGAATTTGGAGGAGTGGAAGGAGAGTGTGGTGACGATTGAGAGAGAAGTGGAATAGTTCTGGCAAACGATGAGGTGATTCCAGAGCCGACAAAGATCACACACAAACAGTGTTTGTTGTCCAAAAGAAGCCAGAAACAGTTCGAAATGAGCGCTGGTGTTTGTCTAATTCTACCAATATGGTGGAAGGTTCATGCCCAGCAAGTTGTTCCATTTAATCGCATTGGAAATAATATAATCTCCTTTTGTTGTATTTCGGTCGTTTTGCAGCCTTTGTTCAAACACATCTTCGATGCCCGCCATTCTCAACATCCGATGCAGTATCATCCACCTGTGTTGCTTTGCTCCTCTTCTTATGTTCCATTCCAGCTGGGCATGGATCATCAAATCCTGAAAATACCAGATTGAGCGTTCATCTTCAGTCATTCCGGCTTCCGGTATTTGGTTCTCGTTTTTTTCAAGGAAAGGGTTGATCTCAAGTTGTCCGCGAATTTAAGAAAAATAAAAAATTAGAGCAGTGGGTGACATTGATATGATCACATGAGATGGTTGTTCGTTCCTCAATTTCTATTTCTTCCTGCTGAAGACAGTGTGGAGTCTGCTCAACTGGACTCAAGTTGAAATTATGGATTGATCTCAATCTGACCCCATTGACGATTGCTTTATTTTCATTCTAGCATCACTTGTTCAATAATTACTGGTCTTTCCTGCTGTTTCATTGAAGAATGATAAATAGAAATGGAATTGAAAGCTCGTTCTCATTGATCGCCCCTTTCTTGTTTTTTTTAAGTACCAAATACCGGAAGCCGGAATGACTGTTCGATGAATGTGAGATAATAGGCATGGGCAACAGACAGTCAAGAATGACCGAGTCCAGTCACCGAAAAAAATCGAGTCAGTGACTCACCCCCAAAAGTCCAAAACATGAGGAATCCAGACCCAAAATGTCCCACTTCCAATCGGACATCGCAGCAGTCTTGATAATCACCTCAATATCCTGGGATATTCCTCTCAAAAACACATTCACAATCTCCATCCTCTATCAATCGCTTTTCGTAGTGTTTCTTTCACATTTCGCACTATTTTTTAGAATTCAACTCATTTTCAGAAAAATCAAACCAATTTAGACACAGGTCAGCATCACACCCCATACTTTTATCTCGAGTCACTTTGAGTCACTGATCCGCCCATGCAATCATGCAAATAGTCACCGGACTGACTGGACTGTCCGATCTCCTTTTCAACTGAAACTCAGCGCGTGAATCGACAAGGTTTGAATTTTGATTTTCTTTTCATTTCCACTCTATTTGACAAAAGGAAACTGATTTTGACTTTCAGGATCAACTCACCCCCGCAAATTATCTATGGAGAAAATAAGGGCAAAACCATCGTTTGGCACATCTGTTTGCAATCTTGATCTGCTCTAGTCAAGTTTGATTCTCAGAACATCTCCAGTCTCTCTTCTGGACCAACAACACAGAGCACCGTCTCACTCGTGACTATTGACAGTATTGTGTCCTCAACCATTTCAAGTCTACTCAACTATGTATATTTATTTATATATTGTCCCAATATTTTGTCCAGGAAACGTATCTCACTCAATTTTGACAGTTAATCACATCGTTCCTCGTATCCCAACAAGAAATGGTATTTTGTGAAATCTTTTTCCTTTTGTGGTTCACCTATGCTTTTCTGTCTCTTTTACGTCATCTTCTTCTTTCCAAACACCTCAAAATATGCAAAAAAGCAGAAAATGGCGTCCTTCAGTGGGATCCTCCCGTTGTTCTATATCGAGGCCTTCTCGCCCATTCCAGAACCACGACAGTCATCCGAAGTGCACTTGCACGATTATTATCGTGATATCTGCTTCCTGTTGACTCGCCAATCATTTGTTTCTGATCTTCTCAAATCGATTCCTGAGTCGCTTCTCGCGCCATGTTCTCTCCCCGCTCCGGTTCATCCAGCCCAACTAAATCGGATGTATATTTCTCTCCCCTCTCTCTCTGATGCCTAAAACCTCGCCAACCATCGGCAGCGACTCTCCAACTTCTGATGTCCACAAAACACCCTTTCTTCAACAATAATCCAACGTGATTCCCTCCAGCGTTTCTGCTTTTGAATCCTATCCAATATACGCAACCGCTATCTACTCCGCAGAAACCACTTCCCAAGCTGACGCCATCGCAACTTTGACATGAACCGAATTATCTTCTTTCGCCGTTTTTTCTGTCGCCGGCATCACTTTACTCTCTTTCATCGCCTTACTTCTTCTACAATAACATGTCTCCCTCTGCATCGTCCTCTATCCACTTCCTGCAACAATTCCGCCACAACACGACAAAAGCACCGAACTCGAACACAAAACAGAAAGCAGAAACGATTTTGGGAGGTCTTCCGATCAAACCATGGGTTCTGACAGACAAGGAGCAGATAGCACGTGAGAGAAGCTGTGGCGAGTATCGGAGTGCGAGAACTGAAACGTCGGTATGCTCTCCAATTCCAAGAGCCCCAAACTCGGAACTTCTTGGAGTAACTGGTGAAGTCGAGTGAAGGGCTGGCAAATCCGTACCTTCCCGTTCGACAGGACGGCGCGCCTCAAGCATCCCCTCCCAACGTCCAGACACCGTCACACAGACTCCCACATTCAAATACAGTTCCTCTTCTCAAAGCGCCATTTGGATGCCACAAGAACCGAAGATGTCAATGTCAGCGAACAAACTCGACGCAACCATCCATTTCTACACTAAACCACCCTCCATCTCGCTGGATGGGAGTTGGCGAGATTTAAGTGATGTGTCGAACCTTGTGGACTGGCTGATTGTGTTGAAAGTGATGAAACTCAAGCCGTCGCTTGTGAAGAAGGTGGGAATCGAAACGACGCAAGCTCGGAATCACTCTTTCGGATCGATGCATCTGGACGAGATCGCCGAAGTTGTGTTGGACAGACTTTGGAGGGAGCGAGAGGTACAGACGTATCAAAACGGGATGGCGAAGAAGGTTGGTGAGGAGGACGATGATGTGGACAACCTGATCGAGTTTCTGGCGTTGACGGGAGGTCTGATTCTGTACAAGTTCACTTTTTTTCGTTTTTCACCACTTTTGCTCTCAGCTCACTTCCAATCGTTTTCTCTTTTCGTTTTCATGAATCTCACCTCCCTCTCTTCCCTCCAGACCGCTCTGAAGAAGACGCTCTGCTCACCGTGTTGAAGGACAAGACCGGCCAGCACGTGCTTGCGAAGGTTGGAAGCGGAAAATCAGAAGACATCATGCAATCAATCTTCCGACCGCGTGAACACACCTCTCTCGAAAAGGAAGACAAACACAAAGGCCGAAGCAACGCATCTCTGAAGAACTCGGGAAACATGATTGACTTTCAGGACAGTGCGAACAACACGATCCAGCAATCACCGTTCCTACCGATCAATGTCGGTGCGTTTTGGTGTTTGTATGATTCGTCGTTTGTGACGCCTCGACTGATCTGGGGCGAGACAGATCGCGAAGATGTTCGGAAAGAAGCGAATCAAGCGTTCTGGAGCTGGACAGAACGCCGAAGAAACGAAAAACAAGCCGATCGCGATAAATCAAACAAGAAGACGCGCCATTCATCCAAACTAACACCGCCACCGCAAAGTCCTCTGACATCTCCGCTGTCGGAGAGAAGAGCACAACAGACCACGCCCTTCAGGGCAGCCAACTCGCCTTCGGTGATCACGACGATGATCACGCCGTCCAGTGCGTCGACGAGTGCGGCTGTGTCGTTCGAGAATCCACACCGTCTGGTCGCACTCCCTTCACGTTCGCGATGGTGACGGCGAAGTTGGTTGTGATTGCGACGAATGTGACGGCGGAGTAGGGACAGAAAATGTCGACACTTCATTCGGGAACACTGGGAGGGAAGGGAGCAGCAGGGGGATTGCAACGACGACAGGAAACGAACGATGCGGCGCTGTCCTTCCTGACACCGCCTGTGTCAATGCCAATAGCACTGGCAACACTGCGTGGACTTCACCAGCTGACGATCCCAGCGACATCCGCAACGAAAGGACTTCCTTCGTCGTTCCTGCCATCAGCTCTGCACAGCCTGCTGTTTAAGAAGGTGGACGACATCTACGCCGACCATCGATTCATCGAATACCAACCAGCGCTGTATCTGTCGACGAACACGTCGAAGAACAGCAAGAAGAGGAGGGATGAGACGAGGAGACCGTCAGCGCTTCCAGCGAAGCGTGTGTCGGTTTTGGCGGGCAGAAAGAGGAGCAGGAAGACGGCAATCGTATTCATCCGTTCGACGATCCGTCGTCTGCACTGTTTCTCCTCTATTCTTTGCCAATCCTTCGAAGTTTGTTCAGTCGCTGATCTCGCGACTTTTTACGAATGTCGACACACTGAAATCTCTCCACGAGATGTTGGTGACAGGCGAGTTTGTGGACGAAGAAACTTGTCTTCAATCGTTTTCATCGACTACACTGATATCTACTCGTCTCCTCTCCTGTCGTTCAAAATTGAAGAAGAGGGGCAGAGCGAGAAGCTGAAGCAGGAGAGGAATTCGCTGTACGTGTGCTCTCTGTTGTGTCATCTGCTGGCGTGGGTGATTCGTCCGTACCCGCAGACACGGCAGCACTTCACGGCTTCGTTCTTTGTTCGGCTTCTTTCGCAATGCCTGATGTTCGTTTCTCATCACTTTCTTTCAAAATCAGTTTTAATGATGTTTTCTTTTGTCGGCGAGCAATTAAGGTCACAGTACATCCATGATTTTTTTTTCCATTGTCACATGTAGTGATTTAGGGCTGATCAACTCACATACCGATCCAATGATTAGAGAAGCATTTGCCACAAATATTGATGTAATTCAGACATTACAATCACATTGAATACACCAACAACGACAAAATCACGATTCCTCTCAAAGAACCACAAAAAAAGGGCCAAATCGAGTCAGTCCGAAAAGTTTGAGTCCGGTGACTGGTGCCCATGCCTACAAAAAAGTATGAAAAGAGTACATTATGTGCTCAAACATCTACTGAACCGATCTTGTCACAAATCCACACATTTATTCACTCAATCATGGGCCAAATCGAGTCAGTCCTTAAAAGTTGAGTCAGGTGACTGGTGCCCATGCCTATGAGATAACTTGGAATCGTGAGAAAGATGGGCATGTGAAGAACGAAATCCATTGTTGGTTGATAATATGGACATATCTGGAGGAGTCGGGTAAGTAACTGCATCAATTGTTCTGATAGCTCATCATCGACGATCGAATATCGGTTCACGCACAAATGGCGAAGATACTTTTCCAATGGGACCACAACTTGCTTCAGAACTGTCTCATAAGCAGCTTGTTGTTCATTCTCATCTTCAATTCCGAGTTGTGTGAGGCCATTTGGAGTTGCGAGCCAGACAGACTGGCGGATGTTTGACATGAGAGGGACGTGAATATCGACTGCTTCGTCGAAAGAAAGAGAAAGTGGATGGAGAGTATTGATGAGTTGAGGGATGAGATCAGTTTTTACGAGGGTATAGTGGACTGCAGTGGAACATCTCCAAATCAGAGATTCGAGCATCTTCATTGCTGCTGTGGCGATTGCTTGACTGCGTGAAGAAAGCAACACTATAAAGGACTGTACGAAGTCTGTCATAGAATCATCAGGTGACGACGCAAAACTACCGAGGAAAGCATCGGCAGATCCGTCATCCTGAAAATCTACATATTTGAGAAATTTCACCGCTTTCCCTTCCAGAGAGACATCAAGCGCAGGCTGTAACTTCATAGTGGCAACGAGAGATCGAAAAACAACAGCCTTTTCGGATTCAGAGTCAAGATTTTCTTCGTGCCAATTCAGGAATGGAGAACATTCTGGCGAAGATAAAAAGCAGTGGGAAGAGATATCAGGGCAAGGAGAATCAGTGGAGGAGGATATCTTCGAGACACAAGCACCCATTCCTTCAGAATTTTGATTCAATCTTTCGTTATGGGTCAGAGAAGTGTGTGAAAGAATCGGGTTGAAATGAAAAAGACGACCAAAAAGCCATCATGAGACAAGCTGACTTCTCTCATCTCTTCTGACTCATCCACCACGATGAAGTGATTAAAGGATGAGCATCATCTACACTGGGCACATTATGATCTGCAGGCATCTGAGTGGTGGCATCAAAACAGGTAAAACTGACATCAATTGATGTCAGTCCCCAAATTTTAACTGAGATCAAATCTCAACTCTTTTTCTTTGAGATTTTCACATTATCACTTCATCTATGATGTTCAATTCACTTCTTGTTTTCACATAATACTCTTCTATCGTTCAGTTAGCTCTTATTTCCCAAAAACACACACGATCAAATTCACCAACATTTCTGTCACTCCGGCTTCCGGTTCTTGGGTCTTGCCAAATTGAGGTAAGGTTAGATCGTCGGTGTTTTGCGAATTGAGGTTAATGATGAAGGGAAACAAGTTACGAAAATGAGATAGGAGAAACAAGGGACAGTATTTGAAGTGAAAGCTGTTGTGAGGTCTGAATTTGGTGATGATCGGAGTGAATTATGGGTTCGCAAGCCACAGTTCTCACCAACTATAGCTGAACACCGATCACTAAATCATTGATTCAATTTGAGAAGTTCTGAACTGCAGTTTTGTGAAGTGGAGAAAAACTGAAATGGAGTTAAATCTATGTATTGTCTGATCGCACCCTTTATTCCTTGTTACAAGACCCAAGAACCGGAAGTCGGAGTGACAGTTCTATTTTCGATGTATTCCCTTCATTGACTAAAATCAGTGAGTAAATCCCATCAAATTACGCATACTAACGCATTTGCGATTTGTTTTTGTGATTTTTGAGTAAGAACTGACGAAATCATCAGAACCCAAAGTTCGCATTTTCATCATCTATGAAGTGACCATTTTCCTTTTTACTCTTTTTTCCATTCAAATATCATATATAAGAAGACTTTTTTGAAATGAAAGAAACGAAATGGTATTGTCGGAGATTGGACGAATGATCAAACTGTGACATGAAACGTGAAATCTATATCCAATATACATAATTTCTCCATCTATCCCACAGTACGTTGTTCATCCCATTCTCCAGAGTCACACCTTCAATGTACTCCTCAATCTCTGATCGTGTGTCCAAGTCCACTCGCATCAACCATCCTTCCATTGCATCTTCGTGTCCTGCATCTCGGTGTCTCTCCACTCTCTTCTTCCATCTCTCTTTCTCGTCCATTCTCATCTTCTCGTCATCTTCTCTGATCTTCTCCAGTCTTGGTGTCAAACTCTCTTCGTCTGTCTTCTCCACCAACCATCCCGCTTCCCACTCCTCTCTTCCTGTCTCCACAATCTCTCCAACTTCGAACAGTTCTCGCTCGAGTAGAAATGTGCGAGACAAAAGTTTAACGATTCCTGTTGACAGATCCAGGTCGCTTGAATCATCCTGCAGAAAGAACTCTTCTCGCTGAAGAATGAACTGTAGATATTGTTTGGCTGGTCTCAGCACGCGTTCAAACTGCATCTTTCGGACTCTCTTCCGCTCCTCATTGTCTTCAGTGATGTCGTAGCAAAAAGAGATCAAGTTGATGAAGGTCCAGAAGAATCTCTTATGGTACTCTCCGTATGTAGTTGGAACGATCATTGGTTTGGAGGCGTTGATCATCCGTTGAACCAGATTCTCTTCCAGCAATTGAGGGATCAATCTGGGGAGAGCGGAAGTTAGGTTGATAAGCAGATTCAGATGAGAGCATTGACCCTGTGAAGTGTGACTGCAAGTTCGCTCTAAAAGTGAACACAGCCGCGGAATGTCGGAGAATGTGGACTCGATGACTGGATGGAATGGGCTCTCATTTTCAAAGATACAAAAGGAAGCACCATGCCACGATAATGCGAGAATGTCGATCAACGCAGCAGATCGATCGGCAGAAGGATAATTCGATTCACATTTCAGCTTCCGAAGCAGATCGAGGCAGGTAACGATGATGGATTTGAGAAGACGAATAAATTCATAGTCGATCAGAATCTGGAAAAGATGAAACGAGAAAATGACACACATTTTGAAAGGAGATGTCCGAGTTTGTGAGTAGTGAGACAATGAGATGAATTTTTGCCAAGATAATACGCACAATTGTTTTTTCGGCAAAATTGAGTAAGTCTCCGGGAAGTGTTGTGGATTGAGCAGAGATGGTTGGATTGGCAGATGAGGATTTTGAGAAGAGGGACATGATTTTACAAACATCTGCGGCGAGCGATGAACACAGCCGTCCTGCGAAGGGGACAAGCTTCGATGAACTTGCGGTCGAAGGAAGAGGCACTTTGAGTTTTCGGAGGAAGGAACATGCGTCTGAATCAGGCTCACTTTGAGAGTTGAGCGCGGTGAGAGCATTTCCTGAGATTTGGAGATGTGGTGAGAAACAGAGCTGGGCAAGAATCGGGAAAAGGGGAATATGTGTTTCATGACTCTCTAAACGATTGAACAAGGCGAAAAAGTTGGTTTTATGGTGAGCGAAGAAGATGGTTAAGGCTCGAAGTGTTGAAGTCATCATCACCAAACAATTTCCGATCTGGAACAAGAAAAAGAGAAAGAGGATTGGCAGCAAACTTCAGTGAGCACATTGTTATCCAAATCTGATCTTGTCCAGCTGAGAAAGAACGAGGGAATTGAAGATCCACAGATGCGATCCAATTCATCCTCCGATGTTTTCCCTAATTAAAATGATCATGATGGAATGTCTAGATGAACAGAAAACAATGTCAGACCAATGTGATACAACAATTTTGGAAAGTAATCTGGAAAATGATGACAACAAGAGAATCACACCGGAACATCACATGGTTTGACTTTTTCACAATATTGTTCAAGAGGTTTGACGTAATCCACATCAGGTATTGTTGAGAGCGCCCAGTCTGATTCTGTGGAAATTAGTAACGCGATGGAATCAAAACCAGAGAGTCACAAACCTGTCAAAAGCATGAGGAGATCCTTGAGCATCATTGAGTGTATTGCTTGGGAGTCACCACATATCTGGGATAGTATCACTTCAAGAAAGTTCTGCAAACAATTGAGTTTGATATCCGAAGAGAGGGGACAAACTCTTTGTTTCGCTTTTTCGATGTCAATATGGGGACGTGAAGAGGTGAAATTGAAAGTCATGGGGTATTGGTGCGCTTTATAGTCGGGCAGAGGAGTGTAATGTTGATCAAAAGTCTGAGTGAACGGTTGGTTTGTCATGGCGATTCTCATTTGGTTAGATCAACCTGTGTTTACATTTGAGCCTATAGAACCGTTTCAGAAGCTCTGATCATTTGGAAATCCCTCACTTCGCGACTATAGTTCAACAGAAATTGAGCTTGATTTAATCAACCCATAATTATCTAGATCTGAAAACCAGACACCAATGAATACTCGTTCTTCAAATATGTCGCTCTCATCTGAATGTATTAAATGTGGTACGTGTCATTTTTTCCATTAGTCAGTTGCCTAGATGATTCATTGTTCCTTAACTGGGATGGAGATGAAATCAAGTCACCAAATTATCTATACAAGATGTCAATCTCACTCTTATTGATGCTACAGCACAAGCATTCTCTTGAAAATCCTTTAGAGGAGAAAGCAGCCTCACTTCTTGATCAGATCTGTCAAGAAATATCAATCAATGAAGACGACTTCATTCTTGAGCTGATGCCATCTTTATCAAATGACTGTGACGCCGACTTTGTGACTTGGATCAATGTGCTCATTTCTTCATCCAAACAACTCATTATCAAAGGAACTATGAGATTAATCGATACCATGAACAGGCACAGTTCTCATCACTTCCAACTGAAACTCATCCAAGCAAATCTGATCCCTCAACTCATCGCCTCTCTCCATCCACAATCTCTTTCTTTTGTCGAAGCAGAAGATATCCACGCCTTTCTGCTGAACTTCATGACGACTTCTCTCTGGTACTCAACTCCAGATGGATTAGAATCACTCGAAAACGAAGATCAGTATGACCCACAAAATGTTCATAGAACGGTTCTCCAACACCTTCTCGTCCCATCGGAATGTTATATTCTGCGTCTGTGCCAAAACCGCTATTCGATCGTCGATGGACGCCTTTCAAATGACTTTATCTTTCTTCTTACCCGCCTCCTCTTTCTATCTCCATTTTATCAACCAACAATGGATTTCGTTCTCCATATGCCTGTCGTTCTCGCGATACCAAGTTGTCTCGCCCATCTCGAAAATGATGCTACTGTTTCGTCTTTTCTGATTTATACAATCGATATACACGACGATTGGAACGACAAAGCCAATGAAATTCATCAATCAAGAACGACACCTCTTCGTTCATTGATGATGGAAGGGTTTGATGATGTGATGGAACAAAAACTCCAACACAACATTTTTGAGTCCTATGAAGATGAAATTGTTGATTATTCAATCTCATTGAACACATTTCAAGGAATGAACATTCTGAATCGTTAGAATCAGACAAGAGCCGTCGAAGACTCGAACCGACCAAAATACAGCACTCTCCACTCTCAGATCCTCTTCACGCTGCGGTTTTCTCGTTTTCTGTGCAAATTTGTAGTCTGATGAAAGATACAGACATCTCGATATCTCGTATTCTGGATCCGCTCGAATCATTTGTCACTTGCACCTGACCCATCCAACCGTAACAATCAACCCCGATCTCGCTTCAGAAGACGAAGAAGACATGAATGGGGAATGGAACAGTGAAGTGCCTCCCATTGTCCTCTTTTTGGAAGACATTCTGGAGGATGACGAGAAGATCGCGGCGACAGTTCAAATTGTGAAGGGACTTGATGTCAGCACTCGAAGCGAGGAAAAAGGAGGACGTGGTTGTGGAAGACGTGTCTGTGCGATTGTTGCTGTCCACCCAACTACACCCTGATCTTGAAGCTGACGAACTGTCCCCCATTCTGGACTCAGCGTCTTCGTTCCTCGCCTCACGTCCTTCCCTCTCCACCACCGAGACAGCTGATCTCCTCATCTTCTTCACCATCCTCAAAGCTCTGTTCTTTCAGTCTGCCCCTTTCAACGATTCTGACGACCAGCCAGACACCCCTCCTCCAAACCAGCGAGCTCGTGAAATGTCGATGTCCGACGGCTTTCGAAACAGCCTCACACGACTTCTTGTCCTCTCGATTCTGTCTGCCAGTCCAAGCATCGCGATGGAAGACCAAGTTCTCCTTCGAGCTTGGACTGAAGTTAGGGATCAGAAGTCGCTCTCATCACTTTTGGAGTCTGGAGCTGTGAAAACGCTTACCCGCATCTCCTCCGAACTTTGTCCTTCTCACTCGAAATACGAAGCAGAGATGGACGATGTGATCACTCAGGTATTTCTGCAAAGCTTGGAAGTATTTGGAGACCAATCAGAAATGGACGAAACGAACGAAAAGAAAACAAAACTTGAACAGTTAGTTGTGACTGAGATCCTCACCTCAACACGAACATCTCTTGTTGCCTCTGCTCGAAAGGAATCGCAGTTTATGGGGATTCTCTTTTCCTCGATCGAGACTTTAATGTGCCGCATCTCAGCGAAAGCATGAAGGAAGTGTGGGAGGAGGTTCGACTGGAAGCAGTTGGAATTGTTGAAAATGAACTTTCTTCCACTGTCCCCTCTTTTTTGACGCTGGACTTGTTTTCTGAGCTGTCATTCGAATCGATTGTGTCTGCCCTTTCGTCGCTCTCCTCTTTCATCACCGCCAACCCCTCGCCAGCTGACCCGATCGCATCCTGCGCCGTCCTCTTCCTCTACAAACTCAAAATCGATCTTGGAACCTACATCACTGTCTCGTCGTTTCCGGCGACTTTTGCTCGAACACTTCCACCAATCCTCGCCACAGAGAACGAACAACTCTTTGACAGTGCAGTCGCTCTGCTGAACCAAGCGATCGATCACTTTGGTCGAGATCATCCGGAAAGGATGCCAGAGGATGGTCTCTTTGTCAATCTGATGGATGTGTTCAGAATGAAGAATGTTACAGAATCACACCCACAAGAAGAGGGATGCAGCAAAATCGAGACAGTGAACGATATCAACACTCTGTTGACACATGTGGTGATGAACTTCGTCGCGACATCTCTCTCACTCTTCACGAGTTCTTCTCGTTCCAACCCGTTCGATCCAAACGATGCTGACACTGACTCAATCGCTCGAATTGTCCTGGAGAAGATTCTGGAACCATGTGAAGGTTTCATCGCTTCTTCACTCCGTGTCTGTCTCAACTCATCGCGTCCTCTCAATGAGTTTGATATCATGATTCATCTTGTGCAAACCGCGTGTCGAGTTGAATCTCAATATTCTCTCCTTTCTGAGTTTGTGGAGCGGAATGGGTTTCATCTCGTGCCGATGAAAGTGTTTGACTCAACAGAGTCGAAGTACATGAAAATCTCTTCTCTTTGTGACATTGAGTGGGATCTGTTCACCTCAACACAATTCGAAGATGGTCAAGAGACACAGCCAGACGTTGAACGAATCACAGAGGTGCAGGGAAGGGGGGATGAGAGAAAGAAACGATTCTCACTCCGAGAAATGATGAGAGGGCGAAACGAGGAAGGGTTTGAAGATTGTGCTGACCTGATCGTAACAGACGTTGCCGAAATCGACATTTTTTCCAAAAGACTTCTCACGATAATGATGATTCTTGGAACGAATGCTGCATCAGATGATTCCAAGAGAAGATTCTAGGAAGGAAAGAAAGGGCGAATCCACACGCACCGTCTAACAATTTTCACTCATCTTTCAGGACGCTCCGACGATTCTTCGTTGGTTAGTCAGGTCTTTTTGTTCAAGAGCTCACTTCTCTCTCCTCTTTTGTCGAAATATCTCCAAATGAGCTCGATTTCTTCAGAAGTGCTCGTTCTTCTCCTCTACAACTCTCTCCAATCATCGACACACCGAATTCTTATTAACTCCCAGGTTTTCAGGTTCACATTCGAAGTGTACTTATTGATTCATCTTTCCAGCTATCTCCTCAGATCAAACAAAGATCCGACAATTCAACAGGCTGACGGACTTTCATGAATGTTTCTTTTGTTGTCTCTTCATATTCTTTGAAAAAAAAGACTCAATCTTCTTCAGCCGTGTGATCTCTTTCATATAGAATTGATTTGGTCTCGGTAACCGCAAAACTGTTCAAGTGATCTCCTTAAAGCAGGTTTCTTCTTAATTACCTTTGAAAATCCCAGGGGGACAGTTTGAATTGCACAACGAAAGAAGAATAGTCCAAATTGCATGATCAGCGCAAGTTTCTCCATTATCTTCATGACTTCCGATGATTCACATCAGTAAATTTAGAGATTCTCATCTTTATTCGACCTTTCAAGTTGTTTACATCGTTCTTCACATGGATCAGTGTTTCGTCATTTTTGCACGACACTACCACTTTACACAACTCCCAGTCACAGAAACAACTTTTTTCATCTCATTTCACCGATCGCCACTCGCTTATCTTTATTTGAATCAAAAAGTGTGCCAAAATGACGTTTAGAAAAAACAACCATTCTCATCGCGATCGAACCTCGATGATGAAACGAACACCTTTTACATCGTGTGGGCTCGATGTTGAACCGATAGAGAAAAATTAAAAAAGGGGAACCAGCTATAGTGCTTTGACACCATTCAACAAGAATTTCACAGATGGCGTTCTGTTCTCTGATTCTCTTTATTGAGTTCTGAATAGAGAAGAAATAATCAAACTGTGACATGAAATTGGTAATTATTGTCATCTCGATTCTCTGTCCTTCTCACATGGAGTTGTTCATCCCACTTTCCCAAATCACACTTTCAAGGTAACCCACAATCTCCGATCGTGTTTCGTCGGCCAGCCGCAGCAACCATCCTTCCATCACATCTTCGTGTCCTGCCTCTTGGTGTCTCTCCACTCTCTTCTTCCATCTCTCCTTCTCATCCCTTTTCATCTTCTCGTCATCTTCTCTGATCTTCTTCAGTGTCGTGTCTAAACTCTCCTCATTCGTCTTCTCTACCAACCACCCAACTTCCCACTCCTCTCTTCCCGTCTCCACAATCTCACCATCTTCGAGCAGTTCGCGTTCGAGAACCAATGTCCGATCTAAAAGATTCGTGATTAAAGTTGACAGATCCAGGTTGTTTGAGCCATCATTCTGAATGAACTCTTCTCGTTGAAGAATGAACTGCAAATAATCCCTGGCTGGTTTTAACACACGTTCAAACTGTATCTTTCGGATTCTCTTCCGCTCCTCATTGTCTTCAGTGATGTTGAAATTCCAGATCAAGTTGAGGAAGGTGTTGATGAGATTCAAATGGAAAGAACCATTTTTGGTAGGAACTGTCGTTGGCTTGGATGCATTGATTATTCGCTGAACAAGATTCTCGTCCAGCATGTGAGGGATGAAGTGTGGGAGATGGGTAGTGAGATTGATGACCATTCGAAGATGTTGATAGTTGGGCGAAGAGTGACGGCATGTTCGCTCCAAAAGTGAGCACAGTTGCGGAATGTCGGAGAATGTGGATTCGATCACCGGATGGAATGAGTCCCAACCATGATAGACAGCCGAGGCTGCACATGACCACGACCAGTTGATAATTCTTGTCAACGCAGCAGATCGATCAGCAGAAGGAGAAATCGACTCACATTTCAGCTTCCGAAGCAGATCGAGAGAGATGATGATGAAGGATTTGAGAAGACGAACAAAGTTGAAGTCGATCAGAATCTGGAAAAGATGAAATGAGAAAATGACATACATTTTGAAAGGTGAGGTCCGAGTTGTACAGTAGTGAGCTGATGAGGGAGAATTCTTTGTCAAGGATGACCAAAACGGTGTTTTCGGTAAGATTGAGAGATTCTGCGGGAAGTCTTGCGGAGTGAGCAGAGATGGCTGGATGGGAAGACGAGGGTTCGGTGAAGATGGACTTAATTTGTGAAACATCTGTGGCGATCAATGAACAAAGCCGTCCCGGAAAGAGGACAAGCTCCGAGGAACTTGTTTTCGAAGCAGAAGGCACAGTGAGTTTTCGGAGGAAGGAGCATGCGTCTGGATCGGACTTGCATCGTGTGGAGAGCGCATTGAGAACAATGCTTGAGAGTGGGAGATTTGGTGAGAAACAGAGTTTGGCAAGAATCGTCAAAGGCGGAAGTGATGACTCATGACTCTCTAAATAATTGAGAAAGGAGAGCAATTGCGTTTGGTGGTGGGCGAAGAAGGTGTTGAAAGAGCGAGGTGTGAAAGTCATCAGCAACAGACAGTTTCCGATCTGGAACGAGAAGAAGAGAAAGAGGATTGGCAGCAAACTCCAGTGAGCATATTCTCATTCAAATTTGATCTTGTCCAGCTCAGAAAGAAGGAGGGAATCGACGATCCACAGATGCGATCCAATTCATCTTCTGATGATTTCCCTAATCGAAATGATCAAAATAAAATGTCTAGATGAACAGAAAACATTGTCAGACCAATGAAAGACAACAATTTCGGGAAAGTTATCTGGAAAATGATGAGAACACAAAAAGCACACTGGAACATCACATGGTTTGGCTTGTTCACAATATTGCTCAAGAGGTTTGATGTAGTCCACATCAGGTATTGTTGAGAGTGCCCAATCAGATTCTGAGAAAATCAGCAATGAGATGGAATCAAAACCAGTCAGTCTCAAACCAGTCACAAGAACGAGGAGATCCTTGAGCATCATCGGGTGTATTGCTTGGAAGTCACCACATATCTGGGATAGAATCACTTGAAGAAAGTTCTAGAAACGGTGGAGTTTGATATCCTCGGAGAGTGGACATACTCTTTGTTTCGCTTTTTCGATGTCAACTGGGGGACGTGAAGAGGGGAAATTGACATTCACGGGGTAGTAGTGCGATTTATAGCAGGTGAGAGAATCGAGGTATGAATCAAAAGTCTGTGTGAATGGTTGGTGACTCATGATGATTTGAATTTGGTTCGATCAACAGAGTCCATCTATTGAGCCTTTTGAGCCGCTTCAGAAGCTCTTATCATTTGCATGCCTTTTCTCACACCCAATAAGCCTATTCACTACTTTTCTTTCTTCATCTCTCATAGTCTCGATAGAGATTTCAAGAAAATATGGGAACTTGTCGTTTCCTGTTTAAATTGAATGATATCGTAAGAGTGACGAATGCATTCCGCAGTTCTGCCGACACACTATCCCGGAGATGTGATTCATGGTCAATTTCTGATTATTCGGGAAATTGAGAAAACTAAATCCCATTGTCTCTTCGAAGCCTCTATTGTCGACAACCCACAAGCAAGTCATGTGACAATCAAGATTGAGAATGGGAAAGGATGGAACAGTCAACTCTCGAATGAAGCAGACGTTCTGAAAGAGCTGGATGGTTTGTGAATCCTCATTATCTCCTTATAACGACACTATTTTGACTCTTTCCTTCTCCGATAGGTCACAAATGCTTCCCAAGGTTCGATGGGGAAGGAAACAGCAAGAAAATGAAATATGTTGTGATGGAACTTTTGGACGACAGTTTGCGGTGTGTTCTTCCGCCACTCGTCATTCCCTATTTTTTTCTCGGCAATTCATACTCTTCATTTGAGATATTTTCGTCATGTTTTCATTCATTTCTCGTCCTTCTTCTCTCAGAACAATCATCACTCATTCTGTCAACAATCGTCTTCCTGTCGCTCTTCAACAACACTATGCTCTCTCCATGCTGTCCTGCATTGAGTCCCTGCATGAGCTTGGGTGGATGCACAACAACATCTCACCTGTTTGTCGTTCTTCACTTTCTTGATTTGTGGTCCTTTCTTCGATTCAGGAACATTTCGTTCGCCGGAATAATAGTTCAGCTGAGAATGAGCTTGTTTTGATTGCTTTCTCGCACGCAACGCGATTAAATAGTGCAAGTTCGTTCTTCTCTTTCTTCATTCTCTCTCTTTCTCGTCAGCGCCGTCACTCTCAACTCGAACCTCAACGATACGTGGAAAACATTGTGCATATGTGTCACTGAATTGTCATCGTGGCGAGAAGGAGAGTTGGAGGGATGACCTCTGGTCGTGGTTCTTCATCGTTCTTGGTGTGTTTAGTCATCTTCTGAACACTCGTCTCAACTCTTCTTCGTATCACTCCCTTTTCGAGATGAATTTGTCCATTTTTCGTGATTGTTGTTTTTTCTTGTTCTCTTCTCAGAAATGAATGTTGGGCGTCTTCCTTGGTCATACACAGACACTTGGGAAGAATCGTTTGCGAAGAAGATTGGATGGGAGAGAGGAATGAAGCAACTTTTGGAGACAAATCCACTCTCTTTCACCTCAGTCAGTATTGCTGTTCCGATCAATCCCTCGACTTCCGATGCTGGAACTTTCTCGCATTTTTCCTCCGCATCAAGCCCCAACAATAAAAACGCTGCTGTGAGTGGAACCGAACCATTTAGCTCTCCGCAACACTCAAACAGGATGCCCCAGACACCTTCCATTTTCGTTGCGCTGTTCAAACTGCTTTCCGACCTCCGTTTCGGAGAAAAGGCGGACTTCCGCGAAATCCGACGCATTTTGCATCTGTTCCCGGAAGAATCAGAAAACCGATCGAAGTTTCCTTGTCCTTCTCCAACCGAGAATCGAACGTGGTCGCCGGCGTCCCATTCTCCCTCCCTCGCCTGTTCTGAACCTGAGGACAATGACATCAACGAATATTTTTCGCCCCACTTCGATTTACCGGTCCGACATCGAACTACAGAATGGACAGGCTTGGACAAGAATGGAACTACTTCCAAATCCACCTCGCCGATCCAGTCTCCTTCCCAAAGCGAGATTTCGCCTCATTCTCTCTCGAACTCCTTCGATCACATCAGTCCATTCGAGACCCTTTCACTTCTGATCAACCAAACACCATTTCCGAACTCCAACTCTCCTCTCTTCCTCACGCCGTCCTCATCGTTCAAAGTGCTGAGGAACCCCAACCGAAAAGTGGTGAAAAGGAAAGAGGAGGATACAGAATCAACACTCTGGTCGCATTCGTTTACAATCTCGTCTGACGATGACAGTGGACATCCAACGCCAATCTCCCAAACATCGTCTCTTTCGCATGAAGCTCCAACCACGCAGATTCCGTTTTCGATCTCACAACAGCTTCCCCACACCGCTGTTGGAGACATGGGGAATCGTCAGCCCGAACATGTTCCTCTGGTCACCCAAGTGAAAAGGCTCTCAGCATCTGATGGAGGATGGGTGGATGAAGAACAGCTGCACAGTGACGACACCGATCGCTCTGATCACAGTTTGTGCATTCCGCTGTCGGAGTTGAGCGCTGCTCTCGTGAAACCAGAAGAACCAGACAAATCAATCATTTCTGCTTTTTCTGAAATTGTTGAAAGAGAAAGCGTTTTGTACTTCGAAAACGAAAGGCGAGATGTCCATCGAATGCTGCCCCTGTCAGAACACCGTCACCATCACCACCCTCATCACATCACACTCGCCGACCGAGCCCCATTCCACGATTCCCTGTTGACCACACCCCACCCCAACACTTTCACCCCTTTCTTTGTGTCTGCCCCTCCGTCTCATCCTCGAGATCCACCATCAATCCTCCCTGCCTCATCCGACGTTTCTATCGCGATGAGCTTGCACACTGCAGAATATCTTTTGTTTGACGTGACTCGCTTGTCTCTCCCACCGACGAGCGACGCGGCTGAAGGAAGAATCGGCGTGGGAACCCACTCGTCTTCTGTTCCCAACTATTTCAGAGTGGTCAGCGACATACTCTCACCCTCGTCTCCATTCCACGCCCTTCCCCAGCCCTCTGCCCCCAATCACGTCCCACCATCCCTGTTGTCCTTCCCTCGATTTATTATCAGAATCTGTACACTTGTGTTGGATTCAGTTCGATCAAGTATTTTGTTTACGGGTCTCCAACGCACCCTGTTGATCATGCTATTGCGTGATCGAGGTTTGGGGTTGTTGGACAATTCTTCATTCAGAGTTGACTTCTCTTTGAGTCGAAGCAATCCTATTACCCATCTCTCTGTCTCCATCTCCATCTCGTCCTCTCATCCTCCATCTTCCTCCTCCTCTCATCATCAATCCTCTTCATTTTCTTCGTCCTCGTTGTGGATCGGAAAAGCCGACGCACCGGGACAAGACATCCCACCACCATCTCGTCCAATCGTCTTCTCGACTGAATCGGCTCAACGAGACGGATCGTACGACTTGTCACCTAATTCCTCGTTTTGTTACCTTCCGTCTTTCTCGCTGGCAGACCAACTGACATCAGTACACAGTCTGATGGGCGAAGAGAGTGTGGATTTGACAGGCAGGCCGATTGGGGAACTGCTGAGCCATCGCCGCCGAAAGGCGAGAGGACGAAGAGACCAAGACCCAATGAACTCATCCTCGCTTTCCTATCTCTCCACAAATCACCGAAGCATTCAGTCAACTGGTTCGTCACAGATTCTGTACGACTTGTCAGACTCGAACGCAACGCTCTCCATCGGCGATCCCTTCCAACCTCATCTCGACATGACAGACATATTTCTGTCGCTCGGTGGAGATGGAACATCGACAAGAAGAACACAACTTGTCGTCAACGCAGACACCAGTGTCAGATCGGGTGTGAGACGCCGACAAGCCATCAGTCGTGTACCGTCACCACTGAGGCCATTCGCTTCTCGTGAAGAGACAGAAATAGGAATGGAGGAGGAAGGAGGAGTGTTGGGAGAGAATGATTCGGAAGAGAAGAGAACTGTTGTGGATGGTCTCACTCGATCATATTCATTCCCTCTCCTTTCCCCAACACAGACAACTCATCTCCCACAACCCGAGAACCTCCATCTGACCCCTGTTAGATATTCAACCACTGAACACAGCTCAAAGGAGACAGAAAAGGAAAACAGCAAAGAGGAGGAACAAGAAGAGGAGGAGGACAATATTGATGATGACATGTCGGAAGAAGAGTTGATCGAGTCGGGAGAAACGGAAAGCGAGGGAATTTTCAATCTCTCGCCAGTTCAATCCTTCACACCCAGGTTTGCCACACCGACCACTCCAGCTCGACTGGACGAGAATGGGGCCATTCAGAGGAAGAACGTCTTCCCGCTCTCGCTCCTGCACTCCACCTTCACGCTGTCTCACCTCTCATCGTCGAGTCTTCCTGACACTTCTTTCAATCAGTCCTCCCATTCACCCTCACATCTCAGACATGCTGATTCGTCCCTCCTCCATTCCACGAACTCCTCCAACCCACAAACCGAATCTCAGAAGTCAATCAGCATCGAGCGTGTCTCACTGTCGGATCCGTTGAGTGGATTGGAACTTGACCAAACCCCATTCTCCACTCGCTCAGCAACGATCCTCCCAACACTCTCGTCAGGTCGAAGACACTTCCTTTTTGGATTCACTTCGAAAGATGATGGGACGTCAGATATGCCACACCCAGAAATTCTGGACGGTTCAATTCTGCAATCACCGTCTCAGTTCTCGTTTTCTCGTCTCTCCCAGCTGAGCCCTCATGTGACACACGACTCGCTCTTCAATCGAGTTGTTTCGCCACATCAGCCTGCAGCTCACACTCTCCATCAACCGTCCCACACTTCTCCATCCTCAGAACTTCAGATTATTGAAGTTACACCACGACCACAACGAAAATCGTGTTCGTGTTTGTTGTTTTAATAGCTTTTGTTGATACTCTTTATACCCCAAGTCTCTTCCGTTGTTTCAAATGATGAATCTTCATTCCGACTGTCCCTTGTCTTTTCAGGACACATCACATACTTTCTAGATCCACTCTTGGTTTCCATGAGATTGAATTGTGTTCACTTTTTGAACATAAAACAGATCTCAGATGAAAAATATCTGTCCTGATAGCACAATTTCGGTGTTGATCTTGATCGTCCCATAGTCGCATTTATGAGAATCCTCTCCCCATACTAAGGAAGAACGGAAAACAAGGATGCTATCTTCTGGAAATATCTCCTTTTCTCCTCATTGTGACATGATTAACCCAGAATACTCACTATTTCTGAATTGGAATCAGAATCACCACTATACTGGTGATTCACATGGACGCACCTTTGTCTCTCTAGTATTTATGGTCAGAGATGGCTATGGCTTTGATGAGGAGCTTGTCAGGAATGTTGAAACTTTCCTAACTTCGATAATTTTAAATTTCAGTCGCATCAACTTTTTTGATGAGTTCTTGAAAACCATGACTCATGGTTCGACAGACCCTGTCGCAATCTTTGTGGATTCAATCATTCTTCTCTTAACGTTGCCTTATCAATCAATTGTGAAACAAACACTCACTATCGTTCGACACTGTCTCTCCGAGCGCCAATCACTTGTTTTGAGATTACTCTCCATCAAACTAGTTCCCAGACTCCTTTCAACGCCATCTCTCCGTGATCTCTCAGTGATAGATGATCGGGTTTTACTCCACGAACTTGTCATACTTCTTCAGAACAGCATTTGGCCCTTATCACCCTACCAGATTCGTTTATTCCCAGATGATCATCTCCCTGACTCTGATTATATCCGAAATGTTGTGCTGCATGAAGTTTTGCACCCAATAGAACCATATCTCGTCCAGATCAATCGCAATCGTCTTTTGACGACATGGATCGATGAATGCAAAACACTGTTGGGAATACTGGTTAAGATATTTGAAGGAAGTACTGTCCATCAGCTAATCTTAGATTTTGCTTGTTCGTCATACCTCCCCACCATATTTCTGTCCATTCTCTCAAAAGTGGAATCCGCATCCACCAATCAATTCATAATCATGACAATGTCTCGCTCTATTTATATATCGAACATTCTTGGATCGGAAATTGTTGACAGATGGAGATTATTATTGCAGACACTGGAAAAAGAAGGGTTCAGCGAGGGACTCGAACAAATTCTATTTCAGAGAAATTCAGAGGCACATGGACCAAAACTTTTCAATTCTTGTACCGATCTTATTCGTTTGTTGGGAATCAACTGCTGTTTGAATGTTTAGATGACTCGTTTAGACTTAAACGACTTTTCTCTCCCTTCTCCCAACCATTCGCATCTCTACTCGACAAATCGAAACAAGCCGGTCAATTAACACGACTATATCTCGCTTTGTCACTTCGCTGGTTCATTTGGCTCTGCCTTTTTAAATTGCAGCAGCTTCCGCAAACCTTGTTGTCTGTTCAGCTGCTGAATGAGACGATGGTGGACATTGTGCCGATGGAATTGAACCAGGAGAGGAAGAAGACGGAAGAGAGCATACTGGTGTTTCCGAAGGTGTCGGGGACGAGTGTCGAAAGTGAAGTGGATGGAGAGGCACGCAGCTTCTCTTCTTAATCGGACAGCTCTCGCCTCTCGCTCCTCGTCTATCTTGTCTGATGCCTGAAGCAGGAAGGCTGAGTGGACAGACAGGCACAAATCGCTCCTCAGAAACACAATCCAACAGAATTCGAACCGTTCTGTGAACTGTTTAGGTAGGGGACACGACACCTGGTGTTGTCCATTTGATGTCCAATCCTTCCATGAGAGTGGATTGCTCTTCAGACCGATCATTGGGTCACTCAACTTCACGAACGCTGTTCCTGACCAAACACAGAGTGTGATTCGATCCGTTCTTCGACCAGTCCTCCCTCTCTTCCATTTCACGTTTCAGAACAGGAACACCATTCGACTGTTTTCGTGTGTGAGTGAAAGGAAGAATGAAGAGAGAACAGAAAATGGAAAGTGTGAATGGTGAGGTCTGCTTTATTCATCCATCGGGACAGCAATCGTTCCTCCAACCATCTGGGGCGAGGAGACAACTTCAACCGACTCAATCTCAACTGCTTCATCCTCCATGCGGATGCACACAGCGAAGCGGAAGGGAACTGGGAAGTTCGTGAAGAAGACTGGCGCTGTCTCTCCATCTTGCGACAGTTTCAGTGTTCGCTTTCCTTCTCGTCCATCTGCCTCCATCACCACTCGCTGTCCCTCTCTTCCTCCCAAACATGCTGATCTTTTGTTTGTCTCTTTCCAGTTCTGTTCGGCACTTCGACAAATTGGATACAAGTCCCATCCTGCTCCTCCCTTCAGTCTGGTAACGCAGTCTGTGAGAGTCTCGTTGCTCAGACTGGGCGAGATGATCCCAACGATGAAAGAGGCATTCTGTCCTGTTTTGATTGTGAATGACAGACGAGCCACAACTGCCTCAAACACGAATGAGAGAAGCGAAGCATAATAATCCTGTGTTTTTGTGAAGACATTTTCAGATACTGTCCATCTCGTCTGGTTGAACAGCTCGATCGCTGCTGCTCCAATTTGAGATCGTCCTCCTGTTCCTTGTCTTCGTTCAGGGTGTGCCTGATATAACGGTGAAGAAATGGTACGATAGGCTGTTGGTTGTGGTTGAGGTGATGGATGGATCTGGTTCGTTCTCAGTTTTGCCATTTCGCTTTCAAGTTGTGCTGTCCTCTCCTTCTCTTTCTTCAAGTCCGTTTCCAGTCGCTTGTTCGCCTCCTCTGCTCGCGTGCGAGCGTTCTTCTCCATTTCCAGTTCTTTCTTCCATTTCTCCTCTTTGGAGTGGAGTTCTCTCGTCAAGTTCTCCTCTTTGTCCAGGTGTTCTTTCTCGTCGGCGTCTTTCAGTCTCCAAACTCCAGAGGGTGTGTTCACAAGGCAACGAAACACTCCAAACGAACACAATTGACAACTCGTCACTCGAGTCTCGGGGTTCTGAACAGAAAACAAGAAAAACACAAAAAATGAAGAAAATGGAGAATAATTGCGAATCGATGAAGAAGAAAGAAGAGATGAAAGAATAAATGAAACAAACTGGATCCAACATTCGCATCAGAAGTGCTCGTTCTTCTCCTCCACAATCTGACCCAATCGTCGACACTCTGAAAGACGAGATCTCACGAATCAATCGAGCTGCATTCTGACTCTTGAAAGGCGGTTCTCCAAACAGAAGCCAGTGAAGAACAATCCCCAACGCCCACACATCCGATGAGCATGTTGCCCTGCCTGTTTCCGATTCCATTCGTTCCGGCGACACATACAGCTGAGACATCACCGAACGCGTGCTGCTCACATCTTCTGACTCCGCTGCCCCCAAATCACCTGAACGACAAAACAATTCAAATTAACAACAAATACGGAAGGAAAGATGGACAGATAAAAGAAGATGAAGAGAAAAAATTGAAAAAAGTGAAAAAAAGCGGAAGGAGGAATCACAAAACGATGGATTAAAAAGATGAGGAGGAAGAAATGGATAGAAAAGCAAACATAGTTTGAAGTGTCCCCCAGGGAAAAGAAGAATGTTCTCCATCTTCACATCTCCATGTGCTGTCGATCCGCTTGAGTCGTTGTGCATCAACTTCAACGCCAAACTCACTTCCACCATCACTCGATAAACAACCTCAAATCACAAGAAGCACAAACACAACAATAATCAATCCGAGAACAAACAACAAAATCAACAACAATCAACAAGAAAACAACATTTTAAAACAAACTTCGCGAGCCACAAGAACTCCACGCGATCTGTGGTCTTTCACAATATCTGCAAGCGACTGTTCCCCAAGTTCCATCACAATCACTTTCGTGATTCCCATCGATGGTAATTCTTTCAGTCCAACAATGCCTGGATGCGCGAACTTTCGAAGTCGATTAACTTCACGATTGATTCGTTCCTTGTCTTTTGCCGTCACACATTGCATCATCTTTCCCGCATAATGCTTCTGAGTGGAATTCTCAATCAGTTCCACAACACTTCCGAAGCCACCAGAGCTGATCACACGAACAAATGAATCTGAGAATTTGAGACAAAAATGAATCAACAGAGAAATGATGGAGGAGAACATACATCCTTTGGGTACCTCGAGTACATCCGCCATTTCGAGAGCTTGTCAGATGAAACAACAATTTTACAGTGATCTCCCCACAATGAAACCAATCATGAAACGACTCTTCACATCGATTCTGGATAGATGGGACACTGTCTCCATTTTAAGTGCTTTTTGTACATAAAAACAGACATAAGATAGTAAAATATCTGTAACGAGTGTGAAAGAGAAGACGAAATATGTCCTGAATGTTCACACTCTGACCAATCCAACGATCCAACCATCAGTCAGGGGTAATGAATCCTGTCCACAGAATGTAGTCAGGTCAAAAAAGTTGGGATCGATCTTGTTCATAGTATATTGAAGGGAGACACAACGGAAATTGCATTTGGGGTGGGATGGTTGGATAAGAACTGAAGATCGTTGAGACGACGAAAGAGGGTCATCCACAGGGTTCTGATTGGTCCGACCAAAACAGGTAAAGCTGAGTACATTTGATCCCACGAGACCACTTTTTGGGTGGGATCATTTCGCCTAAATAGGCTCTTCGAAATCGCTCTCAAACTATTTCATTATCATCACTCGCCGATTAACCGAAGACTCATTTCTCCCATGGACATTCTTATCACCTGATGAATATCATTCCATCTCCATTTCCAACACTTCTCTGATACTTTAATCTTTCGAAATAGAAAACAAAAGGAGAAGAGAAAATGAAGGAAACTCTGAACGAGGTTGGGACGGGCCAAGTGGACAAGCTGCAGAGAAGGCAGAATTGAGAGAAGGATAAAGCTGTTCAGGAGCTCCCTCTGAAGAAAAGCCGTTTTCCATCACCAACACGACTTTCTCGAATTGTTGGTCTGAAGGAGATGGAGGAGTGATCCATCTCGTCATTCGTGGGTTGTGCGACTTGTGAATGATGTCGTGGTGATTGGGTGTTCGTGGAAGTGACATCCCTCAAAGCGACGGCCTGCTCCTCTTCTGAAGGGAAATTCAGAATCAGTCTCAGACACCGCTCTCCTCTCCCTCGCCAATTGCAGCTTAGGTGTGTTCCATTCATCCGTCTCAGGTTCAGAACCTCAAGCAACCAACCGACAACAACAAACTGTGGGGACTGGACGCGAATCGGGCATTCTGAGAAGATCGCAGCAGAGATTTGATATTGGCACGAGCAGCGTTAGAACAGGCAGTCGTCGAGAGTGAGGCGGGTCGAGATGGAATACAACCCACCTGCATATGTTCCTGTGAGTTGGCCTTTCATCGAGCAGTCAGAGAAGATGGTGGCGAGGACAGAGGCTGATGTGCAATTGAATATCTGCAAAGCTGCGACTCTCACTCATCGAGCCTTCCCAGTGAGAGAGGAGAAGACGTTGGATGAAGTCGAGAGAGTGTCCAGTGTTGATGCATGCACTCCTATGCCACATCTTCTTGAAGAGCTCGATGCCCCAACCAACCAAACTGTTGCTCCTCTGCCTGTGGCCATGTAGTTGGTATCTGAGGCCTCAGTCTCAAGTGAGAAGTCTTCGTCAAGTGAGTGGCAGGCTGTGAAATTGGAGAGAGTGACGGAGACAGATGGAGATGATTGGACGACAGCGGAGAGGGCTAAACCAGACTCAGCTTTGCGAGTGATATTCTCGAACGATGACTGACTGACGGTGAGTGATAAAGTGTTGGTTGATTTAATGGCAGCTTCATCGGAAAAGTTAAGGTTTGTGACGGTGAGCTCGCTGAATGTGGCTGTGCCAGTGGAGAGAGAGATGAGAGGGGCTGTGAGGACAGAATTGGGAGGCAATTTCAATCCCTCGATCAAACAGTCTGTTAGTTTCAGAGAGCCAGTTCCGTCGAGGACGAAGAGTGAACAAGGAAGTCGTGGAGCCAACATCACTCTCTTTGTATTCGCCTTCCTCCATCTTGATCTTCGGGTAGGTCTAGACTCAGATCCGAAAAAGTCTAGGCGCAGATCTGCAGATCGGTCTAGGCGCAGATCTCGAAGTCTACACGCAGATCTCTCTTTCTTCGTGTTATTTTCGACTTTGAATCACATTTTAATCTTCTCAAACCTAAATATAGACATCGTATCCTGTTTTTGGGCTTTTCACTTCACTTAACAGCATTATTGCATCAGTTGATTCAAATCTCGATCAGAACCTGGGTTGATCAAGTCTCATCGCCTGCACAACGAATAACTGCACCTGGCTGGATGCTCCCCAGCAAGTGTTTGTTCTCCCATTCCTTTTCCATACTCCTTTTCATCATCATCGTTTCCACTACTGAATTCCACCAGCAACCAGCGTTTGCCAATGCCCCTGTAAAATTCTGGATTCAATTTCACCAGATATCCTCTCTCCTCATGTCTCCAAGTTCACTCTCACTGATCTCCTCATCCATCCTCCAGGATCTCCAATCAGAATCGACGGTTCACTCACCAATCGTATGCCCTTCTCTTCTTCGAATATCTCTCTTGACTTCATCATCAGCATCTCATCATTATTCTGGTCATTACCTTCCCATCTTTCTTAATCCTGATGACACTCTCGTTTCCTCCACACCTCAATCGATTTTGATCTGGAACCAGTCTCCTCCGCACATGGCTGAACATTACACCCCGCTTGAAAGAAGAACAATGAAACCAGGATGACAGGAAATGATGACGCAGGAAGAAATGTGCGAGAAGGAGCGAGAAAGGGGGCATCTAAAAGATGCAAATTCGGAGGAGAGTGAACGAGGACTGAGAAAGACTGTTGAAGAACAAAGGCTGAAAGATGAAACCAAAAACCAAAGATAAACATAATTACAAGGCTGTGGACAACATAATGAGGTCAGACCAGGAAAGAAGCTGAAGGCGTGAGGAGTAACCAACTATGGCCCAAACGCGTTGTCCTCCCTGCCCAGTGCAAAGAGACATTGCAGATATGAGAAAAGCCGGAAAAACACGAAGAATATACAAGAGGGAGTGCAAAGGATGAGGAGACGAGGCGGAGACACAGACATCGTTAAGGACACGCTTGTTCGAACAAATGCGGTCTTCATGACATGCACCTTTGGCTTTGCGAGTGGTGGTTCCAAGGAAAAGACCATACACCCCTCGCTGTTGAAGATGGATGGTGGTACACAGTCAATCACCCTTCTGAACATGACCAGCAGATCTACATCGATTTTGAAGCTGTCGACAGCTGATTCTGGACGAATAGTGTCCGAAAACGCAAACTCTCTTCCAGGCATCTATCGCCCTCGTCCAATCGTTCCTGGTCTCAATTGCCAAGCGAGATGATGGCATGGAAATCCTCCTTCTTCTCGTCGCTTTCTGAGAACTCGGAGTCTGTTCAGCGGATTGATGAACAGGAATTGGACCGTCTTGGCGGATGGAGGCGAGCAGTCCTCTTGATCGACGAAATCTGCATCATGTGCCGTGGACAGGAAGACAATTTAATCCAATCTGTCGTCACAGAACTTGTCGACAACGGCGTTATCTCCAAACTAACAAGGGTCCTCACGAAGATCATCGTAATCCCAGATGCCAACGCTAACACAAGACACCATCACACTCGACCACCTGACACTCAATTCAGTCAACAGAACAGCCAACCATTCTTTTCATATTTGCGAGAGAATGACAAGGCAGATCAGATTTCTACGCCCCTCACGCCAACACCACCGAAACAGACGTCGCCTTTCCTTGCCCTCACGAATACGCTTCTGTCGTTGCTCTCGTTCAACGCACAGGCTGTTATCACCGCACATCAGGACGAACATGTCCAGAATTATCCCTCTCTGCACACCATCGTGTTCGCGATCCTCTTTGCATCACCGAGATCAATCACGCAACAATTGTTTGATGTGGTTTTTCTCATAATGACAAATACACCAGCGTCCCATCCCCTTTCTTCGCTGATCACTAAGCACCTAATTCCGCTCCTATTCAGCCCCATCACGTCAGTCCCTCTGACCCATCAACTCTCCCTCTTTCCTCCCCCAAAACCCAACCTTTCCGACAACCACGCCCTCCAAGAAGTCCTGACACTCTCACTCGCGGGTATTCCCTCATCTTCAGACGAGATCTCCTCGCGTGATCTGGTGTCCCTTCATCCGTGTACCGATTGCTCATACTGCCTAAACGCATGGAAACACAGAACAGGTGTTGCAGATCTCGAAGATGAATCGATCCCGACATTTCCTCTTTCTTCTGTCCCCCTCCAGCAACTGTGTGAACTGGCGTGCCATTTGGTATCCACGAGTCACCCTCAAATCCTCTCTTTCTTCTCAAACTCGGTGTTCACCCAGCATATTCTTATTTTGTTCGGACAGATCCCCATTTCTTCCTCGTTTAGTTTGCCCGCTCTTCGCTACCTTCGAACCGCCCTCCATTCGTCCAACACTCTTTTGACCTTATTTTTCCCCCCAAACACGCCAAACATGACACTTCCGTCAATTTCTGGATTAGATTTTCATCATCCCCTTTCTTTGCTGGACCAGGTGAACCTGTCGTCCTTCCTCCCGCCCGCTCTCTTCGACCACCCGTCATTCGTCCCAACCAATCCCTTCTATCTCATCTTCAC
This sequence comes from Blattamonas nauphoetae, assembly GCA_033064195.1. Lineage (NCBI taxonomy): Eukaryota > Preaxostyla > Oxymonadida > Blattamonas > Blattamonas nauphoetae. The sequence continues at coordinate 153,463 of JARBJD010000080.1, forward strand.
TCCATTCCTGAAACACCGTCTGTCAGATCACGCTCTGAGCTCGTCCCTTCTCGAGTTTCTCCTCACCCTCCTTCCTCAAAACCACTCATCAGAAGAAACACGCCACGGGATCCTTCTTCTCTTCGTGTACCCGTTCATGGTGATGCAGTTTGCCCAGCGTGTCCGGACCATCGAGATGGAGGGGATGGAAGAACGGCGATTGGAGGAACAGAGCTTTCGGGAAGAGATGGCACGAGTCGAACAGAACTGGGTGGGTAACCTGAAGGACAAGGGGAAGGAAGAAATCATGCTTGATTTTGTCGAATGGCGTCTTGCTCGATTTGATTGTCATTCTGTAGCAACAGTCCAAACAATCAACAACCACTCCCACACTCGCACAGTCTCTTTCACCCACAACTCCCTTCTCGAGCTTCCTGAGGTGAAGGGAGTGGGGATGGTTGACGTGTTGGAGTGGCTGTGTCGAGACGAGTACATCCTCGAGCTGTGCGACGCTGTCTCCGAAGCGTTGGACGAAGATGGGACCCTCGAAGCTGATCTGGAGAAGTGGTGTTCGAAGACAAGCGAGATTCAAGAGCAGCTTCTCGTCGACCTCAAACAACGAAACGCGCAGACGAGACTCGACGCCGAGCAGCAAAGGCAAGAGGAATGGGAGTTCTTCGTCAAGTCGAGAGCGGAAGAGGAGGAGTCGAAGGCACAGAAGGCCACTGTAGTCTCAATCGATTCTCCGCCAACCCAGCCTTCGCACATTCGGGGATCGTCGCCGTGGCAGACAGACTCTCCGCTGTTCTCAACATCGCAACACTCACCGGCGTCGATCTCTCGCTCCTTCCTCTCTCTTCAGATGGCGTCGACTAGTTGGATGCCCCCGTTCCCCTCCACCACTCCTCAGCCACGCAGCATCAACCACTCCCTCTCTGCCCAGCGCTTCATGTTTGAGGCTGGCAGTCCGAGCACAATGTCCGACAGCACACCTCCCCTGATCAGTCTCAAAATCATGTCTCGATCGCCAGCCACGTCGGAAGAGTCTTCGGAGGCTGAGCAGAGCATCCCAACCATCTTCCATTCGCTTCACAAGTCGTCGTCTGGGAAGCAGACAGTCCCTACAGCACAATCACCGAAATCAACCCAGTCACCACCGCATGAACCAAAGCAACCGATCTTCGAGGAACTGCACTGTTCGCCGACAGATTCGCATCAGCTTCTCTTCAACACACCTCCCTTCCCACACTCCCTCCTCTCCGCTGCCACATCCTCCTCCCTGCCTCGACCCACTCCTCGCCCGCCTTCTCGCCAGTCCCCCACACTCCGTCCCTCAGGCAAAGAGGTCGAGACCGACACGTTGGGATCGTTTGAACTGGTTGGGATTGACGAGATTGAGGCTGTCGACACTGGACACTTCAACGCGTCGTCGCCCTTCTCTTCCTCTCCTTTCACGGCTTCTCTCTCGCGGTTCAGTGTAAGTGTCCCAAGTGACACCGCAACAATCTCATTCCTTCCTCAGAACTCGCCTTCAGACACGCAATCACTCGGCTTGGGAATGTCTACCGCGTTTGAGTGTGAAAGCGATGATGGAGGACATTAACAAGGCGATACGTCCTGTGGATGAAGACTGAACGGCCAGTGATTGGGATGAGGATACTGCAGCGGCAGCAAGCGACATTCATGGGTGGGATCAACTCTGAAGTCAACTCCAAACTGCAATGCCGAAAAATGCGAAATGATCAACACAAAATTCACATTTCACGTCGTATTCTTTGATTGCAAACATTTTTAAGTCGAAATGAACCAAAACAAGAGAGATCTGCGTGTTGACTTCGAGATCTGCGCCTAGACCGATCTGCAGATCTGCGTCTAGACTTTTCCGGATCTGAGCCTAGACTTACCCTTGATCTTCCCTTCGAAGAATGTCTCGATTCTCTTCCCCACTATATCAGTCAGTGTTCTACACTTGCTGTTCTTCTTCCAGCAAAACGGTGCATCGACGCCATGTGTGGCAGACATTGTGATAGGTGGATTTGGGATCTAGCAAAGGCTGATGTGAGTGTCCGTAACTCTGCTTATCACGACAGATGTTTGCTTTGACGTGGTCCAGCAGTTTTCGAACATGTCTTCTGTGATGAGCAGTTTTGTGTGACAGATGACGATGGGAGCTAAATTAGCCATCAGATCGAGTGGATCGGAGTTGTGGCGAGTTATCACGAGACAATTCGAGATGAGTGCAGGTGTTTCATCGGCATCGGAGATGAATGTGTTTCCTTTACCAAACGCACAGAAGTGTTTTGTCGCGGTGGGGGATGAATCAGCCATGCGAACGCTGTTCAGTTGATGAGAGCCTGTATGGCTATCGAAACCTCGATAGAGATTGCATGGGGCAGTCCCATCGATCATTGTCAAATTGGTGATCGTAACTATTCCATTTGTATGTCGCAATCCAAAACCTGACTCTACGTAGTTGGCGTGGTTGATCGTGAACGGGCAATGTGAAATCTTTGGAGAAAGAACTCGTCGAAGCCGCAGTCCTCCGCCCCAGCAAGCACTGTTTCCATGAAAAGTGCAGAAAGTCATGTTAAATGAGTTGAGGACACTTGTAACTGGGAGTTTAATTGACAATCCTCCACCGAAGTGTCCAGAGCATCATAAACGCCTCCTCCGTGAAACATTAGGTGAAGGAACATGAAGAAAACGAAGCTGATGTGGTGGTTGGTGATGGCGTGAATCTTCCGCAGAAATGTGGAGAAATAAACATGGGCCGAGTTGTTATCGATAATGTTGTTGAATATGGACCAGTATAATCCGTCTTCCACATCAGAAAGTGTTGCATTGGAGATCTTCGTTCAGTCATTCCTGCTTCCGGTTATTGGTTCTCATTTTTTTCAAGAAAAGGGACGATCACATGTCATATGCGAAATTGAGAAAAAAGTGAATGGAATGCGAAATTTTCAATGACGTGGGATAAACAAGCTGCAGTAAACGTACTTAAAGAGGTGGTCAGTCACGAACGGGCTGTAAGCATAGCAAACCACATCGAAGAGATGCGTGGTCAGGCAACCCCGAGGGAACGAGTTCTCTGGCTCCAAAGTGTCCTTCCGGCCTCCACCACCAAGAAACTCAGCCAAGCTCAGATTGGACGAGTTGTCGGCTGTTCACAACGCGCAGTTTGTAAGACGCTCAAAGCGAAGCCTCGCCCGCAACATGAGAAGAAAAAATCTTCATTATTCACTCCGCAACAAGAGCAAGAATTGGTTCAACAGATTGTGACCGAGTCTTTGACCGATCATCCCTTCACACCAGCTCGCATCAGGGACTGGGCGACAAGCAAAGCAGGTCGCCCAGTTGGCAATAGTTGGCATTCTGGATTTCTAAAACGACATTCTGATAAAATAAAACAACATACCATTGGACCAAAAGAGCTTGCTCGAACAATGGTTAGCCCCCTGGCGATCAAGGATTACCAAAAGAGAGTGACTCGAATTCTTGATGGTCAACCTGCGAAATTCATATACCAGGTGGACGAGAGTGGATACCATGCGTATGAAGATAGTCCAAAAGTTGTTATTGTTTCAAAACTAGATGAAGCAGAGAAAACAGCATACGGAATTGATAGATCGGAATGTCGATTCTCTTTGGAGGCTTGCGTATGTTTGGATGGGACAAGCTTGCTTCCCTTTTTCGTGGTTAAAGGCCAGATCAACGAAATCAGTCTTTTGAACGAGGGCGCTGAACAAGGCAATCATTGTGAAGTTGTAACGAAAGAAAAATCGGCATACCTTACAGGGGAGTATTTTTGCGATTGGATTGACCGCGTTCTGTTGCACGATATCCGACAGAAGCGTGCGACGTCAGGAACACCAGATCAAACAGCTTTTTTACTCATGGATGGATGTCGTGTTCACCACACTGATGCTGTAAAGCTGAAAATGAGAAGTCACAATATCAAACCACTGTATTTAGTGCCCAATGCCACACATTTGATGCAGCCTCTGGATCTTGCTATTTTTGCTCCGTGGAAAAGGTATTTGAGACAGTTGCGTGGGACTCGTCCAAGACGGTCGGTGGAGCAATTGATTGCTATAGCAACTTCGGCATATGATCAAGCAACGTGTCCTTTGACCATTTTCGCTGCCTTCGAAGCGGGTGGCTACGGACGAACGTGTACCGAACGAGGCGCGTTTTGAAAAATCCTTCCTGACAAATTCGAGAAGATGATGAGCCAGGCACGAGATGGACCGGTCGGAGTTCTAAAGGAAATCATAGATGAGGAGGATGAAACTGAAGGAATGGTGGTAGACTTTGACTCTGGGGATGAGAGTGAAGAGTGGAAACACTAAAAGAGAACAACAATCACGACACCTTCCAATCATATTGTTTTGATAGTAGTCTTTGTTTTGTAAAGGAGGTGTGCAGAATAAAGCGAAAAAGAAGGCTCGACTTCGATCAAACCATTTCTCGATTTTTTTAAGAACCAATAACCGGAAGCAGGAATGACTGTTGTTTGGTCTGGCTTTTGTGGACTTATTCTTGGTTGAGTGAGGGTACTCGGTGAAATATGGTGGAAGGTGCAAGAGGTGAGCTGGAGGGATCCAAGAGAGGTTCCGATAAGGCTAACTGGTCCAGCGAGTCTGCTATGGCATATCTCGAGATCCAGCAGCAATACCGAACTTGACACTTGTTGACTTGATATTAAGGTCGTGTGAATCTGACATTGGTGGTGTAGAATCTCTGTATTCGACAACTGGAGCAATCCATCGTTTTGGATGAGAGTCGACACCTTCTGGGAATGGACTACTTCGCCTGCAAGCAAAAGATGAGAATAAGTATCACATCCATAAAGTGTAGCGGCCATTGAGATCAGATTTGATTGATTTTAGCTCGTCTTTCAACAAGATTTGCCGCTGATGTGTTGGGCAGAGAATGAATCAAAGGAAGGCCATCCACAATCCATTGAGAGTTGTGGTATCTATATTGATGGTTTTGAATTGAGAAAGGTGAAAAGTGTTGTGTTTCCATTTCTCGATTCATTGTTCTGTGAGTCTAGATCTTCATTCACCCAAAGTTGGCGAATGAAAATGAATGGCAGTCTTTCGTTTCTGATCCATGTAGTGAAAGGGGAACAGAGTCCAAGACTGACACATTCGAAGAATGGACCCCGTGATTCAGTCGTCGACGATGATCTTTGATGGTCATGGTTTCCAGCTTTCGATGGGATGAACATATAGCTTACCACTGTGATAGCTCCACCAGCCTGATGATATTTGAAAGATTGAAAGTCCGATATCAGCAGATTTGATCCCGATTCATATCGAGAACACGACGGGAAGAACCAACTTGATTTTGAGTGAGTGAATTGGAACGGATATTGGTGTTCAATGAGATGAGGTGTGCTTGTTCAGAATGTGGCTACTCGGGCATCATTTGATGTACAGAGAGTTGGAAGACGGGGATAGGCGACGCAAATACAAATGATGAGGTGAGTCTCAACAGTCACATCGGCGAATCATCCTTGATGGACAGAATTGGACGAGAAAGTCATGCTTATTACTTCTGTTCCCCTCAGACTGACAACACGATCGTTGCTTAACAGGCTTGGAATCGATCATGATCTGTCTGCACATTTTTCTACTCTATGATCAATTAGTTCTAATTTCAAGAATTTATGGATAATATGATAGTGATATGATGAAATAGTGTGATAGTGGTGTCACCAATCGGTGTCTTGTCACCAATTGGTGCTTTTCTCTGAGACTATAGAGAATGTGGTGTGTATGAACTGTGTGAAGTGATAGAGTTAAAGAAGGCCTCCATCCAGAGAAAAACAAGAAATACTGGTTGAGTGTCCAATTCATGGGTTAGATCATCCCTCGTTCTGGAAAAGAGGATAAATTAGAGATTATTCACTTCATATTTTGTTTCCTTCAACTTCTTTAACAAACATAAGACTTAAATTGACATGATTCGTTTTAGTTGATAAAATGAAATGAGAAGATGGGTAGATCGATCTTGATATGTTGAAGCCCTTCGAATGAGGTCAGGAACGCCTGCTATTCAGCTCGACCCAACTCAACCAATGTCATCACACCCGCAAGTGACCCTGGAGTGGAGACATCTTCGGCTGTGACGATCGACATCGTTTCTTTCTCGTTCTTCCAGATCTTCCATCCTCAAGAGTCACTCACCCCATTGGGACCACAGTGTGCAATGTCTTTCCCATTCTCCCCATCCACATCAATCTCTCGTCCTGTTGCAATTAGATACTCAAGCAGCGATGAGGACACTTCAGTCGAAGGATCATTCCCCGAAACGCTTCTGGATCGGTCGACGAGTCCACAGACGGGAAACGAGAGTGTACGATTTGTGTCGCGAAGGATGTTCCAGACACAAAGATCAGAGCCCCTCTCGGAACAACATTCGACGAGGCGGCAGGGAACGAGAGACCACTCAGGTTGAATTTCCAATCGGTCAGTTCGGTGTTGTTGGAGTGTGAGGGAGACGAGAGGAGCAGCTGATGCCGTGTATGAAACGAGGGAGGTTGATATGACGGAGAGGGAATGAGTGCCAGACAGATCAATGGAGAAAAGCCCAGTTGACGATGAGGTGCTGATTCTCGTCTTAATGGAGGATTTGATGGTCATGCTTCCGACGATGTTGAACAGAGCGTCGTTCAGAGTGGAAGCAGTTGCAGCTGATCTAAATGAACACGACTCGATCGACAGTGAACCAGTAGAGATAGAAATGAAGGAAGTTGATCTTTGGTCGGCTCCGAAGAGAAATGCAAGACTGTTCAGACCGAGTGTGTGATCGAGTAAAACAGAGAAAGAGGCAGACGAGGCTGTGTTGATTGTTGCGATCCCACTCTTCGATTTGATGGTCTGCTTGGTAAAAGATGTCGAATGTGACGTTTTGAGGCTGGTTGAACTTCCAATGAGAAGTGTTGACTCGGTTCGCTTGAGAGATGAGAATCCTTTGTCCAACGTCTCGCAAGGAAGCTGAGTGAGTCCACAATTGGCATGATCCTCTCCCTCTCCGTGGACAGACAGCGTGGTCTCTTGAATCGTGTGAGGAAACCCGAAGGAGAACATGCTTTCTGGAGAGTCAGTTCCGACCTGCCCAACAAACTCGTCCTTCTCGGCTTCTGTGAACAACCGTCCCTGTGGAGGCTCGATGGAACTTTTAAGAAGAGCGAATGGTGCTTGTTTGGATGTTGAATCGAGATCAGATGCCTCAACAAAGATGAGCGAGCCTGTTCCATTTGACGCGATCTCGTCGAATAGAGTGTCTATTGTGGATGAGAATGTCGTGCCGAGCGAGAGATGGATGACAGTGCCAAGAGAGGGATCGTTTGAAACGTGAACCAATGAGATTGTATGGTCATTCAGCTTAGTCAGAGTGTCTGAGCCGACATCACACGATGTCAGGGATAGGGTTCCAGTGGAGACGATGAAGAATGTTAGAACTGCACTGCTTGGAGAAAGGTGGAAGAGAAGCGAGTCGAAAGAGAGTGTCTGGCTGGCGCCATTCATTGTGATGGATCCAACTCCAGACTGGACGATGACCTACTTCGTTGAAGGAGACGAGATTGAGGCTGATGAGGAGACAACAAGAGAGGAGGAAAGTGCCGTTGTTCCTGCGACCTCAATTGAATTCAGGAGTGCGTGAGAGAGAGCAGAAGCCACTGCAGGTTCCAGTGACGAACATCGAAGTCGATCAGATCCACATTTCGGGTGTTCACTTTGTTCTTTCTTTCCTGTTTCTCCCGCCACAATTTTCACTGTTGGGGCAAGGAGATGGTACATCAGTGATGTTTCGAACCATTTCTCATTCGACATCAGCGAACTGTCCCGCCCAACAAAGTCGAGGAGTGGCTGGTCGGGAGAGAAGGAGCCTTCCCAGAGTGTTCCCGACAAGATGGATGAGAGAGACGAGGATGTCACAAGAATCAGCTTGGGTTGATCTGGGTCAGTTCGGACACAATCTGAGAACGAGGTGGAGAGAATGGAAGTTGGGTGTTCGCTCCTGATCTCCACCAGCGTGTGATTTGTCACAGAGAATGAATGGAAAGTTGCGGAAGAAATGAAGAGAGACGATGTGTCCGACGAGCACGAAATGAGAGGAGCGGAGAGTGTTGCTTGCAGTCGAGTCTTTCGTCTGGTTAAACGTGTAATCCACGATGGTGATTGGCTGACGAGTCGATTTGAGAAGAGGATGACCAAATTGTTCACAGCCAGGCGAGCTTCTTCTTTGATCGTGAACAGACTCGCTCCTTCTGCAATCGACGAGTCCACATCAACAATCGAGCGGAGTACATCTGCCGCCTCTTTCTTCGCCGCTGTCGTTCCTTTCACAGTGACGTCTTGATCTGCAATTTCAATGTCCTTCTCAGTGTACGTCATGTTCCACACAAACGTGATCGTCTGCGGATAGTGTGTATGATTCTTATACTTCTGCTTTAGATGACTCACTCCATATTTCAATGTCGCACAGTGGGTTCCTGTCCATTTGCACTTGTCGTTGTCTGTCCCACTGTATCCTCCGAGAGGCAGCTGTCGACTCCCGTTCACTGAGATCGTTGGTGAGGGGAGGAAGAAGTTGATGAGCTCCATTTCTGTCGGATCGTTCAGTCCTTCGATCACGACTCGATATTCGTTGCTCATTGAGACACCTCCAAACGATGGGATCTGCGTAAGTGTCTTTCCTTCGAAGAGTGACGTACGCATGACAATAACTTGACCCTCCGAGTTCAATGTTGGCTACTCTACCGTTCTTTGACGAGCGGTTCGTGAATGACACGTGAGGGAAGGAGACAGTGGTGTTGATCGCATGAAGAACACTGCCATTCACGTCTGAATGAATGTTGGCATAGGCGCCATATCGAAGAGTGAATGAACCACCTCAAAAGTCATCGAGAGAGCATCCAACGAGTGTCAGATTCCCATTTCAAGACACAGTCAAACCAGACGAGTGAAGTGTTGTTGAGAAGGAAGCGTTCGTGAGAAATTCAATTCCAAACCCTTCAACGTTGGACGAGATCGTCGTTTGCGGAACTTCAAATGATCCACTTCCAATGTTGATGAAGTTCGTCCCACTTCATGATTTCCAGAGTGCTGTGCTGAGTGATCCGCCATGATTGCCATCTGAACAATCTCCGCTTTCCCCATCTTCCACAAAGAACACGTTGGTCGGTGGGATGAGAGCTGATGGAGATAGGAAGAGGATGTGCACCCAGACACAGTTTCGACTGGATGCAGTGTTTCGAGTTGACTGTTGACGTGACGACGCAGGATGAGACAGTTGGGAATAGTGACAGTGACGGATGGGGAAGGAGTCCGCAAAACTCGAAGCAGAGTGTGGAAAAAAGATTGCCAGGAATATCGACTGACCTGGGTGGCAGGAGATTTTGTGAAAACAAGATATGCGTATGAAGCTAAATGCTCGTTCGCATGACACTTGTTGCTCCGTCGCGGTTGAGATAACAGTAAGGCCACAAAGTGATGTCTTGAATGCTGACAAGAAGTCATTTGGTAGCGGATTGCCTGATCAAGCAGCGATGCGGTTTTGTGTCACGGATCACAAGATTGAATGTTTTTTTGAGCTTGGAAGAGAATCTGAGTTATCCAGGTGAAGAGAACGTTGAACACAAAAACGATGTTTGATCCGGTAGTTGAAGTATTGATGAAAAATGTTCGACGTAAAAGTTCAGAGAGAGGCGTGCTTAAATTTCAACTTTCAGAGATGGGAGAGATTGGTATCCCTTTATCTGACAAAATTGGGGAAATGACGAAGAATCGATGAGAATAGGATTCATAGTCGCCTTATGATTGTTAAAGAAGTTGAAGGAAACAAAATATGAAGTGAATAATCTCTAATTTATCCTCTTTTCCAGAACGAGAGATGATCTAACCCATGAATTGGACACTCAACCAGTATTTCTTGTTTTTCTCTGGATGGAGGCCTTCTTTAACTCTATCACTTCACACAGTTCATACACACCACATTCTCTATAGTCTCAGAGAAAAGCACCAATTGGTGACAAGACACCGATTGGTGACACCACTATGAAATGAAAGAAAATTATAAAGCAGGAATTTGGTGGGATCAAAAAAGCGTGGGATCAGTGGGATCAAATTAGAAGTCTGATGAGTCATCCATGACGAGAAAAGCGAGTGGGAACAGAATCAATCGTGAAGACGTCGAAAGGAAGGAGTGAAAGAAGTAGTGGGTCGGGATCTGAATGATTGTTGATGATATTGAATATCTCTCCGATCAAGACAGACAAACGAATGATAATGAGAGAACAGGGGAGAATGAATCATAGAAACGGAAAGTTGAGAGATAAGAATTGTGTTGAGCGTTGAAAAGAACGAGAAAGACGAACTCCCGTCAAACGAGGGAAGGTTGGTGATGCGATGCGATGAAACGAAAGAGTGTTTGAGACTTCCTTCAATCAAGAAAAAGAGTGACGACACTCTCTCCTTCGGAAAGAGTGTGATTTCAGGATTGTTGAACAAACCCTGCCTCTTGTGCTCCCTCCTCGTCATCCGGAAGTGAGGTGATGGCGTTGGAGACTGTGTGGAGTGATGGTCGGTCGTCTGGGTTCACTTGGAGACAGGTGATGATCAGGTCTTCCATTTCTTGCTTCAACCCATTCATGTTTGGCAGGACTCCCGTTCCCAGCTGCCGTTGAGCATTCACTGCATCCTGTTCAGCGAACGGCACAAGACCAGTCTCGATTTCCCACAAGACGAGGCCAAGACTAAAAACTGCTGCTTTTCGTGGGTCGACTTGGCTCGTATATGCTTTGTCCTCTTCAGCCTTCACCGCCTCTGGTGCCATCCATCGTCGTCCCTCTTGTGCAACTGGCGCTTGTCCCGACGTTGTCTGCGATTGGGCTGGTTGGTGTTGGTCAGGTTGCGTATCTTTCAGTTTCAGACAGACAGAACCGGCTGCGTCGAACATCACCCAATGCGAGGAGAGCTTGCTGAGGATGGGAGCGTGTTGGTTGGATTCGGCGATCTTCTGGAGACCAAGTGCCAGCTGTCTCTGAACCACCCTCTTCACGATTCCTGTTTTGTGTTCGGATTTGTGGAGTCTGTTGTAGAGTGTGTCTTCTTCTCGAACAGCGGTGGATTCAAGCTTCTCCCCACATTGCACAGCTTCGACGAGATTCAATTTCGTATTGATGGGTTCGGTTGGGAAATCATCATGTGCATTCACACCGTCATTCGATTCTTTGGCTGTGACGATGGAATTTCGAGTGTGGATGCCTTCCTGTGTCTGACCAATCTCTTCCATCTTCTCCTCCCCAGAAACGACGATTTGATCTTCCATCTCTTTCTGTGGCTGCGTTGGTTCTGTTCGTTTTCTTCTTCGGAGAATGACGATGATGACGATGGCAACGAGAACGAGGACACAAATCGAAACGATAAGAGGGATCAGCCACGGGAGAGTCTTTCGGAGCGCAAGGGCGCGAGCTTCTTTTGCATTCACTTTGAATGCGAAGGACTCAGTCTCTCCGCTTCGTCCGAAGGAGACCAGACCGATCCAGCCAGCATCAGGGTCGAGTTCTTTGAAGGCAGATGTTGGAAGAGTGAGGGCGATGTGTGTTTCGTTGTGTGCAGTGACGAGATCGGAGGTGAAGTGAATAAGTTGTTTCTTTGGATCCGAAGTGTTCCCCTCCTCTCTGACAACAAACGAGATTCCACATGGAATGAGATGAGTTCCCTGTAACACGACCGAATACGCAGTGCCTTTCTTCGGAAGAGTGGACGAACAGTTCGTTGTGTTGAGCGTTGGGACGAAATAAGGTTCGGCAACAAGTTTCCCTCCGCTGGTGACAGCACAGTCAGGTTCTGCAAGAAACCAGAGACTGGTCTCTGCAGCGTCGGTGTTGGATGATGCAGCTGTCAGGTCGACAGTGCTTGTTCCTGTGCAGCGGATGTTTCGGGAGAGCGATGGGAATGACTGGTTGAGAGGGGCGTTTTGTGTGAACTCCATGAACGACATCTTCAACTTGCTGTTGTCCACATCGATTGCTCCCTGTGGAAGATGGGTGAAGGAGACAAGACGAGCTGTCGCTGAACATGTTTTGAGGACGATCAGAGGTGTCGTCCAGCCGCAGAGACCTTCTTCTGATGTCGCCTGTTCGTCGTTGGATGTGAGAGAAGTGACTGAGCCTTCAAAATCACATTCTTCCAGCGATACTGTTTGTTCGATTGATCCGTTTCCTTCCACAGACATCAGAAGGAGTGAGGAGCATGCGCTGTGCGTGACATTCCCAAGGTGGACAGACGTGAATCCAGTGAATGTCAGGAGAGTGGCAGTGGAGAGAAGAGATGTCAGTGTGACCTTGCTCAGATCAGCCGAGCCGCCTGTCACTTCCAACAACGACGACTCGATTGGAGAGGCCGACGAGAAGACACACGATGCGACTGTCAGAGATCCACTTGTTGATTGGAGGACTGATGTGGATCGTCCTGTGGAGAGAGAGAAGGCCAGCAAGGAGAGTGTGAGGGCATGCGACACACTTCCTGTTTTGTGGTTGATGAGAGAGCCTTGAGAGGAGACGACGACAGTGCTTTGGGCACCTTTTGATGTGATTTCTGTCTTGTCCTGTGTCAAGTCAAGCTGCCCAAACAGCTGAGCGGTGTTGTGGATGGTGATGAGTGACGGATTCCCGCTGTCGAGATGCCCGTCTGCTTCGTCCAAACTGTGGCACGGGTATGATTCATTCCCACAGCCCCACGCATCGCTTCCGTATTCATGAATGTTGATTGTGGTGTGTCGGTATGGATGGAGATAGACAAGCAGAGTCGCTGAGCGGAATGGCGACGCTGGGTTCTTGCTCAGATCGAGTGTCTTGAAGAGAGAGTCAGTTGATGGATTGCCTGGAGGGGGAACAAATTGTCAGGAATTCTCTCAATCTCCTGATCCAAGTTGTTTCCTTGAATGAGAAAGCGGGTCATGTCTGCGGTGGTTTCATCCACAACGTTGTTGAACGATACATTTGAGAGTGCGATGGACCTTGCATTCTCCAAGACGACCACGGCTCCTGCCGATTGATACAGTGTCAGGTTATTGAAGATAACATTGCTCAGTTCAAGTCTTTTAGTCGGCGCAGAGTTTGACTGTTTGGAGGCAGACGACATCGAGATGAGCGGAGTGGAGAAGACGAGAGGAGTGTCTGAGATGTTGAACTTCGTTCCAGAGACGGAGATGATTCCATTCTCACAGATCAGCAGAGGTCGAGTCTGAATGTAGTTCAATTTGATGATTGAGTTCGACACAATTCCCTTTGCTGTCGAATGGACTGTCCTGATCAACGTCAGATCGAGATCCCACTGGAAGATCAGGCCATGAATCTCAATCGTTCCATCCTCCCCAGCCTCAACAAACTCTGACTCAGTCTCGTCAAGGATCGTTGGCTGTTGAACGGTCAGTGGGTTTTCTTCGTCCATTTCAACCTCAGGATCGCCCATGAGTTTGATTGACTGCTTGGACACTCGCGAAGTCTCCAAGAAATTGAAGTCGTCACGGAGAACGATGGGTGCTGGGATGCATTCTCCTGTCTCACTTTTGGGGTGGATGAACGGCAGGTACTGGCTTAACGATGAGCAGAAGGGTGCATATAAATACGAACAAGACGGGTCTTCAAGCGTCGTGTCCTTCCTGATCGCCAATTCCGGGTCTCGCATGTTGAGTCCATATTCTGGGTAGCCTTCCACTTCGATGTGTTTGTATTTGGTTGGGTCGGTCAATGAACTGCCGCTGAACGAGACAGGACCAGTCCCAAACGTTTCTTCGATGAAATCACCGAATGTCCGATCTGCTTCATAACCAGTTTGATAAAATGACTCAGCGTAAGACTTCGAGAAGTACAGATCTGTCCCTTCCGTTGGACGGTCGTTTGAAAATGTGTTAAATCCGAGATCGATTAAGTTGTCTCCTCCGATGCCGTCGACGAACCCTCCTCCTCCTTCCGTCGCGAAACAATTAAAGAAAGTTGGAAATCCGTATTCTTCACCCAGAATCTGTGGACCAGTAGAATCTGTTAAGGAGATGGGTCTGTTTCCAGTGTTGTTCAAATAGAATCCGCCTCCAAACTCAGCGACACAGTTGGTCATCGTTGAGAGTCGAAATTCTGCAGTTTCATAGCCATCGATTGTGAGCGTGTTTTCGAAGAAGAATCCGCCTCCTCGAAGAGACGCCTTGCAGTTGAACATGCTGACTTGGAGTGCGATTGTGGGAGGATCAGAGATGAACAAGGCTCCGCCATTCGAAGCACAGCAGTCGATGAACGGGATGTCGGAGATGTTGAGTTCTGTGGCGTGGGCATTGAGGAAGGCGCCGTTGGAGGTTGTGGAGATGTCTGTGACTGCTGAGACCATTGTTTGAGTGTTCTGTGTCTGCATGGTGAACGATCCGCCTGTTGCAACGATGCACGATGTTCCGTCGAAAGACAGCGACGAGAATATGCAGTCGAAGAGGGAGAGAGTTCCTGAGGTCTGAAACATCGGGTGTTGAGACACAGTTCCATCGGATGTGAAGATGGAGGATTGAAACACGGCTGGTGACTCAGAATCGATGATGAACATCGGAGCTGTGGATGGTGAAGTGAGGAGGAAGCGGAACTTCTCGATCTGGAATTCGTTGGATCCTTGATGATGGATCAGAGGTGTCGAATGAATCATTCGGACGAGAGTGGTGAATTCAGTGTCTGATTGATTTTGAAATGACACGGATTGAGTGGACTGGAGAACGAGTGGGCTCATTGAGACCTCGCGATCCTTCGTTCTGCAGAAAGAGATGTACAAATCGTTTCTTGATGACAAGATGTGCGAGAAATCAATCTTTCCGAAATCCGACGCTGTTATGCAATTTTGGTGTTTATCCATTTCCATTGCGAGGTTGTTCTCGTCGATGACATAAACCGAAGTGACTGGTTTGATGGTGCGTTTGGTTCCCATCTGATCAACAATGGACACACGGCTATTCAAAGACGAACAACCATTGAAGGGCTGAGGTGGATCAGAGAAAGTGTCATCAGCGACGAGGATGTCATGTGCGACATCGTCATTCATTCCTCTGTTCTCGTAGAACTGGAGGGTGGCGTCTTGGATGGCCTCAAAAGGAGTGTTTTTGAGATAAATCGCCCCAGCATGTCCAGCGGCAGAGTGACAATGCGAGACCGATGCTCTCAAATCGAGATGAGCGGCGGAGAACGCGTCGATGAGTGCCGCTCCTTCGCCTTCTGTTCGAGTCAACGAATGAAAAACGGTGTAGACAAGTGATAAGGTTCCTGCAGAAACAGAGATGACGCAATCGGTACTTGACAGCTTGGTAAAGATTCCATATTCGATCGTGAATGTCGTGTCGGCGCCTGTGACAGTGAGAAGAGGTGCTGATGATCCAGAGATGTCTTCGAAGTGGGCGTAAGAGAAATGAGTATCACCGGCAGATAACACGAAGAGAGGATGTGAGATTCCTGTCAGATTCACGAGACGAAGAGTGTTACCAGTGAAGATTGAATCGTCGCTTGAAACGGTGACCAGTGCATGTCCTGGGATTGGAGATAGTGAGAGCGATTCGAGAGTGAGACGTACAGTGGGTACGGAATCGATTTCGAGAGAGAAAGATACTTTCTCTTCCTTCTGATTCTTAACACTATCCGCACAATATTGATAGATTTTTAGTGAACACTGTGTTGCTAAAGTGGCAGCTCCGAACGATCCCGACCCGATCCTTATCTCTCGTTCCGCGCCCACTCCCACTTTCCCCACAACTGCACTCAGAGTCGAACATGGCTGAGCAAACGAGCAGGGTCCATCGCTTCCACCGTTCATCACGAAGAGCACATCTGAACTGCCGTCCCAAGAATCAGAGGACCAGACATTGCCAAAGTGGAGATAGAGAAAGGTAGACAACTCGAGTAAATTGCAGTCAGGATTATTGCTGGACCCGCCGGCTGTGTTCGCCGAGAAGAGGCAATACTTCAGAAAGCCACCCTTCTCAATCATAAGGATCTTATCCCAACTTGCTGTGTTCGAATCAAAGACAGAAGAGGTGACATCACACGTCTGTGTATGTGCGGCTGCTCCAGAACCAGAAGGCGTGGAACAGCTGACGAAACGGCACGAAGTGATCGAATCAGACGATGAGACTGAGAGACACACTCCACCCCCACTGTACCCCACCGAGCATTCAGTGAAGTTGGAGTCGACGATAATTGCGGGGAGGGAGAGAGTGGTGTTCTCAGTCAGACACAGCACAGCTCCCCCACTGCCGCTCTCGACTTTGCATTCGGTGAAGGCACATCTGGTGATTGTGAGAGGCGACTGGCACACTTTTCGGATGGCTGCTCCGCCTGGTTGGTCATCCATTGAATCTGGATCAGCTGTCATCTGCGAGAAGGTACAACCAGTGAACGTGATGGGCGTGGACGATGTGGCATATGAATAGCTGAGTGGAGGAGTTGGGGCATCGTAACCTGAGACGGAGAATGGCGACCAGAAACGATGTGGAGTGAGACCAGAGTATTGACCGGAGAACGAATATGGTGACGACAAGTGTTTGGTGAATGGTTTGAGAAAAGGCGCAAATGCGTCGTGAACGAAAGAATCGAGGAAGGGTGTTGGGCTGGTCTGGCAGATTGCGAAGGTTGTGTTCTGGCAGAGGAGAGATCCGCCGAGGTTAAAGTCTTGAATCAGCGTTCCTTGGAGGGCACCAATGCTTTCCTTGACTGAGACGCCGAGGCAGGTCTGGGAGAGACGGGAGTCGGATGGTGTGTGGGTGTGGTGAGTCGATGTCATGTTGGCGAGGGAAGTGGATAAGAGACACGAAGAAAGCTCCATTTTGGATCTATCTGTGTTGTGAGATGAAGAGAGATCAAAAAGGAGAGAGTTTCCGCATGTCAGTGTGTGAGATGAGAATGACATCGATGATGCTGTAATGGTGAATGGTGACGTGGAATCAGATGATGAAATGTGTGTAAGTGGATGTAATACATTGTTGGTAGCTTGTATTTTTGTTCGGATTACCTGGAAGGTTGACTCCGATGGAAATGAAGAATCTGACTCCAGAATAATTGGCGAAGACCCAATTGATGTCGTAATCCTGCAATCTGAAAGAGATAACGATGATCCAACAATCGTTGCCAATGAAGGTGCTTGAGCAGAGTGTCTGAAGGTGGGTGAATTGGGTGGCGATTGCGATGTGAGATCACAATGAACTGATTCTAACAGTATGGTTGAATTGTGGAGAAGGAAAATTGATGATGCTCCAATCCCATGTTGTTTGGATGGCCGATATGTCGGAGCTTCTCCGTTGGGGGAGTTGGATCGGTGTTCCGATTGAAAGTGGATGGTTGAGGCAGAACCAGCTAAATGAAGGGAACGAGAGACTAATAAGAAAGCTTCTCCATAATAAACGCTGGGCATAAGGTGTACTGTGCTGCCAAGACCCGAGATGGCTTTGGTATTGCTCGATTTTGGAATGATGGATTCCAGTGAAATGGCTGGGTGTGGAGAATCGGCGAAGAGGAAAGAAGACGAAGGCCAAATTACATTCAGAAAGAGGATATTCAGCAGGAAGAGATGTTGGATCATCGGCCAGATTCTTCTGAAGACCATTCTATGGGTCGATTAATCATTCCTGAAGTGAGCATTCATAAGAGATCAAGAATATGATAATGACCGTGGAGAAAGAGATGCTCCTCAACGGTGACCGCAATTAAAATTCTGCGATAAACGCTGTTCTCAATCTTTCTGACAGGTTTCGAATGTCCGGATTAGGCATATTTTCCTAAAAATAAAGTATCTCCTCTTTCTTGTTCATCTTTTTCTTCCATTAGTGCTCCTCTTCCTCCTTCCTTCTCTCCTTTCAGCCAGCCGCATTGTGGACCTCATCAACAGCGATCCAGAATCAACTTGGGTTGCTGTCGATTATCCACGCGAGATCATCACCAAAGCCAAAGCTCGCGCTATGTGCGGTGAAGAATGGCTTGTTGAACAAGAAATGGATTGGGTTGCTTCTGACACAGCTCCAGAATCGTTTGACGCAAGAACGAAGTGGCCAGGAAAGTTGGCTCCAGTGACCAACCAACAACAATGCGGAGGATGCTGGGCATTTGCCACAGTCACAGCCGCCTACGCACGATTCCAAATCCAAGGGAAGAAAGTCCCAGTACTTTCTCCCCAAGATCTCATCTCTTGTGATACAACCAACAATGGATGCTCAGGAGGAAACGCTGCCCGTGCCCAGACTTCCATGACCAGAACCGGAACAAGCTCGCTCGAATGTCTTCCATTTGTCTCGGGATCTGGGAGAGTTCCTACATGCCCAAAGACATGCCAAAATGGAAGTGCGATCGTTCGCTACAAGTACGCATCAACGATCTCGTACACCGCCGCAAAAGTGATGGATGGCATTGTTAAAAGCGGGTGTGATCTCAATCTACTTTTTAATGCATCAGTATTCTCATTCTTGATCCTACTTTTGACCCACCATTTATCTCTCCCTTTTATCCTATCCAGTCCTGTGTATCTCCGCTTCAATGTGTACGAAGACTTCTACAACTACAAGAGCGGTGTCTATATTCACAAAACTGGCCAAGATCTCGGAGGTCATGCCGTCACTCTTATGGGCTGGGGAACTGAAGGCGGAGTGAAATATTGGCTTTGCCAGAACAGTTGGGGGCCAGCATGGGGTGAGAGTGGATTCTTCAAGATTAGACGCGGAGCCAATGAGTGTGGCTGCGAACAGTCTGGTTTCTACTCTGGACTGGTCTAATTGTAAAATCTTCCTTTTTTTGCACTATGCAATGAGAGATCATACATGTCTTTGTCATTTTTTTGTCTGATAAACCTCAAATGAGTAATGAACGCACAGATCCATCATCTCAGCCCACAACACAAATCAGTGTTAACAAACAAGAACTGAAAAGAAGATATTTGTCAGAATAAAGAAGAAAACAAGACAAACATCCAATAATAAATTATCTTTTCTCATTTCGTGCAATCCTCATCCTCAGTTCCCCCAAAACCCCAAAAATCGTCTTCGGTTGATCTGTCCCCGCAATATTGTCCCCGCTTGCCCGGCTGCTCGACAAAACAGGTCTATTCACCGATTGTCCTCCGAAGGATCTCTTCCCTTCCTGTGTTGGTGACATGAACGATGCCGATGATGTGAAAGAAGGGAGATAAGATGGTTGAGGCGTTGATTCCATTCGTTGTGAGGACGCGGGTGTGATTGATGGTGTTGTGAGAGGGTCAGCTTCAAAAGCATGTGATTGGGTGCGAAGAGAGTGTCGTTCTTCCCTTCTTCCATTCTCCATTTCTCTCCTTTCATGCCAGTCTCGTTGTCCACCAATCACTCTCCCACTTCTTCTTCCTCCGATTGACAAGTCGCTCAGAGACACAACTTGAGGAAGTGTTGTGTGGATTCGAAATGGGAGAGGAGCGATTGTGGGTGAAATAATTTCGTTTTTGGTGGATTTCACATGTGTAACTCCATTCACACTGACAATGTCTCCCATCCTCTCCTTCTCACTCCCTCCTTCCATCGAATTCAATCCATTTTCGAGAAAATCCCAATTCTGTCGGATGAGGTCCCCATAAAAGGAATCCGCCATTTCAAAATGATCAAATCCCCCGCTGCCCGATCCGTCTGTCAAATCGACCAATCTCAGAAAGAGTGGCGGGAGAGAGAAGAGAAAGGGGGATGGCTTTTGTGTGGCAACGAGGGAGAGAGAGAGGTGAGAAGTGGCTCGAGAGAGACCAACATATGCAATTCTCTTCTCTTCTTCCTCAAAATCAGATTGGAAGCGATTTGGTTGTGTTTTGTTGATTTCTTCGACATTTTCATCGATTTCTGAAAGAGTCGGTTTGCCAACTCGACCCACAGGAAGCGTTCCTTCGTTCCAACGAACGAGGAAGACATGTTTCCATTCCAATCCTTTGGATTGATGGATTGTTGTCACTGTCACACGAGAAGACGAATGTGACGAGGGAAGAGGTGTTGTTGGAAGTGTTGTTGAAATGAATGATGGCTGTTGGGTTCGTTTGATGGAAGGAGTGGAGAAGGGATGAGAAAGAGAAGAAGGCTGGGAGGATGTTGGGATTGGAGGTGATGGACGAGAAGAAGCAGGAATCTCGTCCGAACGAGATGGTGGAGAGAACGGAGGATCGAGCGAGGAGAGCGAGTCTTCACTCAGAATCAGTTGGAGGAGTGGAAGATACGAAAAAGACGAAAGTGCTGTTTGGGTGTCGGCGGGTGGTGGAGAGAGAGGGAGTGACGAAGACGATGAATGAGATTGTGTTTGTTGTGATTCTGATTGAAGTGAATTTGTCTGAAGACTGGATTGGTGAGGGTGGTTGGACAGAACTGGACGAGAGACTGGTTGTGTTTGGTGTCCTGTCTGTTTCTGGGGATGAGAATTCGAAGAATGTGATGGCAGAGAAGTGACGTTTGAGTGTTGTGAGATGATTGGTCGAGTCTGCACCACTTTTCTGACGTCTTCTTTTCGGAACTTGACGATTGTGTCGTTTTTGGTCATGTTTAAGTCGATTTTGGGATTGGCTGAGGATTCTTGTGGTTCGTCCAGTTTCGATTGTGTGTTGGATTTACTCATTCCAAGCTCGTCCATCGCTGCTTCTTCCATTTCAACAAATCTCTGTTTCAGTTGATCGATGCATTCCCAGACACTCCCATCCTCGCTCTCTTCCTCTCCCTCATCCTCCCTCCATCGTTCTTCCTTCCCCTTCCCATTCTCTTCGCTTTCCTCTCTCCGATTTCTCCACTCCTTTGCATTTCGTTTCAAGTCCCTCCTTTTTTCTGCTGCTTCCCCGTAAAGACACAACGAACTCAGAAACATCAACGTCTCTGAAGGAAGATGTGTTTTGGCAAAGTGTCGTGTTTGTGAGATGATCGACAGAAACGAGACCAGACCAGTTTGACTTGATTTTGAGAACGCGCGGCCTGCTGGCTTGAGCTTCAACTGTCGACGAGAATCCACTTGTCGGGAAGATGGAGAGGGAAGTGGGGATGGCTGTTTGGATTGGCGCGTGTGCGCAGACGTGAGTGAATCTTCTTCGTGAGCTGAGAATGCCTCGAGGTCTGAATCATCGAATTCTTCCAAATCTTCAAAATTTGTTCGATGTGTTGGCTGTTTCGCGACAAGAACGATGTTGTCTTCAGATTCGGAATCATCGTGTTCGATTCTGATGATCTTGCCAGATGGTGTGGTCATTTCGATATCTCGTTTTGTTTTGGTGATGGGTGAGAAGGGAGGTGGAGAGTGTTGTGATTGGTGTGGGTTGACGGGATGAGGATGGAGATTGATGCGATTGGTGTGTGATGGTGTGGCGAGGGGTTGTTGTGGAGAGAAAAGCGATTTTTGGGGAGTTTGTGGAGTGAAAGTCGATTTTGGTGTGTTTTCCAATTGTCTCTTTTCTTTCTCGATCTCTCCTCGTCTCCATCCTCTTTTCTCCATCTCTGCCCCAAGCACTTCCACACTCTTCTCGTCCATCGCTGGAAACTTCAAATCGATCAAAAGCTGACTCATTCGAACCAACCCCAAATCCAACTCCTTCGCCCACTCCACCAGATAAACAAGTGCTTTCTCCCCAATCTCTCGTTTCGGCATGTTTACAACTCTGAGAAAGGCTGAGTCATCGTTTTCATTGCAGACAAGCCGCAAATACGCAATCATGTCTTGTTGTTCGACATTTCTTCGTTTATTCCCGTCGGACACTGTTGGAATCCCCAACTGCTTCAAACGGAGTAAAAACGGTCGAAGAACACGTTTTCCAACTCTGCTCAGAATTGCAATATCGTCTGGCGGGACACCAGCGAGCAGGAGCATCCGGATTTGGTTTGTGACAAACGAGACTTCTGAAAGTTCGTTAGGCAACAAATAAATTGGGACTAATCTTCCAAAGTTGTTAGAGTCGGAGGCACGGAGGTCTTTGGGAGTTCGGCGGGTGTTGGTGTCGATGAGAGAGCGAGCAACCTGGACGATGACGTTGGTGCTTCGGTAGTTGATGGAAAGGGTGGATGTGCGAGGGGAAGGGAAAAAGTTTGGGAAAATGGTGAAAACAGTCGAGGAGGCACCTCGAAAGGAATATATTGACTGGTCGTCGTCACCAACAACGGTGAGCGAACACGGTTCTGGGATCTGCGAAGGTTGTGAGAGAAACGATCTCGAAGGAGATACAACATCTTCTGTAGCACGCTTTCCGTCTGAAGTTTGTGATAGAGAAGAATTTGACGTGTTATCGAAGAGTTTCGATCCGGTGGTGATCAGCGTGAGAAGTTCGAACTGGAGGGTGGATGTGTCTTGATATTCATCCACCAAAACATGAGAGATCCCACTACGGACACTTTCTCTGATGTCAGGATGATCTCGAAGGAGTTCTACAGCGAGCGCGACCATGTCAACGAAGTCGATGAGAGATTCTTGCCGTAATCGCTTGTTATAAAAGTCTAATGCAAACGCCTCAATCTCTGTTTCCAATTGGCGTCTGTTGGGTGGGTTTGTCTGCTTGCTGGCTTGTTTAGTTTTCATTCGAAGGAGGAATCGGAGGAGGAGATCAGGATCTTCCAGGAAGGTTTGATTGACCTCAGAATTGGCAGAATGGGCCTGAGCTCGCCAGATAGCGAGACATTCTTTGACGATACTCAGTTGACGAGCTTTGTCAATGACACCAAACGTGTTGGGATTGAAATTGAGTGTGTCCAGGTGTCTCAATATGATAGAAAGAGAGAATGAATGGAAGGTCTTCACTTGAATGGAATGGATAGGAGTAGAAAAGAGGCTGTTGAGTTGGGTCTTAAGATGTTTGGCAGCGCGTGATGTGAACTGAATACGACAAAGAGAGAAGAATGAACAGCGAAAGGAACATACTGTAATAGCTAAAATCTTCGAGGGATCAGAAAAAGAGAGAAGATAGGCGATTCTACAGCACATGGTCGTTGTTTTTCCGGATCCAGCTCCAGCGAAGATAATGAGCGGTGTTGATGGATCTTGCATCACAGCTGCTCTCTGCCACACATCCAGATGCATTGTGTCGAAAATATATTGGAGATATTGTGGGACTGGTCGTTCAAGAGAAGGTGAGACGAGTGGTTTTGGTGGTTCGGTGATTCGGATGACCGATTTCACAGAGGAGTCAACCTGTGTAAAGTCAACTCGACTGGACTGAATATGAGATGGTTGAGATGGTGGGGATGATGGTAAAAATGTTGCGGGTGGTGAAATGATGTACGAACTTACTGCTTGAGTTTGCGTGAGTTGTTGGCTGGATCTCTTCGCATCTGTCAACTTTTTGAGTAAACTAATCGAAGAGGGAGCTCGTTGTGTAGAGTTCTGAGATTGAGTCATCACAGATGAAGAGTTTGAAGTCATCGAATGTGGAAAAACATGATTATGGCTTGTGTATTCTTCAAACACCAACACTCGCCCTGCTCTCTACTTTCATTTCACTCAACTCACAACATGTTTTTGTTTAATTCGTTCATCCAATCAACATGAGTTGTCCAATGGGTCCCAAACTGAGAATGGTGCTTTTGAAGATTCATACCACAGGCCAACCACTAAAAATTGTGGTCATCAAAGGAGACGAAACATTTGAAGCGAACAGAAAAACAATTGAACAGAAACTTGGCCTCCCAACCTCGGAAGGGATGGTTCTTCATGTCGAGAATGAAGACGGGTCTCGTGGCCGACTTCTTGATTGGTCAAGTGATACCCCGGATTCTGTTGGAATCACGAAGGCAGGAACAAAGCTAGTGCTTGTTCAGCAGTCGAACCGTCTGATTCTCTGACTGTTCTCTCACCTCTTCACCTTTTCGCACATATTCAATTATCTCTCACTTTCAAACGCATCATAGAAATACAAGAGAGTAAAGAACCTTCTCCCACAGTTGTAGCTGATGCACCTCCTCCGACAGACAACACGGAACAACCAACTCAACCAAGCGTCGTTTCTCAGCCTCATATCGAACCACTGACTCCATCACACGTACAAGACAATCCTCCCAGTGAATCTGGTATTCTTCTCAAAACAATATTCACTTTTTGATCATCTTCTCTCTCCTCTTCAACTTTTTTCCCATCCAACCAACCCAGAATCTCAAAGAAGAAGACAGCAGGAGCCTCCAGTAATCACTGAACTCCATCCTGTTCCACCCCACGACCAAATTTCCCTTTCTGATCACATCCAGTCTCCAAAAATTGCCCAATCACTCAAGGAAACAATCCGCCAAGAACAAAAGGACATAACCGTCACAACTGATCGAAAATCTCCCAATATTCCATCCCCATCCCAATTTCCTTCCAATAATCTCTCCGATACTCTCGATGAACCTCTCCAACACACCCAACAGATTCCTCCATCCAAATTATCCGAAAAACATGTCGATATTAACATTTCACCAACACCAAAGGAACAAACGGATTCTGAATCCAAGCATACTCCAGATTCATTGTCCAGATTCGACTCCCAAAAGCAAGCTGCTCCAAAATCTGGCCGAACAGCGAAACGGAAAGAAACCATTCCCCAAAAAGACATCACATCTCAAAAATCTGGAAAATCCAAAATTGACACATTATCATCATCTGCGAAGTCATCGAAAAGGAAGAGAGTCACTCACAAACCATCCAGAAACCAGGGACTTTCAGATGACTCATCAGACATGTGCTCGTCTCGAAGACACTCCAAGACGAGTGTACATCCAAAAACAGGACGAAAATCGTCGAAATCTTCGCGATTGTCGGAAGAACGGTCGAATCATAAATCATCTCACTCTCATCGACCAGTGCCCAGCTCGTCCCAACACCAATCAGCATCGGCACTCCCATCAGAACATGTTCCCATTTCTCCAAAAAATACTTCTTTCACTCAATCAATTGATGTCCAACGTCTCCTCTCATCTGGTCAACCAATCTCTCCTTCTCGTCTTTCCGCAGATCCAACAATTTCAGGCTTTTTGGCCTCGCTTGGGATTTACCCACCATTTCCGGAGTGGTTGGGGCCGTTAATGCTCGCTCTGACATCGTCAAGGGAATCGAATGAAGGGAGGACACATGGATCGACTTGCGATGTCAAATATCACAATTTTCCTCTCACTCATTCTCCACCTACGCAACAATTCTC
The DNA here is from genome assembly GCA_033064195.1 of Blattamonas nauphoetae. NCBI lineage: Eukaryota > Preaxostyla > Oxymonadida > Blattamonas > Blattamonas nauphoetae. Next base: position 178,605 of record JARBJD010000080.1, read on the forward strand.
ATCTCATCATCCATCACCCGATTCTACTTTTCGATCAAATCAATCACAACAAAATGGGGAAAGACATGATTCTGATGCAATTTCATCCGAAAAAATCGATCGTCTTTTGAACTTGCTTTCAACCTTCGTTTCTCTGCACCAGTCTCCGTCAGGTGACTCACAGCCAACTCTCCCCACACCTTCACAATCGAAGAAAGCGTCAAATGATTTCTTTGATCGTTCAGTGGATCACACCTTGCCATCTCATCATGTGCAGTCCTATCCATCGACTTTTCAGCAATCGTGGTCATCTCCCACACATCAAACTTCAACACCTCTTCCCATTCCTTCACCAGGACGTCTTCCTCCTCATCTTCGCCCTGTTGAATCTCCAATGTTTGTTTTCCCGTCCACTGTCCCGTTTTCTCCTCCAAAACCGTCACAAAGTCCGATCTCATCATCCCCATTCCAAAGACATCCTTTTCTCCCTCCACCACCAAACCAGAACAACTTACTTCATCAAAAAGTCTCTCCACAAGGTCGAAAAGCTGTTGATTTGGTTGATTTGCCTCAATCATTTGAACCTGTTCGATCACATCTTGAACCACCAACACGTCTCAACCCACACTTTCCAAATGGGTATTCACGCAATCAATCCAGCTCAATGCATGATATCCCTCCTTCTTCATTTCATCCCCCATTAAATTCACCCGGTGTTGAAATTTCGCCTCCCAATCTTCAGTTTTCTTCACTTCCTCCTCCTCCCCCTCCTCTTGTTCCATCATCTTTTCATTGAGTTTTCTCTTGATTTTCCTTAACTTTTAGCGCGTTATTCTTTGATTTTCATTTCTCAAATTGTTTTCTCGTTGATGAAATGGGAAAAGAATTGAATGAAATGAATTCTCTAGAACCAGAATCTGGACGTCCAAGCCGTGTCGAATTTCCAGATCTAGAAAGTGATGATATCTCTTGTCACATTGCTCGGTTCGAGACGATCGTTATCCAACCAAAGATGACATTCACAGACATCTCTCTCTCGTATCAGTCCCTAATCAACTTCATAAATGAAGGTAAACCTCTCACTGATGATATATTATCAAAAGCCTACAATATTCTGGATCAAATCCTCCCGAATAATGATAATATACATTCCTCACATAGGCTTACAACAGCACTCGTTCCTACACCAACTGGAAGTATTACAGGCTTCACAAATAGTCTTCTCACACTTCTCCGTGTCGATGACGACATACTGAACACATATGCTTTTTCGTTGATCCAAACAGTTGTCTCACGAGCCTTCCATCAAACACGTCTCCTGATCGTCGAAACAGGAATAATTACGCACCTTCTTGCTTCATTTAATCCTTTGTCATCAGTTTTTGGTGGCCATATTTATCATTCAACGATGATTCATCTTCTCAATTCCGTCATAGCAGTCGCCGTGGACACATGTGATTTCGGAGACACCGACAGCGAAGAATCAAAAAGTTATGCGGTACGCAAGACATTCTGTGACCGTATCATTGCCCCATCATCGGATTACATTCATCATCTCTTTGTTATCCGGTATTCCATCGATCCCACTCTCGTCTCATCACTCCTGCAACTTCTTGTTGATATTATCTGTATATCACCGTATCACATAGAAACAGCTCAACAAGTTGGACACATGCCTGTCTTTGTGTTTATTCCTTCGCTGTTCGACAGTCTGGAACGAGACGTTGAGCTCTCATCTCTCCTGTTCAGACTCAATATGATGATCTCAAAATGGGATCTTGACCGTCGAGCATTGGTTAAGGGTCAGCCCCTCCTCTTAAGGCTTGTTGAGGATGGATTGGATGATATGTTGGAGATGAGAGTGGCTTTCATAAAGTTGAATTCGCCGCTCGCATCGCTTCAACACAGCGTGCAGACCGCTCTGTGCAACAAAGGTGGGAATCTATAGCTTTCAAGCTCATATTCTCCATCTTTGGTCTGACATTTCGAAAATCATTTGTGTCAACATTTTGTTGAGTTCTGAATGGAGATACAGTCAAATCTGAGATTTAACATTGCTCTAAAAACCCAAACAACTGCGTCACGAGTTGACTTGACTGTAAATAAAGGAGAAAGAGCTGTTGAGGATTTTCAGATCACTCTCTATTCTGTTATCCACCACACACCTTTCTCTTTTCTGTTCTTCCACCACATGACTTCTATTGCCTCAGTGATCTCGTTTTTCATGTTCTACAGGACGATTTTCGTTATGGCAGTCGCATCGTCATCGAACAAAGGGTTCGATCTGATTCTATCAAATCAAGACACTCACCCCATGGACAAAACTTTCGCTCTCATCAAACCAGATGCCTATCCACGCCGTGAAGCAATCATTGAAGACATCAAGAAGTGCGGATTCACCATCTTGAAGCAATCCGAACCCAAACCAACAAAAGAGCAATTCGAAGAATTCTATGCTGAGCACAAGGAAAGACACTTCTTCAACGATCTGGTTGCATTCATGCAAAGTGGTCCGATTGTTGCCATGGTTCTTCAAAAAGAAAACGCTGTTCCAGATTGGAGGAAGACCATCGGTTTGTCTCCTTTTTCCATCCTCAAATAACTTTCTATTATCTTCCTCTTGCAGGTCCAACCAACAGCCTCAAAGCCAAAGAAGAAGCACCAGAATCTCTCCGTGCTAAGTATGGAACAGATGGTCAAGCGAATGCTTGCCATGGAAGTGCTAATGATGATGATGCTAAGAGAGAAATTGAGTTCTGGTTTCCAGGAACCCTATAAATGCCCCCATGTCACATATATATGTGGTATATCGTCCACAATTAGTAGATGACACATTTTCTCAAAAGTGTTGGGATTCGAACAAAACACACCGGACACTAAAAGTTGTCATTTATCTAGCTTCCCCACTTCCAACTGGGTACAATTCATATCAATTAATCGAAGAATTACCCAAATCAGTGAGTATCGAGAGTCAACGAGGGTCAGATCAATCTTACTTCGGTTTTCTTTCTTTTCATGCATCCATCCGGTCCACCATCCTTCCTCCCCATCATACAAACAGATTCTCAGGCAAATAATTGTTTATCTCCACCGATTCGTTCGAAAGGGTCTGCCTTAACAACCTTTCATTTTTTTCTCTGTACTACCTTTTATCTTCAGTGTTACACAGTCTTTCGTCGAATCATCCGCTGAAAAGTCGAGTGCGCTACTTAGATCCCCTTCACCTCCGACACCCGCCAGATATTCACCATTCATACTGTTGCCTCACCCGCCAATCCAACTACTGTCACTCCCGCCTGAAGAACCCAACACCAAATCCCTGTTATCCGAATGTACCCCTTCAATCTTCCCAAATACAAACTCTACTCCCTCCCATCACTCTCATATCACAATTCCTTTGGTAGACGCTCCACAGTCTCCACATCACCTTACCGAAGACACAGGAGCGACTGCCCAATCGTCGGACGCAGTGTGGATGCGAAAATATCAATCATCATTTCTACCTCATCCGCCTTTCCCATGTCCTGATCATTCGTGTGATTCGCGCTTCACAACGGATCTTTCGTTTTCCGAGCATATGAACCGAATGCACCCAAACTTCTCGATTCTGTTTGATCCTCCCTTCTTAATCCAAACATGTTTGTGGGATGAGGGCCTGCCCTGGACACAAGAAATCCAAGAACACTATTTCTCAGTACTCCAGCCCTTACAGTTGCAATCATTACTGCCATCAGTGCAAAATGATTGTTTTGTCAATACTGTTAACAGTTCAGATGATCTAACACAGACGCCTTTGTCTGAGTCGCTTCGCAAACTTTGCTCGTCTAATCCTCTGGTTGAGCAGTACAAGCTTGATCCAGCACTTATTCCGATTCATCGACTCAGGCTAAAGTTGTTCAAGGACATTACATGGATTATCACGATCTCAGGTCCAGAATTCAGAAAGCAACTCGATCGTCGGAATCCACCCACTGTGGTAAAATTGAAAAACACACAAAAAGTGACCGAAAACCCTCCATTGGGCAAGCCTGTGCCTCAATCTCCCGGAAATCCTCGAATTTCTGGAGAAGATAGACTTTCGTGGACAGAAATAAAACAAGTTGAACGAGCTCTGTTGTCAATCCTCATCCCCGATGTGCCGATAGCTCCTTTCCCATATCATATCCTCCATCCGCCAACACCTTCACGGAAGCCAAAATCTCGCCGTACGAGATCGAAGTCAACATCAAGACGTCGCCATCCTCTCGTTCGCACTTCGAGTCCTCTTCAGTCGATCCAACTCCAACCCAAAGGAAACCCTTCCCCGTGTAATTCCACGCCACTGACAGCCATGTCACCAGGAATCACGAAAGCTGACCAGACGCAAACAGCAGACTCTGTCACTGAAGTGGAATCGAAACAAGAAAGCGACATGTCTTCGTTGTGGAGGCGATACAACCAAGAATGCTGCGAGAGGGTCGATGATCACGCCAACCACTCAGAAATCGACATTTTGATCAACCTTCATCCATCCACACCACTTCTCGACGAAGATGGTTCAGCCACTCTGTCCAAGCCACCATCACCCAAACCAACATCCTCATCCAACCCGCACAGGTCACGAAAACAGCCATCTCGCCATCCAAAGTCACAATCCAAAGTAAACCTTCATAAATCAAAGCAGTTTCTCGATGATGATGATTCTGACCCTTTGTATGAACCATCGAGATATTATCGAAAACAGATTTCACGTCTGAAACCATCAAAACCCGCTCCATCACCAGCAACAGTCTCGTTTCCACCTGCCCCTCGCCAGCCATTGCGTGATGATGGTGGGATGGGGATAAAAGTGTGTGAAGTGCTGGGGAGAAGGAAGCGGATGGGTTGGGAGGGGTGGAATGGAGAGCTGGCTCGGAAGGAGGCTGAGTTTGAGGACATGCACAGCCAGATGAGGACGCTGTGGGGGGACGCTGTGGGGGGGATGGGGAGGACGGGGAACGAGGGGGTTTTGGAGAGTGCGCTTGAAGAGACAAAGACGCGAATGAGGCGTGTTCAAGCAGAGGAGAGGAGGAAGGAAGAGGAGAGAAGAATGGGACTGGAGGATTGGAGAGGGGAGTGGTGTCGGAAGGAGGAGATGAGGAAAGAGAAGAAGGGAGAAGAGGGTAAAAGAAGGACCGGAAGGAGAAAGATGTGAGAATTCTGGTTCAACAACTCTTTCGAACATTGACCATCAATGAAGTCATCGGTGCTTCTCGTTTCGTTGTCAATTCGTTCAGTCATTCCGGCTTCCGGTATTTGGGTCTTGAATAAATTAAGAAAGGGGTGATCAACGAGAACGAGCTTTCAATTCCATTTCGATTTATCATTCTTCAATGAAACAGCCGGAAAGACCAGTTATTATTGAACAAGTGATGCTAAAATGACAATAAAGCAATCGTTTATGAGTTCAGATTGAGATCAATCCATAATTTCAACTTGAGTCCAGTTGAACAGACTCCACACCGTCTTCAGCAGGAAGACATTGAAATTGAGGAACAAACCTCCATCTCGTGTGATCGTATCAATGTCACTCACTGCTCTATTTTTTTATTAAATTCGCGGATTAGTTGAGATCAACCCTTTCCTTGAAAAAAATGAGAACCAAATACCGGAAGCCGGAATGACTGTTTGATCTCTCTTTTCTCCTCTCGGTTTGAGAATGGAAAGTCCCTCACTGTCACTTCGAGTTGAAAATGAGAAACAGTCTGTTTCCTGCGTGTTCATTCAGATTCTCGATGGACCTGCAATTCTCACTCGATTTCCCGAATTGAAACTGTGGTTTTCTATTAACTAAGGGTCGGAAAATTCAAAACATCAAAATCATCAAAATGGGAAATCAAACTACCTATCCTACCTTTGACTACCCGCTTCCACAGCCTCTGGACGACACCTGGTCGACGTATCTCAAACACTGCTCTCTTCGACAAGTCGACAATCTCGTTTACTCATTCGAGACGAAATACAAAGGAAAGATTGTTGAATGGGAAGGAACAGTGGCTACAGTGTCAGACAAAAAGGTGCAGTTCATCATGAACCCTTCAGAATCATCGAGAACACGATACGACATCACTTTGTCTCTCGACGACGAAACGCAGCGGACTTATCCAGCCTTTGTTGTTGGTGAAACGAGAAAATTCAGAGGGAGACTCGACTCTCTTGGTGTGCATATTGTTCTGTCCTCATCCTCCTCTTTCTTCCTCCATCAGGAACATTCAGAACCCACAAGCTGACTGGCGTCCCTCTGAACAGCTCGGAGCCTGTCCTTCCATTCACGTGGCTCGACTTCGGCATGTATTACCCCTGTAGGTTATCGGAACCCTGTAGGTTGTAGGAACTCTGTAGGTTGCGTAAAGGAACCCTGTAGGTTGTGAATGGAAGCCTGTAGGTTGTTTTGGAACTCTGTAGGTTGTGACTCAACACTGTGTTCTCGACACATCCCTGTCCATAAAACATCCAAAAGACATCAACGAGATACAGACAGCTCAGATCGTTCCACATTCACCCTTACTCTGAAGTACTCCCTTTTCAGCTTTCATTCCTTTCATCTTCTCATTCTTTTGCCATATCACCCTCAAAATGCTACTCAATTACTTGTAAAAATCGTAACTGGTCGTGATCCTCGATCAAAACCACAACAACAAAGTCAGAGATTGTCGACTAAAATGGACACTATTGTCACCAATTCCATTTCATTTCTCATATATTCACCTTTTCTCTTTCCTTTCTCCTTCTGTTCAACTCATTTTCCTGATAGATCGTGAAAAGTGCATTTGATCAAAAGTGTTTGGGAAAGCACACAATTTCCTCCGAACCGATTTTCAAAAGAAATCAGAAAACGAGACAACACAATCAGAGGTTTGAACTTTTCCACAATCCCCCCTTTCATCCTACCTCACTCTCACACAGTTGCTCAACAACCTACAGGGTTCCGAAAACCTACAGGGGTAATCCATGCCTCGACTTCTGCCTCCACTTCGGTGTGAGTGCGCAAAAGTCGTCGGAACTGTTCTTCGAGAAGTTCTACAAAAACCGCCTCATGTTCATCACAGGAACGCTGACCCACAAATCATTTTTATCGCACGAAGAACCAGAGAAAGCAGTTTACAACCAGGTTGACTTTGTGTGCACTGACCTCGATGAGAGCGTTCGTCCTGAGCCGATCAAGATGCGCGCGTATAGCTTCGACAGGGCGGTGTTCAAAAGGATCCCTCATCTCATTGAGTCGGGAGAGATTGTGACAGCGTGTGTGTCTATTTACAAGCGGAGGGACGACTTCCACGACGTCAGACTGTACAACTTCATTCCGCAGAGCTTCAAAAGCACGGCCGTTCTCGGAAAGGAACAAGAAGTGCAGAACACACAGTTTGTGACTTGGGAATATGCACCTGCTGACTTCCATGTTTCTGCGATGGCCGATGGGAACGTGAAGGACGACGAACCGCAACCAGCCCAGAATCCGGATTTTCAGGCGAGACAGGATCTTAGTACAGCAACAGCATCTCATCATGGGGACAGAATGGATGTTCTTTCGTAAGCGTACTGGTTTAGGAGACAAGAATATCATTTCATGAAATTTGTGTGATATGTTTCTCATTGAATTCCTTGTCTTTCTCTACCTCTGTTTTCCTTTTCGCGAAGTTTCTTTGATTCAGAGTTTTATGGGCAATTTGGGAAAATGATGATATTCAAATCACAGTTCCATCTTCTCCAGAACGATTCGCTCAACTTCCTTATTCAACAATTGACTGATATTTCAGGGTGTGGAGGGAATTTTCCTACTGGTTTGCAAGTTAATCAGATGAAATATTTGAAAAAGATGGAATTTGAGGCGATATAAACGAGAGATGGATGAATCAGAAAAGCGAATGTCCATTCTGCACTTGTGGAACTGTATTTTCTGTCCTTTTTTCAGAAATTGAGAAATTTGTCAAATATTAGGCAGATTCGTATTTGCATCATCTTCGGTTCTCCTGGTGAGAGAGATGCCATCGCCGAGATTGTTTCTGGATTCTTTCCGATAATCACGAGACAACATTAACTGGGCCGCTCAGTGATGGATTAGAAAGGAGTTGGTGTACATAGTGCACAGTCAGGGCCGACAGGAGACCAACCCACGATGAGGTGGAATAATGGCTCCAAACGGTGACCAGAGAGATCAGTATCTCCCAATAGTACTTCCGAGGAATCGATCCACGATGAAGATCATTGGATTGGAGAGGTTTGTACATCCAATCGAAAACATATATTGCGAATCGGAGTGCAGATGACATGTCGAAATCTAGTATCGATTGTGGAAGACACATAGTGATCACCTGAGAAACAGTGAAGAAAAGTGGTTATACGCAAACAGTGATCAACGTGCAGAACATCAAAAGAAGGAGAAGAAGACGATTTCCATTCTGAGGGAAAACGTGAATCTCAAGAGCATTCAATGCTTGACACCTGCCAGCAACAATGCTCGTGAAAAGAAAGGAAGGACAAACGAGAGGAACAGTTGGGTTAGTTCTGCAAAGTTGACTTCGTCAAACAAGAAGAACGATGTGAAAAGACGCCAAATCTGAAGAGAATGAGAAGGTGAGACGAACATGAGAAAAGAGAGAAAATGAAGAATGAACCTCGGAGGAAAGAATAAACAAACTTCTCCTTTCTCGAAAATTAGCATCGGATGGAAGAACAAGTCAGAGCGAGAAACACGATTTGTGGATGTAAGGAACAACGATAGCAGACTAACCCCAGCAAATATCAGTGTAACACTGCCAATTTGCTGGTCATCGACTGCGGGCTGATGAGGATCATCATTTTGGGGAGGAACCAAGTCGTTTTCGATTTCGTGAACAAGTCCATTCTCGACACCGTTTGGTCCATCCACCTCTGCAGCTGCTGCAGCATCACCATCACTGATCGGCGGATCGTCAGGTATCCCAGTGAATCGTTCTGGTTGTTCTTCTTCTGACATCGAGACAAAGGCCAATCTGGTGGGTGGATCAAGTTCAACTCTCAAATTGAAAGTTCATTGATATCCAAGATCGATGAGAAGGATACATGATTCATCCAAGAGCATTCAGAAAAAGAGAATAGAAAATAATGGTGAGCTTACGAGAGAAAAACACAACATAAAGAACAAAAACACTAACTGCCAGCAAGGGAGAAACCGCGAATTCATTCCGATTTCGGCACAACCAAGCGGCTGCTAGAGAGAATACAACAACGACGGATGATCGTTGGACGGTGTGTTCCAAAATAAACGAAGATGCCAACTGGAGCAGACGACGACGACGACGATGCTGAGACTGAACCAGAGCGAGTCCAGTCAACAACTGCAATCCCACCCTTCCGAGACGGCCACTCCTCGCCAGAGGCAAGGTTTTCAAACCAATTATTGGAGAGCACAATCCGAGCACTCGCCATTCCTGTTGAGATCTCAAGTGTTCGACATCCAGACAACGAACTCAGACAATCAACAAACAGACAACGAGAGATCACAATCGTCGATGAACAACGAGATGGCGAGCAGAGAGTGATGTGCAGCGCGTTTCCAGTCAATGTCGAGGGCGACGAAGAGAGGCATGTTCCACTCTTCTCAAACACACAATCCACAACTGAAAGCAATTCTTGGCAAGTCCAGACGGAGATCAAACTGAGATTGGTTGGTGAAGACGACGACGGTGCGGAGGCAATCGTGCGAACTGTCGTCATGAACGAAGAGTTGGAGAGCGAGAACGAGGAAGAGGGCGAGAGAGACGAGAAGTGGATCAGAGCGTCGGAGGTCGTCGTGTTCTCAACTCGAAGTTCACAAACAGAGACGTCAAGTCCATCGTGTTTGTCGTCTCCTCCAAACAGTGGCAAGCTGAGAACAACATTTCGCATCAAAACGCTTTTCACTTCCATCTCGCCCCCAGACACCCACCCAACTCCCATCCCCACCACTCCACTTCCTCCAACTGACGACGACGACACAATCTCAACTGACGAAATCACAAAACGACCCTTCCCAAACACAACGAAAGTGCCAACAACCTCTCCGCTTGAGGTTCAAGCCAAAGAAAGAACCAAATCACAAAGTCCCACCAATCCTCCCCCAATCGTCACAATCCCCATTCTTTCATCTCGTCCTTCCTTTCCTTCCCTTTCACCGAACACTGAGCTTTCACAAATCAGACGAGAGCGATTCCCACTCGCCGATTGGATCAACAGTTGTTCGGATCCAACCCACATTCTCTCCCCAAAATGAACTTCTTTCTTGATCGAAATTCGAACTCCGTCTTCTCCCACCTTTCGCTGTCCGGTTCTCCATCCAACAACCACCGATCCACACGGATCTTCAGCTGACCCACATTCTCCTATTTCGGCACTCCCTCCTGAGTCTACTGTGACTGAAGTCCACGTTGGTTTCTGTCCTGTCACAATCTCAATCGAAGAGTTGAATCGGATCGGTTCATTCGGACCGCTCGTTTTCGTGATCGACTCGATTCGGTATGTCGACGAGTATTCCAGATTGTTCGGCGTCCCGATTGGGAGAGGTTTAGACTTCCCTTCTGTAGACGACGTGAACGATATCCCAAACGAGAACGACGGATTCAGACACACTGTGTATTCGTCCGACGAAGGAAGACGAGTCCCTTCGAACGAGATTTGACAGCGAGTGTGCTGAACATCCACAAACGAGAACGACGCCGACGAAACAAATGGGTTTTGTGGAACAGTGAAGGAGACATCATTACAGATGAAGAAATCGAGGTCATTTGATACTGACTCGTTAGAATATGTTTCCCCGAAAAGTAAAGAAGTGGGTGACACTGTCTCAGCCACGCTGAAACTCGCTGAGAACAACATGTCTGATGTCCGAGTGGCGGAGATGAAGACAGAAGGATCCTTTCCAGCGATTGTGACAGTGGTGATTGTTGATGGGATCGCTCTACCCTGGAATGTCACTTCGACCTCATTCTGGTCACTGGTCAGTGACGTCGAAACGACCTTTTCGACACGTGCTGGTTCAGGTGGAACAATGATTTGCAGATTCGGGGTGAGTGTGGGCTGATCTTTGCCTGGACACGTGAACCCTGTGATTGTGTACGTCTTCCCAAAACCCAACTGCACTGCCTCGCTGTCATCCATCGAGTAAAGAATAGCTGTGGCCTCTCCATTCACCCCATCAGCATCGAATTCAGCTATCACTGTGGATGTGGATGTTCCATCGGAGAGTGTCAGTGAGTATGGGTTGACGAAAAGCAATTCTCCAATCAGTTGGATGGTGATTGAGTCTTTCTTCAAGTCCGAAAACGAGATCGACCACACACTTTTCAACGTTGGACCGCTCGGAGTGGTGAAGAAAAGGTGAGGAGGATCGAGGATGAGCGGGGAGGCGTCATCTTCTCTCTGCACTGATTCAAATTCGTACTCAGTGCCGAAGGCTAGCGTGCTCTCGTCACCAACCAATAACACTGAGATTGTCGATGAGTGCATGTTTCGAGATTCTGAAGGTGACGTTGGTTGGCCTGTGAACGAGACAACAATCGGTAGATCTGGTACGCCCTTCAATTTGACCTTGTAATTTCCAGACAACAGTGTGCGGCCTTTCAGTTGGAACGAGATTCGTTCAGGCTCTGATTCCGACCAGTCTGTCAGCACTTCCACAATTCGAGCAGGATTCGGGTTTGGAGGACAGACGGGGAGACGGAGATGTCAGTATTGTGAAGTGAAGCAGACGAGATGGAGTAATTTGATTCATATTGCAGAGTGTTCCATTCGTTGAATAAAATCGATTGCGAACTCGTCGTTGATGGAGTCGTGAAGTCAAACACGAACAGGCGAGCGATGGGAGGAGGAGAGTCCACGTTCGGCTTTTCATAATCACTCAGACTGTTGTCCAGCACAACCAGCATCCTTCCCTCCACATTCTCACTCGTCGTCACTGTCAGAGTTCCTCCCACATCATCTCCATCCAGCGATGCAGACAGAGTGACCGACAGCAGACCAATCGAGGCAACTTGCGGGATGAGAGTGCTGTCAGTAATAGTGCCATTCCAGAAATACACGTTGTCGGCACCAGAAATCGAGACACAGTTGGTGATCATGTTCCCATCTTCAACTTCCGCCATCGTGAGTTTCCAAATGTTTACATCCCTCCCACCAGAAGAAGCTGTGCAGGCTCTGAATTGTACTCTTTGCATCAGAAATGATCCTGGATCTCTGATGACGATCTCTCCTCCAGAATATGATGCAGAGCAGCCATCGAACAGTGAGTCTTTCACAGAGATCCGTGTCGTACCCGTCAGGAGGTCAATTCCTCCTCCGTATGAAGCCTGACATCGACAAAAAGAACAAAAAGAGATTTCGACGTCAGAATCCAGCCTCCATGCGTTAAGACTAAGCCCGCCTCCATACGATGTTGTTCCGTCCTCGATGAGACAATTGCTGAGTTGACATAAGCTGTTGGGTGATTTGAGAAAAATGCTTCCTCCATAGCTTACTTTTGTTTTGGTTCCAATAAAGTGACAGTCAGACACTGTGCAGGAGACAGGTGAACGAATGTCCACAGATCCTCCATAGGACTCGGCTAAACAATAAGAAAATGTCGACGATAGCAGCACCAGTGACGCTGTTTCTGAGCTTGGTCTGAAACGGACTGCACCTCCGCTGGATGAAGCAACCGAATTCACGAAGGAGCATTCCGAGATGGAGACGGACGCGAGTAAGTTCGAGAAACTGACGGCTCCTCCAGACGACGTCGATGACATCGTGTGGAAGGTGCAGCGAGTGAAGGTGATGTCAGAGGAGCCAGATGATGAGGTGAAGGAGAGTTTCTGCTCGCCTGTGCGGTGTTGGAGAGTGTAGGTTGGTTGTGTGGAGGATGGTTCGAGGGAGGTTGAGCAGCGAGAGAACGACGAGTTCTGACAAAGAACATTTCCTCCATCGTTCATGTCCTTGCACACTGTCCCGTAGAGGTGGTTCGTGCATCCCACAACTTCCACTCCGATCATTGTTTGTCGGTCATCCGTCCAGCCGAAACATGACGGGCGAGGAGAGGGCGAACTTGAAATGTTCCGAAGACGAGAGTGGATGAGAGATGTTTCAACCAGAAGCATCCTGGAACTGCTCTGTTGTTCACAAAGACTTCCAAAATTGAACAGAGGACCTGTTCCAAGAGCAAGAGAAGAATCAAACAGCGAGGATGAGGAACTCGTCACAGAAACTTCACCAATCGCATCAAGTCCTGTTTGATCTTCGATATTCGACAGTAAATCAAGAGGGTGACGAGTGGTCCGAGGTTCAAGTTCAACCAGAGGGAATAACACATTCTGAAGACACAATTTGTGAGAACTGCTCGAAAACAATATCCACGTTCTCGAATCTCCTGATTGTGGTCCAACGGCAAATGGTGAGCACATACTCCCCGAAAGAATCGTGCATCTTGACATTTCCAGCGTTGACGACGATATTCGGCACACAATCGAGTCGCTGTTTCGGACATCCATCCTCATTGACAATATCGAAACGGTGCTGTTCTCCACCACCAGTATTGATGATCGTTCGTTCGTGGGGTGCTTTTGTTTGGGCATTTCTGCCTTGTTTCGACAATTCTGAGCTTGTTCGACTTCCGAAGAATGGAGAAGGGTACTCCAACTCCCTTCAATCTGAATTGTTGTTGATTTCATCAGGTGCTCACATGCATGGTACTTCCCCGGGGGGATTCGGATGAAAGAGGGAACTGGGGAATTGTTTGAGAAAGGGTGAAGGTGTTCGTTCAGGACTAGTGAGAGTTGAAGTGGAGCTGATGAGTTGTGGGAGAGGAGAGATTGCACAAATATTGTGAATGCAGCATAAATAGTGAGGCACGACATTTGAAGTCGATGAATGCAGAAAGATCACACCCTTTCTTGAGATTAAGATCCGTTTCACAGTCTCATCTCGTGAAACAACAATTTGGATTTGACAAACCAGATCGGTGAGAGGAAAAAGTGGAATGCAAATGATCAAAGCTTCTGAAGAAGCTCGAAAAGGCTGAATTGTGTCTCAAAGTTGATCGAACCAAATTCGAATCATCATGAGTCACCAACCATTCACCCAGACTTTTGATCAACATCACGCTCCTCTCCCCGACTATAAATCGCATCAACACACCCTTATTTTCAATTTTCCCTCTTCACGTCCCCCAGTTGACATCGAAAAAGCGAAACAAAGAGTTTGTCCACTGCCGACGAATTTCAAACTCTATTTTTCCAGAACTTGCTTGAAGTGATTCTATCCCAGATATGTGGCGACTCTCAAGCAATACGCCCGATGATGCTCCAGGATCTCCTCGTTCTTGTGACAGGTCTGTGTCGGACTGGTTTTGATTCCACCTCGTTACTGATTCTCACAGAGTCTGATTGGGCGCTCTCAACAATACCTGATGTGGATTACATCAAACCTCTTGAACAATATTGTGAAAAAGTCAAACCATGTGATGTTCCAGTGTGATTGATGTGTTGTCATCATTTTTCAGATTGCACTCCCAAAATTGTTGTCTTTCATTGGTCTGACAATGTTTTCTGTTCATCTAGACCTTTTATTTTGATCATTTTGATTAGGGAGAGCATATGAAGATGAATTGGATCGCATCTGTGGATCGTCGATTCCCTCCTTCTTTCTCAGCTGGACGGGATCGAATCTGAATGAAAATGTGCTCGCTGAAGTTTGCTGCCCATCTTCCCTCTCTTCTTCTTGTTCCAGATCGGAAATTGTTTGGTGATGATGACTTCCACACTTCGATCGTCTTCCACCTTCATCGCTCGCCATACAACCCAATTTTTAGTCTTTCTCCGTTCTCATATGAGTCATGTGCAGGCATCTGAGTAGTCCCATCAAAATAGGTAAAACTGGGATCAATTGATGTCAGTGCCTAAATTTGGACTGAGATCAAATTTCAACTCTTTTCCTTTGAGATTTTCTCATTATCACTTCATTAATCATGTTCAATTCACTTCTTGGGCAAGATGTACCTTTAGGGGACCTACCAAAAGTCCACAAATAAGGACTATTAGAGAAAATTTCTAGGAAATTCTGGATATTCTTGTAATGAGAGAACCGAAAATTGAGTTTTTCCAAGATATGTTTTCTAGAGAAACTAGGAGATCACGAAAGGAAACAGTCAGGATCTCTGTCAAAGAAGTTTCTATGCTCTTCTATGGACATCTATTTCCTCAAAAACACACTTATGAACTTACTAGGATACAATAAATTGTGAATAATTCCCACTTCAGAATGTATGATTTGATCCGACCCTTATTTTTGATTATTTCACAAGATTTTCACAGAAATGAATCGGGATACTAGAGACCTAATTATTCTAGAAAATAATCCAAAAAATGTTTTTGTGACCAATTGAATTCATTTTAGTAGGTCCCCCAAAGGTACATGTTGCCACTTCTTGTTTTCACATAATGCTCTTCAATATTTCAGACAGCTCTTATTTCCCAAAAACACGCACGATCACAATCACCAACACTTCTTTTTTCGATGTATTCCCTTCATTGACTTTAGTCAGTGAGAAAAAACCATCAAAGAAGACATAATAACGCATAATCGACTTGTTTTTATAATTATTGTTGTAGAACAAACTGAAACAGCAGCACCCAAAGTTTGCATTTTCATGATCTATGAAGTGACCATTTTCCTTTTTACTTTTTTTTCCATTCAAATATCATATATAAGAAGTAGGCATGGGCACCAGTCACCTGACTCAACTTTTAAGGACTGACTCGATTTGGCCCATGATTGAGTGAATAAATGTGTGGATTTGTGACAAGATCGGTTCAGTAGATGTTTGAGCACATAATGTACTCTTTTCATACTTTTTTGAAAGGAAATCCGACAAATCGTTGAGTGAGGAATTCGAAATGATCAAAATTATGCCTCATGGGCGAGTCACAACGATCGAGTCTCCAGACAACAACCCTGACATATTCATGGAAAATATGCAAATGAAAACAGGAGATCGAGTGAAATTTTGAGAGAAAACTTCCTTGACTGATGAATGAGAAATGAAAGTGAATCTTGGTGGTTATTGTGAATGTGACGAAAATACAGAAATCTACAGTCTGTTCTCCGCCTTCCTTCGTTTGTCCTTCTCCTTCCTTCGCTCTCTCTCCTCTCCTCTCCTTCTTCTCAGTGAATGTCTCATTCGACGTCTTTCTGAGTCCTACGCATCTCCACTTCGTCTCGAAGGACGACGAGGACGAAGAAGAGAATCGCCCGTCTCTGCTCTTTTCTCCTCGCTCTTCTTCGTCTCAATCATTCGGAGACACGCTCACCTCGTCCCATCGCTCCCTCCTCTCTCCTCGTTCGGAAACTCACATTCGAGTCGGTCGCAGGAGTCGACTCGCTCACGACGATTCCGACGACGAACAGGATGACTGAAAGACAGTTCAAAGTACCGATGCCACGAAGAAGGAAGAGGCCAGACAAAGGCCGATGCTGGGCTGGCTGAAACACACGAAGACAGTGGATAGCAGTCTGATTGGGCCTGACTCGTTCCGAGCGGTGATGATGCAGTGGCTGAGGAACGCGAGGGACGAGAAAGAAGTAGCGGTTGTGTGGGAGTCGACGAGGGGAGAGTAGAGTGTTTGTGTTCACTCGTTCTTGTATTGTTCTTCTCTTCGATGATTCTGTTCTGTCTTGTGTCTCAGCCATGTACGCCGGTTCCGTTCCGAATTGTGGGGATGGTCGCTTCTTCCTCGCTCCGCCTTCCCATCCTCTCCTTCGCCACCCCCAACACTCCCCCCGCCTCTCCTTTCGACCTTCCTCCCGACCAGCCGACACAGCCCTCCCTCACCCAGCACGCCACACAACAGTATCCTTCCCAATCCGAGTCGCAGCTGCTGTTTGTGTTCAACCTGTATCGAGCGAGGGAGTTCGCTCGCGACGAAGACAGAATGGGGAGTTCTCAGCCACTCGACACTCCACCCGAAGGAGAGCGAGGAGACACGCCGAGCGAGAGGAAAGGGAATGCGAAGGTGACAGCGGACGAAGCGTTCGTGCTTCTGCAGAATCTGATCGGAATAGGGCATGATGTTTGCTTGTCTGCTTCTCATCTTTTCTCAGCAACTTCAACTGGACAGACTGATCTCTCGTTGGCCCAGCGTCTGAAATTAATACACACTCCAGATTGGAGTGTTCATCGGTGACCGAGTGTTGTTGAATGAGAGCCGTCCACGTTATTTCCAGGTTCTTCGGTGTTAGTTGAGAGCATATCGCATTTGATAGTCTGTTATTCGCATAGGACATCGTGGGAAAGCAACGACCTCACCTAAAATCGGAGCATTCGTGATTGTAGCGAAGATATCGTTGAACACGTTCACCATCGTCGAAGAGGTGAGAATTGTGGAGTGTGCCTTGAGCGATGTGATCGAAGAGGGTTGGAGAACAGGTGGGCTTGGCGAATAAGGCAGAGGGACTGCGTGGTCGATATTAGCGAAGATGGAAAGTGAGATTTCCACAGAGGACGAACATGGACCAAATATTGGAGACAGACCAACAAACACGTTCTGTGGGACACACTTGGCCATGGTCAGGTGGGTGTCTGCGTGGACAAGTCCATCACTTCCAGGATCGGGGCGAGCGTTGATGATGATGTCGATTAGTGTCATCCTGCCCCTATCAGCGACGAATTGGGTGAATTCCCTTCCAAAGTCCAGGATAGAACTCTGAATCTTGATGCGTGATGATTCTAGAAGCGTAGCAATCGAGAAATCTGCATTGGCGAGGATCTCAACGTAGCTGAGTGATAGTAACGAAGTAACGACTTCAAGCAATGTTTCCGCCTCTTCAATCTGGCCTGAAATTTGAGTATCAGAGATTCCTTGGAGAGAGATCTTTATTTCTGAAGAGACGATTGTTTGAGGGATGAAGGTCCGAAGGAAGCTTGTGAATGGGTGAAACCGAAGGAAGCTTAAGAATGAGGGATAAAACGAGAATTGCTTGCAACGGGACGAATATTACAACGTCAATCACCACAGCATCACTTTTGGACGATCGTGGGTTGTTGCGTCGAAAGGATCGTATTGAAGATGGCGAGAGTAACAGAAACGACAGCCAAAGGATCAGGCTCATCGAATGGTCATCTCATTCGAGTCCTCATTTCGGTCAATTCACATCACATTCGGAGCCAAAACTGGGCAGGAATGTTGTCGGCCAATCTGCGACAGAAGTGGGACGAACACGGATTTAACAGGTTCAACGTGGAGCTGATGGTTTTGAAGCAAACAAACAAGATGCAATTCGGGCTGTTCTTGCTCATCCACAGGAGGAGATGCGCGTCAACTCGAAGACGAGATTCCCATCAACAACGCGGTGTGTATCACGGTGATCCATGAATCGGCTGAAAAGAAGGAAACACACAATCATGTGCGACGGAACAAATAAATGAGAAAATAATAACAAGGAAGAAGAAAAGAACTTCGAAGTTAATAATTTGCTCCAGCGACGAACACACCTGTCTGCACATGAAATGAAGAGTGATGGTTTGCACAATAAGAATACACTTTCGATGGAACAAATGGGGATGAACCGTCTACAAGTAATCATGACATTTTTCCCACCTGATCGTTCAGTGTTGATGAGGGACACGTTGCGAGGGAAGAGGATGTTATTTTCAGAGTGGGGGTAATGTTTGGGAAAAGAGTGAGCTGTATTCTTCCATCGCCGGCACAGTTTCTCTTCCTCATCATACAATGATAGAAATGGTGAGTGCCTGGCGAAGCTTGTGAGACTACGTGAAGAGAGAAAGATGAGAGACGAAGAAGTCGAGAAAAGGATGAACAAAAGCTGCAATTAAGTGGTACATTAGGGGAGAAACCGCGAAGATCAAACTGAATGGGTCATTGAAGAAAGAAAGATGCAAAAGATGGGGCATCGAAGGGGAACCACAAAAGCAAAAGTTTTTCACAGTATACCATTTCTTGTTGAGAAATGAGGAACGATGTTGACATGAGTCAAGATTTTGTCGAGATCTTTGGTTGAGTTCAATCACTGTCAATATTGAGTGAGATACGTTGACTGAGCAGAGAATATTGTCAATATTCTCATTAAAATACTTTGTTGAGCAACCTTGAGATTGTTGAGGACACAATACTGTCAATAGTTACGAGTGAGACGGTGCTCTGTTGGGCTGGTCAAGAAGAGAGACTGGAGATGTTCTGAGAATCAAACATGACTAATGCAGATCAAGAGAGCATACAGAAGTATCAAATGATAGTGTTACCCTTATTTTCTCTACGGATCATCAGTTTGGGTGTGCGATTCCTGATGGTCAAAATCGGTGTCCCTTTGTCAAATAGCGAAAAAACGTAAAAAATAATGAATTCCAAACCTGATCAATGCACGCGCTGAGTATCAGTTGAAAAGGAGATCGGACAGTCCAGTCAGTCTGGTGACTATTTGCATGATTGCATGGGCGGATCAGTGACTCAAAGTGACTCTCCAGAAAAGTATGGGGTGAAGTGATGACTTGTGGCTAAATTCGTTTGATTCATCTGAAAATGAGTCTATTTCTAAAAAAATAGTGTGAAATGTGAAAGATAAACCATAAAAAGCGATTGAAAGAGAAGGGAGATTGTGAACGTATTTTTGAGAAAGAAAAACCAAGAAAACAAGGTGATGATCAATCAAGAAGTGATGTTAAATTGAAAAGGGAGCGTTTTGGGTCTGGATTCCTCTTGAATTTGTCTTATGGGGTGAGTCACTGACTCGATTCATTTCGGTGACTGGACTCGGTCTCTTTTGACTGACTGTTGCCCATGCCTAATAAGAAGACTTTTTTGAAATGAAAGAAACGAAATGGTATTGTAGGTATTTAGTGGGATCAGATCCGACTGGGATCACTGGGATCAAATCAGAAGCCTGGTCATGTGTCATCAATTCCGCCTTTGACGATTCTTGCCCAGCTCTGTTTCTCTCCGCAGCTCCAACTCGCAAAATCTGTTCTCTCAGCACTCTTAACACGATGCCAATCTGATTCTGCAGCCTGCTCCTTCCTCCGAAAACTCAAAGTGCCTCTTCCTTCGACTGCAAGTTCATCGAAGCTTGTCCCCTTCGCAGGACGGCTGTGTTCATCACTCGCCGCTCAAGTTTCACTAATCAAGTCCCTCTTTACCGAACCCTCGTCTGCCCGTCCAGCTGCCTCTGCTCAATCCGCAACACTTCCCGAGGAATCGCCACTTCTCACCGAAAACACTATTTTGGCCATCATTTTTCAAGAATTCTCTCTCCTCGATTCAATGCTCACCGACTTGGACATCACTTTTCAAAATGTGTGTCTGTATCTCTTTTCATCTTTTCCAGATTCTGACCAACTGCGAATATGTTCCTCTTCTCAAATCCACCATCGTCACCTGCCTCGATCTGCTTCAGCGCCTGAAATGTGAGTCGAATTCTCCTTCTGCCGATGGATCTGCTGCGTTGATCGAAATTCTCGACTGGTCGTGGGACGGAGCAGCCTCTTGTGTCTGTCACAGTTGGCACTCATTCCAGACAGTATTCGAGTCCGCCTTCTCCGACATTCCGCAGTTGTGTTCACTTTTGGAGCGAACATGCCGTCACACTTCACCAAAACACCGCTCTCATCTTCGAATGGTCATCAATCTAACTTCCACTCTCCCACACTTGATCCCCAGCATGCTGGAAGAGAATGGGCGTTGCTACGCGCAGTCCGCGTAATGACTAGGGGCAGTCCGTTCTTTTGTGCTAGCGGCAGTCCAACTTTGCTAGGGGCAGTCCACATATTGCTACAGGCTAGTCACCTGAAAACCCGGTAGTAAATAACAAATCGGTAGTTTTTTTTGGGGTCCCAAAAGCGTAGAGTAACACTGGATTTCTGATTTTTTCGACAATTTTTCAATCTAAATGACATTTTTATGAATAAATGAAGTGTCCTAGGTGGTTCAGAACAAATAGTTTTGATTACCCAGCATGATTGTCTCATGGACTTGAAAAGTTGATCTCGTTGTATCTTCATAACCAGACAAAATTTTGACCTGAAATTTTCGCGAAAATGAATGTTTTGAGAAATGT
This sequence comes from Blattamonas nauphoetae, assembly GCA_033064195.1. Taxonomy (NCBI): domain Eukaryota; phylum Preaxostyla; order Oxymonadida; genus Blattamonas; species Blattamonas nauphoetae. The sequence continues at coordinate 199,650 of JARBJD010000080.1, forward strand.
AAACTTTTGATATTTCAACTTTTTTTCTTCGACGATCACAAAATCATGGTTTTTCATCAGTTTTCAAGGAATTTTCAGAGAGTCTTCGAACTTGTCACTCACCATTCACCTTGTATGCAAAATTGACCAGTTTGATTCGATTGTGACAGTGTTGACATCATTTTGATGAATTTTGAAAACGGGATTCCCATCTGATGCACGGTGAGAAGTCAATTTCAGACACCCGTTAAAAGTGGATTTCACATTCTCTCGAGGGGGATAAATTTTTTGAAAAGTTGAAATATCAAAAGTTTACATTTCTCAAAACATTCATTTTCGCGAAAATTTCAGGTCAAAATTTTGTCTGGTTATGAAGATACAACGAGATCAACTTTTCAAGTCCATGAGACAATCATGCTGGGTAATCAAAACTATTTGTTCTGAACCACCTAGGACACTTCATTTATTCATAAAAATGTCATTTAGATTGAAAAATTGTCGAAAAAATCAGAAATCCAGTGTTACTCTACGCTTTTGGGACCCCAAAAAAAACTACCGATTTGTTATTTACTACCGGGTTTTCAGGTGACTAGCAGTCCGTCGTTCTCTGCGCTCTTTTCATTGTTTGTTTCATTTTATCTACAAATTGAGGCATTATAGGACATATCTAAGTTCAATTGAAGTGAATTTAGTCAAATAGGTGAATCGATGGGGGAGAGGGGGGACAGTGTTTGATCTGACTGAACATGAGAGTTATACGAAAATATTGGTCGATTCGGAATCTATTGAAGTGTCAGAAGGTGTTTCGTGCCGTTGATTTTGTCTTCTCTGCTAAGATCACCTGAACCAAAGGTAAAATAATGTTAAGGGCTTGGATCAACTCCAAACAATTCATTCCCCTCTCTTCTTCCACAAATTTTCCTCAATTTACCTCAGTCTCATAATCATCCTCCCAATCTGCTTCTGAGGCTCCTTCCTTGTTCTTCATCCAGTCAGTCACGACACTCCCACCATCGTGTTCACACACATCCTCTCTCAAGCCTTCGCTCCTCTCCAATCCACGATGAGTCCTTCAACGGACAGTTTTAGAGCTTCTCAGTGACTTTTGGTGCACAAACACTTGGATCTGCGCCGACAACATCGAGTCTTCCGTCAGCCGCACCAGACAGTCTGACAAGTGTTGATCTGCATACAAAAAGCTCCCTGGCCTTCCTTCTGGACGCACTGAATTTCCCTTTTGACGAGGACTCGTCCGACAAACACACGTTCCTCCTCATCACCCTCCACTATCCGACGTCTTCCCCGCTCTCCGCCGAAATCGAGTTCTTATGCCTTTTCAACATCTCTGCCGTCTTTCAAACCCCTTCCTGCCACTTCCTCGTCGTTACTGTCGTTTCTGTCACCTCTGTTCGCCTGTAGCTCTCATAGACCCTCCACAAAACCGGTTTTATTTATTAAACCGGCTAAAATCAAAATAAGACGTTTCATCCAAAATTTCTCGATTATCTATTACCACGTCACATAATACACCATTTCAAGTAGACCTAGTGTTTTTTCAAAAACCAAATAGTGACGAAAAGAAGGCATTTTCCCCATTATCTGGAAACTTTCTCGTTGTTTTTTGTGATATTGATGATCTTCTCTCTCATCAAACTACCGGAACCATGTTTCTAAGAGTTCTGAAATTACAATTCTTGCATTATATTTTCAAAATTGATCTTATAATGAATAAAACCGGTTTTGTATATGGGTGATTCTAAATGAATTGTTACCCGCGTATTTTCTTCTGCCACACGAGCAGAAACTCTATGTAATTTTCAGAGCGCTCATATTCTCCTTCCTTCGACATGATTAAGGTGTTTTCAGTTTTTCTGAGTCTTCATCCCATCTTTTTCTTCTGATTTCTTCTTTCAGCTATCCTCCTTCGCTCAAACTTGCATATTCCCCCAAAATTGTACAAGTACCTCGTTCTTACACATCATTTGAAGCCGACCCCCATCGTTTGAACAGTAAATATATTCTCATCTTAATTTCCAGGTCATTCTTTCCAACAACTCAGATCCAACTACAACACTTGACATCTCAATGTTTTAGTGTGATTTCGAGTTTTTTCAACTCTTTTCCAACAGGTGTCTCATTCAGATCTGGTGATCCCGTTCTTCTCTTCTCACAGTGAACTCGCTTTTTCTGATCTGCCTCCCTCCTCTGTAGCAAACCATTAAACGTGTTGTTCCTACACATTCATGTCACAAATACGCCATTCCGACACACACAAGAAATTGCATAGAGATTCTCAATGTTTGAAGCGAGATGGACAAGAGAGGCTTTTCAAGGCTTTTTTGATGATAGATGTTTTCAATTCGCATTTCTCTCACAAATCCGATTTTTTATGTCGTTTACCACCACCTCTTTGATTTCTGAAACGTTACGAAGAAATAAATGTGAAAAAATGTCCTGATCAAAAAAGAGCTCAATCGAACGCGATCAAAGCAAAATCTACTAAATTTAGCACTTTTCAGTCCTGAAAGCAGCTGAATGCAAATTGTGCAATTTTTGATTTTTTGAGACGCACCATAGTGACAAGTAACATTTCATTTAGAATCACCCATATTTTAGCCGGTTTTGTGGAGGGACTATCACTCTCCTTTCGACAATGGTGTGGACTCGCATTCGAATCACTGAGTGACTCTGTGTCACCATCTCCATTCATGCGGAACTTATCTCATTTTCAACTATCTTGCAATCAACGGGGCTTTCACCAAGTGAAAATGGACCAAACAATCAGGATGAATTTCCACGCATAATCAATTTCAACAGCGATAAATATTAAGCGCAACAGTGCCCAGTCTCATCTACCACACTGAATCTTCGAGGACAAATGACAAGAACTGTCATACATGGTATCTGGGCGAAGATCATTCTCGTAGTTCACACACCAGAAATGACAAAGCCAATGACCATGAAGAAACAAAGAATTTCATATTTGTCTTCTCAAAATCCTCGATGTTGGTTTCATCGATGATAATTGATTCCGAATGGATGGGAACATCGGCTGGACAACTCACGAATTCCAACGTGACCGTCTCGTCGAGCACGATCATCTCAAATCCTGAATGTTCCCCATTTATGATTGTCTGTTCTGAGGGGAACGATGGAAACTCAGCTGTTTCGTCTCTACCCAACCACCTTGCTCTATGATGAACGCTGATGCCTCGGTCAGCTGCTCCGGTCTCTCGATCGACGACACCTGCCTCGTTCTTGGAACTGGATCTCTCCTCTTTCTCCCGAACCACCTTCGACTGAACGGAATGATGTCGTGCCAGCCCAACTCGCTGTTGAGTCCTCACTCCTCTCTTCCCGCCTGCTGAACACAACGAGCCTCCCACACTGCTCTGCTCTTCCTAGCGAAGTGTGCATGTCGCGGCGAATTGAGGAACAGGCTGTGTGGACATGAACAGCGGCGGGTCTCTCGTCTGCTTGAATACGTCCTTCACCCACTGCCACTCCCACCTCACGCCTGAGCACCCAGACACAGACCAACCACAGCTCCGTCACCTACCACAGTAGAATCGTACAGACACGAACAGGAGAACTCTGAACTTCATCTCTTTCTGGCCTGCCCCTCATCGAACCGATCAGCGTTCTCTCTCTCGTCGTCCTTGTTCATGGCTTGTTAAGCGCAGTGTGGGGGAAGTGTGACACTCTCCGGCCCTTCCTCTCTTTCCCTCTCTGCTTCCCCGCACTCTCCTCACCTTCGAGATTCGTGTACCGTTCATGCCGGCCTCTCTTTCCTTCTCGCCGCTCTCCACACACCACTCACTGCCACTCGCTGTGAAAAGCATCCCAACATTCCTTGTGGGGCACATCATGTCGATAGAAATGAAGCCGATTCAGATGGAGCAGGTGAAGAAGGAGACAACTGTGTCGAGATCGTTTCGCGATGTCCGGATGAACGAGTTGGAGACAGATGAGTGGGAGGAGGAGGGGAGACGGGAAGAGAGGATTGATCTGAGGAGATGTGACTGATGAGAAAGAGAGAGAATGAAGGACAAGCTCAACTGAGAAAAGAGGTTGATGAGAGATTGGAGGGAAGAGGAGAGGAGAAGAGAGCAAAAAATGAGAAGGTTCAAAAGGAAGTAGAAAAAAGAAGGAAGAGGGAATTGGACGTCGCAGACCGGAAGAGAGAGATGGAAGAACACCTGGAGGATAAAGAGGACGTGCATTATCTCTCACTTTTTTGGATGCATCTCTTTTCTCCTTGTTACTCTTCTATTCGCACATTTCAGACAATGAATCATGAAAATACACTCTGTTGAGGACTAATCCACATGGAAACATACAGTTTCATCACATAAAGTCCACTGACCTTGCCTTTGTCACGATTTTTGTGGTCAATCTCTCTCGTCCCTTCACTTTCAGTTTATGACAGAGAAAAAAGGATACAGACGAGAAAAAACAATTGTGAAGCGAAAGAGGGTCAATCTATCATTTTGATCAACTATCAACAGTTGGTTTCGATCTTTCACCAGAATAACAAATCGACCCCTAAATCGACCAGATGGATTCTACTGAAAGGTTGGATATTCTAGTACGCTTTCAAACATGTCCCTCCTTCGTTTAGATCTTCATATTTTTCATTCTTGACCATCATTAACGTCAAATTCAACGGACTGCCTGAAGCAATCGACGGACTGCCCCTAGCAAAGTCGGACTGCCCCTAGCACAAAAAAACGGACTGCCCCTAGTCATTACGCGGACTGCGCGTAGCACTACCCGAAGAGAATCTGGTTCATAGAGTGATCAACTCATCCAAGCCGACAACAGTTCCAACTACAAACGGTCATTTCCATGTGAGGTTCATCTGCACCCTCTTCAACTTGATCTTGAATTGCACCGACATCACTGGAAACCATCAAAAGCGGAAGAAAGTCCAAAAGTTACAGATTGAACGTGTGCTGATACCATCAAAGCACTATCTGCAGTTCATTCTTCAGCGAGAAGAGTTCATTCTGAACTGTACCTCACCCGGCCAGGATCTGCCAACCCAGATTTCGAATCTTTTGAACGAGACAGTACTGCTCGAAAGCGCACTGTTCGAAGATGGTGAGATTGTGGAGACAGGAAGAGAGGAGTGGGAAGTGGGGTGGTTGGTGGAGAAGACAGACGAGGAGAGTTTTGCACCGAGACTGGAGAAGATCAGAGAAGATGACGAGAAGATGAGAAGGGATGAGAAAGAGAGATGGAAGAAGCGAGTTTCGAGACAACGAGAAGCAGGACACGAAGATGTGATGGAGGGATGGTTGATGCGAAGGGACAAGCACACACTGCTTGAGATTGATGAGTACCTTGAAAGTGTGACGGTGGAGTATGGGATGAACAACGCACTGTGGGATCGATGGAGATATTACGGATATTGGATGTAGATTTCACGTTTCATGTCGCATTTTATCATTATTCTCATTTCTGAACAAAAAAAAAGAGAAAGGGAAAGCAGAATGTCCCAATATGTGAGGAGAAGGCCAGCGAGTGAGTCGTCGAGACGTGGTGATGACGATTTTAGTGATTTCTGTTTGGTTCATCGATTGGAATCCGCCAAAAAAAAGTGTCGGGAAGAGAGATCAACTCTTCTCTATTCATCATTCATCATCATTCAGATGGATCCACCTCCGCTCCGTCCTACAGTACATCACAACCCGTCTCTCTATATTACCCGTCTGAATCGAATTCTGAACGACGAACTGCTGACCACCTTCTCCAATGATTTTGAGAAAATTTTGCCGAATACTCCCCTTCCACATGAACTATTGGAAGATCTCCCAGATCTTTCGTTCTGTCTGTGTTTCAGACCAGGAACAGACTGGACAGCCCTTCGGTCAAGAATCATCAACTCGAAATCGCTCTTCACAAATGAATTCGCATTAATCACAAACAATCAATCGCCACATAATACATCTCTCATCTTGGATCGGAAAACAGTTCCAAAGGGCCTTCCACAAGCAGATCAAGAGAGATTCAGACGAGTTGAACTTTGTGCTTCTCTTACATCAGATTCTGTCCGAAATGAGATCATATCAATCTACATTGGTATGGACCCCCGTGTTCTTCCCTTCTTGAAAATGGTCTTGGAATGGTCGACGTCATTTTGTGGAAATCACGAACACTCCACACAAGACATCTTGAATTTGGTGATTCTCTCCCTCCATTTCCTTCAGACAGTAGACCCACCTGTCCTCCCAAATATTCAAGACAATACCTTAAATATTGGAAGCCTTGATGAACAGATTGCGACTCGCAGAATTCTCACAAGAAATGTAGTCTTTGTCGACCACATTTCTTCATGGCATGCTCGAGTTCCGCCTTTCGCTCATTTTGGAACCAACTTAATGCCAATTGATGTCTTATTTCGGAGTTTTCTTGATTCGCTAATCCCATCCACTGCCAAATCCAAACAAATCATATCACTCATCTCCCCACAACCACTTCATCACCCTGACCCTTCAAAATCTCCAACATTTTCCCTTTCAGGCATGTCTCTCGTCATCCAGGATCCAGTACTTGCAGATGATGGACTCAAACCAGATCAAATCTTGACACTCACACTCACCATGCTCCAAAAGGGAATATCATCTCTTCCGCAACTCTTAACCAAGCTATCATCCTCTCAACGTCATTTCTGTTCATCATGTCATCAGAAATGCCTTAGTCACCGAGATCTCATCGACGAAAACCAAGCTCTCGCCGACCAACAGAATATCCCGCATCCATCCTCTTCTCCTTCATACTCATCCAAAATTCCTCCACTTTCACATATTTCTCGAAAATCAGAGATAACATTCGCTTCAGAAAACACACCAACCCCTCATTCAATCGCCGATCCTCAAACACTTTCAAACGCACACATACCGCAACCCAAACCTCCCTTACATCCTTCTTTTATCAACACACTTTCCCTGAAGGTTCTGTCATCACAATTGATCGTAGAAAATGTCCCTCTCGGAATCTCAAATAATCACATCCACGCTTTGTTAGAGAAAGATGGGTGCCGCCTTGTGACCACAGTCAATATATTGGCTCGCCAACAATGGATATTGACATTTGAATCTCCACTACAATGCCTTCGTGCCACGACAAACCTCAACACTCTCTGGAGCCTCGATCCAAGCGTTGAAGTTGGATTCAGACTTTCTCGAACGAAAACACTGGTGATTCCTCGCCCAGACTGCGAATACTCCGTCGAAATGTTTGATCAAGCCGTTTTCCTTCGCTCCAGAATGCGAGCCAATTCCAACACCAAACGGAAGGAGAAAGTGAGCTTCAAGATGGAGTCGGATTCATCAGAAGTTGAAGAATCCAGCGAAGATTCTTCTTTGCTGAACAGTGACGATGATGACTCAGATTTCGATGATTCTGATGACTTCACAGAAGAAGAGGAAGAAGAGGAGGAGGAAGAGAGCGAATCACCAGGAAGAAAAGAACAAGAGGTGTTGTTAGAAGAGGAGAAAGGGCAAGAAGTGTCCGAATATGAAGAATTACACAAAGTCAGACCGCCTGTCTTCCCAAAAAGCCAGCCATATCACAAAATTCCGAGTTTTGGGGAACCTGACCCATATCTTTGGAAGGATCCAGATGAAAACAAGAAAAAGAAAGAAGCAGAACCAGTCATTGTTGCTCAAGAGAAGGAAGAAGAGAAGGAGGAAGAAGAAGAAGAAGAATCGGACGATTCGGATGGGGTTTCAGATGAAAGTCCGATCGAGTTTGTCGCGCCGAAAAAAGAACAGAAGAACAAACCCCTCAACCAGGAATCGAAAACTCTTCACGAGTTGTACAAGGAAAGGATGGAGAAGAAGGAGAAAAGGAAGAGAAGAAGACAGAGATTGGCACGAGGCAAGCCTGTCTCTTCTGACTCGGAAGACGATTCGGACGATAAATTCTGGTTAAAAGACACCAACGTCACGTCACAACCAGAAAACGACAACTCTCATGTTTTCTCAGAATCACAGCCAGAACCTGCCCCAAGATGGGATCGATCGATTCTTGTGACTGGCCTCCCAGTGGACTATGAGATTGATTCGATCAAAACCATTTTCAGAGGATTCGCGTGTTCTGTGAGGGAACGGAAGAGGAGGGCGAGCAAGGAGTTTCGTGTCGAAGTGAAGAACTGGTATGAGGTGGAAGATGCAGTGAAACTGACGAATTCACATTGGACGGAACACAACGATGTGAAGGTGTTCAGATTTGACGATGAATTTTCAGTGGTGGAGCTGGATCGCTCGCAACTGACTCCACGGCCAGCCCCAGTTCGATCGCAGAAATGGAAGGAAAAGGTGAATTCGAAATTGTCTGCAACGCCGATAGATCAAACTGCAAAGCAAGCACCAAATAAGAAGGACAGGAGCGACGAGACAACAACCGAACCAAAGCCCAGTCCTCCGAATCAAACAGAAAACACGGCACAAGTCTCAAACACTCCCAGTAACAGCGTCACACCAGCCAAACCAGTGGAAGACCCTCCCATCCACCAACTGGTCATCCAAGACATCCCACCCGACAGAGGAAAGGGGTCGGTGAAGAAAGCGTTGGGCGAAACGAAGCATAAATCGATCACCATGCAACAGACCCCAACAGGACCAAGTTATGTTGTGTCGTTCTCGTCGGAGGAAGAATGCGACTTGGCGGAACGGAATTTGGAGCCTGTTTGGGCGCTCTCCCCTTCTGTCACTGTCCATCGAGCGATCAATGGGAAAGAAATTCTTGTGGTCAGTCGATTTTTTACGTCTGAGAGGCCAGTTACGTCATCTGACACGAAATCGGGAAATAATTCTTCACAACCAGTGCCACGATGGAAGGAAAAAGCCATGAAGCGTGACGAAGCTGACACAAAGGAAGAATACCCATCTCTCGACAAAACCCCAACCACACACGTCTCCTCCCCTCCCCCAGTCGAACCAACCCCACCCCCTCGCTATCCACCGATCCCACCATCCTCCAACCAACTCATCATCGCTCATCTTCCTTCTGAGATGAAGTATGGTGACTTGGTTCAAAAGTTTGTTGAATATCAACCAGTCCAACTGATCCTTCGACAACACAAATCCAAATTGGGGACTGTTTCGGTGACTTTTCGAAGTGAGACCGTTCTTCGGGATGTTGTCGAGCATTTGGACGCGATTTTGGAGATTGGGCCGAAGATGAAAGTCAGTTATGGAGTGGACGAGGTGGAGAGCGACGATTTTGAGGAAACTGAGCCAGATTCACATCGAGAGGGACACGAGGGAGACATTGCGACGGAGTTTCGCCAGTTGGAAGACTGTCAAAAGCAACCAACAGAGGTCATACAGGAAGAGAAGGCTGATCTGGCAGAGGTTCCTCAAACGGAACTGTCACAGCCAACACAATCCCTGATCAATGTTCCTTCTACTCTCGTCACACCAAGCAATCACCGGCAGACAAAAGACACAATCAAACCTGACCCAGATCAGAAACTCCAGGAGCCTCTACCCAGTCAACCGAATAAAACCGAAAACACAGTCAACGCCTCAAACGATCCCAGTATCACCGTCACTCAAACCCAGCCAGTGGAAGCCTCTCCAATCCATCAATTGCTCGTTCGACGGATCCCATCGGATCGAGGGAAGACATCAGTGAAGAAGGCATTCTCCGAAACAAAGCCACAATCCATTTCTATCGACCTGACGCAAAAGACACAGAGTTTTATTGTCGCGTTCTCGTCAAAACAAGAATGCGATGATGCTGAGCAACATTTGGATCTTGTTTGGAAGATTGGGCCGGATGTCACTGTTCATCGAGCGCTCGACGGGAAGGAAGTTGCTCCCATCATTCGGCCAACAGCTCAGGCTTCCATAGAATCCAATGAAGACGCAGCGAGAGAGGGAGAGGGGAGAGAGAAGACACAGACTGGCAGCCCTCAGGAACTACAACCGGACGATCAATTCATGAATCCCTCCTCTCACCAACTCCTCATCTCCCACGTTCCTATCTCTGTCACAAGCAACCAACTAGTCAACATCTTCGTTGGAGTGAAAGTCACAAATTGTGAGCTTGTCGAAAGAAAGGACAGATCGACCTGGATTGTTTCATTCAAAAATCCACTCCAATGCAACATCGCAACCAAATATTTGCATGGAGTGTTTGAACTCGATCCGTGCGTGGAAGTCAGCTTCTACAAACCGAATGCGCTCCCTGTGCCGATTCCTCGTTCTTTGTTTGATCAGGCACATGCTCCTACATCTCCACAATCACTCATCTCCCGACCTCAACCAACGAATCAGCCAAACACTTCTGTCGGATATCCATTTATCCGACCGTATGACGAGCTTCACTTAATCGGGGTTCCTTCTTCGATCGACACAGAACAGATCAAAGCGCTCTTCGGAGAGAATGCTCCGAAAACTGTGAAGACTCGTTCGGGTTCGATGGGTACACACAGAATTCTGACGTTTTCGAGTGAATTGCAGTGTAATCGAGCAGCGGAGAATCTTGAGGGCATCTGGGCTCTTTCTCCAAACATAGAGGTCGGGTTTGTTAATTGCGGTCAATCCTTCACAATACATCCCCCATCGCATCCCTCCTTCAATCAACTCCTCCTTTCGCATCTTCCATCGCATGTCACTCGCGAAGACCTCATCAACATCTTCTCCGGTTCAAAGATGTCGAACTGTGATCCTGTTGAGGTCAAGGAGACTTCGAAATGGATTCTCACATTCGAAAACGTGCCTGAATGCAACTTCGCTGCAGGAAAAGTTAAGACTGTGTGGGCAATGTTTCCAGATGTCGAAGTGAGCTTCTACAAACGAAAGAAACCACCAGTCCTCATCCCCCGTCCACCAAATCTTGAGGCTGAATCTGCCGCTTTCGCGACTCAGGACGTTGGATATCCAGGTTTTCTCTCATCAAACAGGCTAGTCCTGTTCAATGTCCCATCATCAATCGATTCCACCCACCTCAAATCAGCATTCGTAGAGTTCCCTCAGCAGATAGACGATTCCACAACACCATCAGGAACTCCTTTGCGAATTGTTACTTTTTCGAGCCAATTGAAGTGCAGCCTTGCAGCTCAGAATCTTCGGGCGGTGTGGGATCTCGATCCAGCACTCGAAGTGTACTACACGAAGAACGGGAAAATTCTTATTCCCATCAATCGCCCAGAAAACCTCTCCACTCCCACATCTTCTCTCTATTCTCAGAGTGATTTCTCATCTGAGGAAGACCTTTCAACATCATCCTCTCCCTCTTCTCGTCATTCTTCTCAGAGCGACATCACATCTGAGGATGAACTTTCACCACCATCCTATCCCACAGATCGATTTGAAATCAATGGAGATACAGGCGAACATCTTCAATATCCCAATCAACTTCCTTCGGACGAGCTTGTCTTATATAACGTTCCAGAGACGATCTCTTCAGATCAAATCAAAACGGCTTTGGGGCCGTATGCCCCTCGCAATTGTCAAAGATCCCCAAAAGTCAATCGGCACATACGAATTCTGACGTATTCCAGTGAAGAGCTCTGCAACGAAGCCGCAGACCATCTTGAAGGTGTTTGGGAGCTTGATCCAAGGATTGAGGTTATTTTTGTAGGCAGAGAGGACACACTTATCTCAATCCGTAGACCGCCTCCACAGCCATCACATCTTCAACACTTCGAGTCGTCTCCTTCGACGCAGTCATCTTCAGGTCGGAAGAACATCTCGTCAGAGATTCCACCCAACCTGTGGGCGTCACGGTTTCTCATCTCAAATGTTCCTGAACATGTCACACGCACACAACTGGAAGCAATATTTCACCCAATCGGATCAGAATGCTTCAGGTCCACCTCAAACAACGGCAGATCCGAGTGGTTCGCCAATTTTGGAAAAGTTGAGATTTGCAATGCCGCTACAGCAAATCTGACCAAACTGTGGGAACTCCATCCATCGTTGGAAGTCGCTTTCTTCAGACCAAGATACCTCCCTATTCCCATCCCTCGTCCTCATTCAGTTCATCCTCCTCCTCCCCTCGTTGTCGCTCAGCCCTCTCCCATTTCAACCAATACACCTTCTCCGTCTCCCACAACCAGTGCTCTCACCAACTGTTATCAACTCCTTCTCTCCAACGTCCCAACCAGTCTGACTGCTCGCGAAGTCCGAGCAACTTTCGATGGGATCGATCCGTATCAATGTTCGACTTCTGGAAATAGTCGCACGAGTTGGATTGTGACTTTCGAGACAGTGGAGAAGTGCTACAAGGCAGCGAAGACTTTAACAAAAGTTTGGGCACTTCATCCAAAAATTGAAGTTGGATTCAGAGTCGACAGAAGCACAATCATCCCAATTCCTCGCCCAGACACGAAACCTATCTCTGGTGGTCTTATCTCATCGTATTCACCTACTCCACAGAATGCGGTGAAGGAAGCGCCTGTCCAACCTTCCTCTCAACCCACTCAGCAAACTGTCAGATCCGATCCTCTTTCAATCGAATCACCTTTTACAACTGCGAACAATCCCAACAATACATACACCTGCATTCTCATCCATGACATCGATCCAACGATCACGGGAAAGCAGATCTGGGTTGTTTTTGAAGGGATTGACTGTATCGCTGTGAGTCCTGGTTATTCATCTCACCCTTGGAAGAGTTGGGTGTGTGTGTTTCGAAATGTGGCTGAATGTAACAAAGCAGTGACTCGGCTTCAACAGATCATCTTTCTTGACTCATCAGCTACTTTCTCGTTCAAGAAGCGTGCCGTTTCAATTCTCCAACATTCTGTTGAGCAAGAATCAATCAAAGAAAACAGTTCATCTGTCATGAACACACAACAATCGGTCACGGCACAATCCACCACATCTGTCAAGACAGGAACTTCTCCTCTTTCTGTTACTCCATCGTCAAACACCGTTTATGATCAACTTGTGTTTGAGAATATTCCGCGAGGAATCTCCGGACGCCATCTCACATCGGCTCTGTCACCTCATCCGTATCAATGCTCATCTGTGAACAACATCGGGCGTGTGCAATGGATTGCGACATTCGAGACAGTGGCCAAGTGCAACAAGGCAGCAATGAATTTAACAAAAGTTTGGGCACTTCATCCCAAAACTGAAGTTGGATTCAGAGTCGATAAATACACATCCATTCCACTTCCTCGCCCATCACACAAACAACCATCTCCCGCCCAGCAATCAACCTCACCAGATGGGTCAGTTGTCGCCCAGCAACTCACACCTCCTTCAACGACACCACCTCCCCCACCGAAGCTAAAACATCCTCCCAACGACAGTCAATCGTCTGGAGGGCAAAGAACGAAAGAAGAGGAACTCCCAGCACCATCGAATGATGCACAGAAGCCGAATCAACAGGTACCTTCAGAAACCAGAAAAGATGAGCACGTTCTGTTTCTCACGAACATTTCTGATGAAGTGTCGAACACAGATCTGTTATGGCTGTTGGGAGACATGAAGGGAATGCGAATTGAAGAGAGGAACAGAAAAGGTGGGAAGCGAGAAGCACTTGTTCACTTCATGGAGAAGAAGGACTTGGAGTTGGGGATGAAGAGCACTCGCTCAAAGACGATTGGATGGACAACATTCCAAATTGTGGATTCGTCTGCAATCTGGGGTTCTCCGTCTGATGGAGACATCGTAATCTCCAAAATTGTGTCAAATGAGACACATACATCGACGCCAAGTTCGGACACAACCTCACCGCAACCTTCACCGCAAAAGACCGAACCCGTCAACCAACCCACTCAGCCTTCAGTGATTCCGCAGTTGACAGCTCAAAATCCCACTGTCACACCAAAAGACGATCTATCAGACTTCGATTGGAGACCAAAAACGGTCACAGCCACATCTGTCTCAACAGGTTCGACACAGCAATTGCAAACACCCTCTCTTTCTCCTCCCTCCAATTGCACTCAACTCCTTGTCGAGAATGTTCCGAATCAAACCACAGGCAAACAACTGACTGAAGCATTGATGCTTCCGCCAAAAGGATTGTCATCCACGAAACGTTCAGGGAAGACAGCGTGGATTGTGACATTCAACAACGTCGCAGAGTGCACACGTGTCGTAAGCAATCTGACGAAAGTCTGGGCGATCCATCGGGACATTAAAGTCGGGTTCAGAACAAGCGGAGGGGAAACACATCCCATCACTCGACCGAAGACGGCCCCCGCTCATCCAAAGGCCACAGAACAACCAGCGGCCAATAGTCAATCGCTCCAAAAACCAGACACTTCAACAAAATCATCCTCCACCACACAAACCACACCAAAACAACAATCTTTGAACTCGACACCAACATCTCTTGCTCCACAATCTCTCTCAAACACTGCCTCGTCTTCACCTCAATCGATCGCTCGACCAACCCCAAAACAAGCCCAGCAAGTCGTTCAACCAGCTTTTCTCAACAAGAAACCGAACACAAAAGGGCTGTTTGATGATGACAGTGATGATTTCGATGCCCTTCCAGACTCATCACCAGTGTCGTTTCAACTCAAGCCAAGCACAATTCCGAAACAACAGAAAAAAGTTGAACATCCTTCGTCGATGACTCTGAAATACATCCCGAATGCGATTGAGAGTCAGACACTTTTGCGCTGTTTTCATCCTTTTGTGCCTCGATTGACGAGGAAAGTGGAGGAAGGGATGATTTGGGGTGATTGGACAGCTTCATTTGCGAGTGGGACAGAATGTGAACAAGCTAAATCGGTTGTTTCGAATGTGTTGGATTTTGGGAAGAATGTGGTTGTGGTTTGCGGAAAGCTAAAACTTGAGAAGATGGAAAAGAAGTCAGAATGGTTTAAGATTGTGATTGAAGGAGTCCCCGTTGATGCATCTGGAATTGAGATCCGAGGTGGATTGAAAGGTGTTGGCGAGATTGACACAACTCTGCTTCATCTGACTCCACACGAACGACTTCAACCGTCGCAGAGGCCGACTGGAACTTGGTCAGTTTGTTTTGAGAAAAGAGAAGATCTCGAAGTTGTGATGAAAGGCAAAAACGAGATTGTTCTGAACAATGTGAAGTGGAAAGTGAAGAAGCACACAACTGTCCGCATCCCTCGTCCTTCTGGGACGATTGTCATTGTGAATTATCCTGATTTGACTCGTCGCTAATCTCATTAATTTCACTTTTGTTGTCATTGTGATTCAGCCTTTGAATCTGTTGTGGTTTATTTCAACTCGGTTGTGGCTAAAGGGTGGGATATATCTACCTACTGTAAGAAATGATTTCTTCAAGAATAGAGAGCGATATTGAACCTGGAAACGTACAGAATTGATGAAATGAAGATCAAACCATTGTTTCGTTCCAATGCTCCTCACTTTTCACTTCATTTTATTCGGGATCTTACTTCCGTCTGCCGCTACCCCAACATCTCTTTATCATTCCACAAGCAATACATCTCATTTGTCTCATTACTTGAGACACCTTGACTTGAACACGAGTACAAACCAGAATTCTCATGGTACTGAAGTAACTCTTCCCACTGGGTTATTCCACTCGAAAAACCTCCAACTTCACTCCACAATGTTACACATTTCTGGATCACAAACAACAATCACGCAAACAACAAACACATCAAACTTCGAAATTGACGATCTCTCGAAGAAAGAAATAAATCGACAAAGGAATGAACCTCCAATTATATTTGATGTCTGGAACAGCACATTCTGTGTTGACAACGTGAAATTAGTTTCGAATATTCAAAATTCGGCGATCTCTCTGATTCGATGCTCGTCGTTCGTGATCACTCACAGTGAGATCGTGTCGTGCTCCGAGATTTGTCCATTTGTGGTTGGATCTTCGGGACTGGGATCATCGACATCGATTTCGATCATCTCGTGCCAGCACACATCATCGTCTGGCCTGTCCTCTCTTCTGCCTCTGGTGACTGGCCCGACTCGTTCGTTCCCTTCAAAGCACACGAATTCCAATGAAGAAGCAATGGAAGACACTTTTGGGGCGGGAACTGTCTCGATCAGTGGGAGTGGTCTTTCAATTGACGCGACGCATTTTGTGGTTGGAACTGGCCCTCTTTTTGATTTTGGCCATTTTTCTGGAGATTCTGTTGACTTGGCCGTGGAATGCGTTGTGTCACTCTCCGCCTCTCATCTGGTGAACGCCACGAGCACTCGTGATTCTTCGTTCTCGGTTGCTCGGAGGATGTCGCTGACGCAGCGTCTTGTGGGAAGCTCAGTAACACGCAGCACAAACCATTTTTCGGGAACGAGCGGAATTGATCTGAATTGGGGAGCAGACACTCTCGTGTTGAACTGCTCCTTCTCGCACATCGTCACCAACGCCGCTCCTGCCCCTGTCACCGAACCACCCACTCCATCAGACACATCTGACCTTTACTATCACACCAAAGAGTCCACACGCGTTTACCATATATCGGGGTTGTTGTACACCCATAAGCCAGTATGGATCGAATCAAGCACGTTCAACACCTTGTCAAAAGATCATGGAGGAGCCATTTTCATCCAAGACAACAAAGGGCATGTAGTTATCAAGCATTCGACCTTCACAATCTGCAGAGCAACGAAGGATGGTGGAGCAATCGAGACGATTTTCAGTGGTGACTCAGGAAATACAGGGAAATACGATCTCACAATATTTGATTGCCAATTCAGCAAGAACACTGCAGTTGGAATTGGTGGTCACTTCGTGGCCCAATTCTACACACAAACAACCATCGCACAATGCACCTTCGCCGACTCTCGAGCGACCAATTCCAATCCTCTGACGCAGAACACAGCAGTGAACATCATCTTCAGCGGACCATCGCGCATCGACAACTGCACCGTCTCGAACAACGAAGGCCAAAAATCTGGAGGGATGTTTGTTCTGATGCCACTCGAAGGAGGAACAGTGGATCTGACAGATGTGCTGTTTCTGAACAACATTTGCACATATGCAACAGAATCAGCCAGAATCACGGATTTCGGCCTATCAGCTGGCACAGGAACGTTCACAGCGTATGACTGCTTCTCAACATCTACTCTTCCGAGAAGTGGAGTGCTGAAGACAGACAAGACTCCGTTCAGCGTCCCATCGGTTCTGCCTGCTCTGGTTGGACCATCAATCACCCAGATTGTTGTGGAGAAACAGGTCAGTCCAGCAGGCACGGGATTTGTGGTGGCTGTGAAGATGGAGGGAATGTTCACAGGCACAACAAGAAAGTACGATGTGACTCTCAAGTCGTCAACAGGAACGATGATTGAGACAAAAGGAGTGAGCTTCGACAGAACAGGTGCGACGATAACGCTCCCGATGAGCACATCTTCCACAACCTCTCTCGTCCCATCAACAAACTACATAATCATCAACGTAAAGAGGAGTGCAGCCCAATCAGCCAGCAATGTGTTCTCTGTTGGCAGCATTCAGGAACCAGACTGGACGTTCTGGTATCACACTCCCGAAAGCCGAGCCGACAACCTGAATGGAATGTCATTCGAAACACCATCAGGTCCTGCCTTGACTTCAGTCACAGCAAAACTGAACCCGACCAATCTGAACCAAGTGATTCTGACACTCTACGCAGAGAGAGTTGCGACAGGACCTCTCACACTGATCGTGTTTGATACTTCAGATGGAGCTGAAACACCTATCACAGTCGGGACTGTCTCATTCGCAACCACACCGACATCAAAAGTCGAGACAACCACAACTATCTCTGTTCATCCATCAGGAAAGCTGGCGTATGGAAAGACATACAAAGTGAAGAGCATCAAATCGACAGTTCAGGTGCTCACGGTCGGATCTGTCTCTTTCTCTGTGCCTGCTGCTCCAGCTCGGCTGACTGGGGCAACAGCCTCGCTCGATGGACTGAACAAGACATTCGTGAAATTGTCGATGGAAGGTCAACAATTCCCAGCTGGAAAAGCCTTCTCGATTGTTGTGAAAGAGATGGAGGGAAATGTGGTGAAAGCCAATGCCCCATCCATCACTCTGTCAGGATCGATAGATGGGTCGATTGGACTTGTGACGTCGTGTTCTGCGTCAGTTGAGATCTATGGGAAGGCCGACACAATTGAATATGGGAAGAAATATCAGATTGTGTCACTGACAGCTAATGGTAAGGCTGGAGTTGCAGACTCGACAGCTTCCTTCACTGTGCCTGACTCGCCGTGCCGAATTGAAGGGCCAGCAACTCCATCACTGAAGGGTGCCCAAACTGAGGTCAGTGTCATCCTCACTGGAGTCTCGTTATCCTCGTCCATCACAGCAGTGATTGCCAAGAAAGGTCTTGCTCAGATCAGCTCGACATCGCTGACAGTCGATTCGGACACGCAGATAACAGTCGTGTTCAATGCTGGGCTCTCGGAGACCTCGACTGTGTTGGAATATGAAGGCGAATATGAAATTCAGGCTGTGTCTGGTCCTTCTGAATCGTTCATCAATGCCGGGGTGAAGTTCACAGTGCCACCACCCCCGATCATCACATCAGCCTCGACAGAACTGGACACGAGTCGGAACACTCACTTCAAGGTTCTCCTGACTGGAAAGGACTTGATCGCAGGAACAGTTTGGAAGATGAAACTGACAGGCCGAGACGATGAGATCCCAGTTGAAATCACAGCAGCCACAAATGGCGAGTCGGAATGGGTGAAAGCGGGAGGACAGAACGAGATCGAATTCGACAAAGCATACACCATCGCTTCTCTCACGAAATCATCCGACGCTTCTGAACACATTTTGAGCAATGGTGTGTCGTTCACTACTCCTGCTGGCTCGATACTAACGGGCGTTTCAGCCAATCTGAATCCATCGAACTTGAACGAAGCAATTCTAATTCTCACAGCAGAAAGAACTGCCACAGGTGACCTCACTCTGGGTGTGTTTGACACAGCTGATCTTCAGGAAACAGCACTTTCGGTCGGGGTTGTCTCCTTCAGCGTCTCAACCACTCCAACCACGACAACTCTGTCAGTCGTGGTTTATCAATCAGACAAGCTGGCCTATGGGAAAACGTTCAAAGTGAAGACGCTCTCGTCGCCAGCAATCTCTTTCGCCTGTTCATCTGTCTTGTTTCAAGTGCCTGCTGCTCCAGCTCGACTGACCAAGGCCTCCGCGGCTCTTGTTGGAACAGCCAAAACTTCAGTTCAAGTGTCGATGGAGGGCCAAGAACTCCCAGCTGGAAAAGCCTTCTCGATTGTTGTGAAAGAGATGGAGGGAGGAGTGGTGAAGGCAGATGCAACGCCGATCACACTGTCAGGAACGATTGGAGGATCGAGTGGACTGGTGACGTCGTGTTCTGCATCAGCTGAGATCTATGGAAAGACAGGGACGGTCGAATATGGGAAGAAGTATCAGATTGTGTCGCTGACAGCTGATGATAAGACTGGAGTTGCTGACTCGACTGCTCGCTTCGAGGTGCCAGTGTCGCCGTGCCGAGTTGAAGGGACAGGAGTGCGACTATTGAATGGAGGAAAGACGGAAGTCAGTGTTGTCGTCACTGGAGTCTCGTTCTCGTCATCCATCGCTGAAGTGACAGTTAAACGAGGCTCGACTCTGATCAACTCGAAATCGGTGAAATTCATCTCGCCAACACAAATTGACGTCAAGTTCGGGACAGGCGTCACAGAAAGCACATCATCACTCGCATTCGAAGCGGAGTATGAAATCATTGCCGTGTCTGGCTTGTCTGAATCGTTTATCAATGCTGGAGTGAAGTTTACCGTCCCTTCAGCCCCCCTACTCCTCTCAGCTTCGACGAAACTCGACACAACTCGGAACACTCACTTCAAAGTAGTCGTGGATGGAAAGAATCTCACGCCTGGATCGAGTTGGATCATGAAACTGAAAGGCCGAAACGAGGAGATCTCAGTGACAATGACGGACACCGAAAATGGTTCATCGGAATGGGTGAAAGCGGGAGGACAGAATGAAATCGAGTTCGGCAAAACATATATCATCGCTTCTCTCACGAAATCGTCCGATCCTTCTGAGCACATTTTGAGCAATGGTGTATCGTTCACTACTCCTGCTGGTCCGACTCTGACCCACATTTCAGCGGATCTGGATCCATCGAACCTGAACGACACTATTCTGACACTGACAGCCGAAAGAACTGCCGCGGGTGACCTCACTGTGGCAGTGTTCGATGCAGCCGATTCGACCCAGAAATCCATTACACTTGGCTCAGTCTCCTTTCCTAAATCAACCACTCCAGTCTCCTCGACGATCTCAGTCGTGATTCGTCCATCTGGGAAGCTGGCGTATGGAGGGACTTACAAAGTGAAGACTCTCTCTTCTTCATCGTTGATTGTCTCGCACTCCTCTCCCTCTTTCAGACTCCCCTCTCTCCTCCAAACGGCTTCATGTGTTTTGGGACTCGAGAATCCATCTGTCCTCACAATCACCATTTCTGGAATCGGCCATCCGCCAGACACGCCGTTCAAACTGACAATCGACGAGATCGGCGAGGACAACAACACGATGGGATCACCATTCACAGTGGATGGAACATTCTCGGCGAAGATTGGAGACACGACCCACACTCTCGTGACCGTCTCCACTTCATCCACACTCCGGCAAGGAAAGCGGTACGAAATCACGAAATGTGATGTGACGAATTTCAAAACTTATTTGGATGGGCGAGTGTTCTTCGCTGTCCCTCGACCTCCTGTCCTCACTGATGTCCCATTCTCATTCGCCTCGTCCGCAAACACTTCGTTCAGTCTGGTTTTGGAGGGAACTGACCTTCCAGCTGGAGAGACGTTCCTGGTCACGCTGAAAGACTTCCCAACTCCGATCGAAGTGACATTTGAGACAACGACAACAGGATTGTCGGCTGAACTGCCGCTCGGCTGGTCGGACAGCCTCAAATTCAACAAAAGTTACATCCTCCTCACTGTTGTGCACAAAGAACTCTCATCGATCTCGATTCCATGCGTTGGTCTCGTGCTCGACACAGGAACTCAGCCGAATCCTCTGATTCTGTTCGTCGATAGTCATTCCACAGCTGAGTCTCGTCTCTGTGGCGACGAAGTCCGTCCGTGTCCCACAATCGAAGTGGCGTGGGAGATCTTCACGGCGTATTCTTCGCAGCGGCTCACACTCAAATTGATCACGCAATCTTCACTCACGTCAGCAATTGCTCTTGCGATGGGAAGTGTTGTGAAAATGGAGACTGGCGATGTCTCCACACCGACTCTGACTGTTCCTTCGTCTGCGTCGTCTGGAGACCAGGCTGGGCTGGTTTCGATTGCTGGCACGCTCGAAATGAAAGAAATCAACATCGATGTTGAAGTGGACGATGTGTCGTTTGTTCTGTTTGATGTGAAGGAGGGGAAACTGGTGTTGGACACAGTGCACATCACTGGGATCTCCACGCCGAGCGAGGCAGTGGATGGAATTGAGGGTCTGTGTGAGTGGGAGACTGGTCTGATCAAACTGCACGACAGCATCTGCAACCTGACGTCGTGTGTCCTGTCGTCGATTGTGATGGGAGAGATTTGGATGGAGAACAGCAACGTTTCGCTGACATCGACGCTGATTCTGAACAACGGACAGCACTACTCGCAGTTCCCTTCGGCTCAGCAGGATGTGCGATGCCACTCGGGCGAGCTGTCGATCGTGCCGTCGGGTGAGGCGGAGAAGCATCATTGGGTGTCGTCGTCGCTGGACTGTGTGGTTCGTCTGAATGGGATTGAGCTGCCCTCACCGCACTTTGTGCCTTCGATCGATGGAAAGAAGTGCACAAGCACGATGGAGTCGAGGAAGGACCAGTTCGCAGTGTCAATTGTTGGGACGATGCTCCTTCCCTGCAATCTGTCTCTGGGTGTGTCTGTCACTCCGAAACCCACCAAATCAAACGATCTTCTGCTCATCCCACTCTCATCGATGAAAACGACATTGTGGAACGAAACCCACATTTCACTCTCCATCCCCTCGTCGTCTCTGAAGAGGTTGGACAACACTTTGGAATGGAAAGCCTCGCTCGTCTTTGGAAATGAGAAGCAGACCGACGCTTTCGTATTGCTGCCGAGTTTGGAAGACCGAAAGTCGCTGGCATTCCAAAAGTCTCTTCCGTGGCTGATTCCTGTGATTGCCTGCTCTGTGCTGTTTGTACTCGTCATCGTTGTTGTTATTGTTTTGATCCACCGTCGACAGCAGAAGAAGAAGAACCCCAAAATGGATTCTGAGAAGCTCCTCGACCATCAAGAACTGGCGGAAGTTGAAATCAAGATTGAAGAATACGTGGGAGACAAGACAACACACGGAATGATTGGGTTGAAGAGCGACGAAGACGGGAAGGAAGGAATCTCTCACAACAGCCAGCTCCCAACTGAGAAAGGGGAAGACGATGAGGAGAAGCCGGAGCAAGTGATGGTTGATCCTGTGGAGGGGATGAAGTGTGAGGGAGCGTTTCCGATTGAAGTGGTGGATGGAGTGGACACGCTGCATCACCGACTGCATCAAGGAAATGGGATCAGGGGAGAGAAGAGGAGAGAGATTGAGCGGAAGATTGTGCTGGGAATGATTCGGATGGTTGAGGAAAGGACGCAACTCGAAGCGATCGCAAGAATCTCACCTCACTGGATTATTCTGAACAGAGATGACGAGATCTTCATCCGAATGCAGACCGAGCTGAACAAGACGAAAGAGCAGAACAACCCTTCGAACCCTCAACCATCCATGCAGTCATTCACAAGCCCACTGGCGAGAGACGGCATCGAAGAAATCCGCTGGCGAGCACCTGAACAAGGAGAGAAGGAAGGAGAACTGAACGAAAAGGTGGACGAAACGAAAGCGATGGTTTTTCGGCTCGGCCTGGTCTTGTGGGAAGTTGAGACTGGTTCTGTGCCCTTCGGGGAGCTGGACGCGGTGAGTGCGCATCGCCATTTGGCAGCTGGAAATCCGCTTCCGTCTCGAAAGGTCGCCGACATGGGTCTGCGCGAGGTGATCTCACAGTGCCTCGCTGTTGACCCTGACCACCGACTATCACTCCAGCTGATTCTGTCCACACTCGACGAGCCGCAGAAACTGGCGATGGACGATGGTGGGCAGAATGGAGGAATCGTCCAGTACTGATTGAAGATCACAGTTCAATGTCAGATCACGCACAATACCTTTCAATCATGGTGAATTTTCATTCATCATCATCATCATTTTAAATTCACAACACATCTTCTTTTCATCATCGAACGTCAGAACACAACATCTTGATTTCATTCACTCCCAAGCAATCTTCATTCACTCATCACCAAAGTCTTTCTTGCCACCACCTGCAACACATCATCATCCGATCGTCACACCTCCACACACGTGACACACAATTGATTCATCTTCATTCCGCGCGTTTCCATTTTCTTTGTATCGCTCCATTCCTACCTTTCAACTGGATGGTTCGCTCATCAACACTCAACAAAATTCTATATATCACTGCTTCTTTTGATTCATTAGCAACTTCATCTGTTGTGGGTCCAAAACATCAAAATATTGGATCGATTGGACGAGGAAGGACCTGCCTCGGTCTCTTTCTTCAGAGACACTGCGGGAATGCACATGCTGTTCCCTTTGTCTCGCTCACTCCGCCCAATCTGCACAACTCGACACTCGTCACGTGATTGACTCTCAACATCTGTATTCTCCTCATTTTGTCTAGCCAGGTCTCTTCAGTTCGATCACATCACTTTTTGACCATTCTTTCGTTTGATAGTCAGTTCAGTTCAGTCTTGGTTTGTCACACTTTTGCTTTCCTGTCCCAGAATTCTTCTTTTGTCTGGGTCAGGCACGTGTCTTGCTTGTGTTGGGCCCACAGCCTGACATTTTCTCAACCTGCGTGCACATCTCGATGGAAGTCGGGAGGAAGTGCCATTCATATCGTCCACTTCCAACTGGATTTGGATTCTTCATTCGGTTGAGATTTGTGACGTCATTTTCACTGTTTTTCCTGATTTTGCGAGTCAACTGTATTCTTTTCTAAACAAGTCATTTCTTCAATTGCCGAAAACACATAAATAGAGAAGATAGCTGTGATGATTTCATCAGTGGGTCAACGACCAAACGCAAACTGCAATCTCGAGTTAATTATGGCTTGATCTCATTGTTGACTCGAGAACTGTTTATCTTTTGGTTTGGTTTTCATCAAACCAATAATACTGTGAATATGTTGGGATAATGAGAGGATAATGATGAATACCATGTTAGATCTTCTTTTTTTCAGATGTCTTTTTTTGAGATTTTGGCTTCTCGGGATTTTTCTGTAGTGGAGGTAGAATCCCCAAAACGGGGGCACGGAGTGTACGTTTGTGACTCGTTTTAGTTTTGTCCAATGTACTATTATCTGCCTCCAATTTAGTCCTCATGGCTGCGATCACGTCGTGATCGACAGCAGGGACGATCCCATTCTCCAGACGCTTCACGACCAAGCCTGCTGCATTGAAGGCTGAACGTATTTGCATTGGTGTCGATGATTTTTGAAAGGCACAAGTCGCCACACACAATAATCGTTCGATCGAATCGTTTGCATTTTTTCTTCTTATATCGTTGATTGTTCGTTTCCATAGTCCAAAGATCCCCAGTCACATGGTTGCGTCAAATGAGATGTATTAGGAGGTAGAAGCAGGAGGAGAATATTGTGCTTGTTGAGTTCTTTTTGAACCTCGTCGGTGGTGTGTACCTTGCATCCATCTGTGAGGAGGACAGCTGTCTGCTCGAAAAGGCCTGTATCCTGCCGTCGTCTCTGGACGGCAGGAACCAATACCAATCGAATCCACTCGAGGAATATTGCAGAATCCACCCATTGAGATGACGCCAGCTTTATTAGGCAATCACGGCCGTGTACAACACCAATCATCCCCATTTCGAGGGTATCAACATCTTTTCCAACAACAAAGAATGGTATTTCTGTGCTGCCGTCCAAACACAAATGCGGAACGATGGTCAAAGCTGATTCGGATCGAGCAATTGGGAAGTGGCTTTGACTCTTTTGATGAATAGGAAGGAAATATTTTTGTGAAGAGGCATCTTCGTGAGCGTGATATTGTGATTCATCTGTATGGAAAATGAAACTGTATGGAATTGTGTTGGTGATTTTTTCTAGATCATTTTCATACCGACTGAGGTGTTCCGGATCCGCTTTCATGCGGTAAATGTCGCGAGGTTCGATCGTACCATAATATATTTCTGTCTGATTCCTTTCTAGCAGCCTGATGTGGTAGCTTTCCGAAACTAGAAACCCAAATCTGTCAAACAGATATTTCTTTAAATCCGCAATCTTCCATGGTTCACTCGTAGATCCTGCCTCCATCATTTTCTGGACAACTTCCTTCTCTTGACCTGATGTGAGTAGTTGGTTAGGTTTGTTCTTTTGCTTATTTTCATCACATTGTTCCTTGGCACGACTCACAGTCGATGCATCCACACCTAGCGCAAAGGCAATGTGCGCCCCGTGGAGTTTTGACAAAGTTGGTATCCGCTCGACACGTTGAAGGAACCAACGAACTCTTGATATGTTCGATTCGTGCTTACGATCCTTGACTTCTGTAAAGAGTGTTTCAATGATGATCGTGGGAAAGATGTCCTTTAAACTTTCCAGGAATCTTTCTTTGTTTATTTCGAGGTTCTTGCCGCTCTTAATTTTTGGCATGCTATTTTTTTTCGGAGAAATCAACGATCAATCCACTATAACTCAGAAATTGTTGTTTGCGTTTTATCGTTAACCCACTGATGAAATGGTACGATCCTTGGATCCTGATTTAAGTGTTTTTATGGGATGATCACTCTTCAGTGATCGACAATGTATATTTCATGTGAATTGTGTCCAAATGGATAATAAAAGACTGTACTCTCACGACTCAATGAAGATGGGGAGATCAATCCACAGTCGGTTTGGTAAAACTACAAGACCAACGGAAGCATTGTTTTCCAAAACATCCACCATTTCACGACTTGTATCAATCGTTCATTTTCTAAGAAGATACACATAGAATCACAAGATCTGTCTTCACATCGTCTTCGAAATATTCCATTCGCACTTCGACAACTTTTTTTATCTATGTTTTCAAAATCAACAACGAAAGAGTTTAGAGTGTGAAATGATAAAAAGTGCCCAACGGTCGCTGTGCTACCATCCGAATTGAGTTAAATTAAAAATGAAATGGAGAAATGTGATTGGAAACAGGAGCAACCAAAATGAGTGTGATAGTGGCGTCACCAATTTGTTCCATGTCAACAATTAGTACTTTTTTCTGACATTATCACTTTTGGTCAAACAAAGAAAAAACTCAAATTGTTAGAATTTTCCTCCCACTGGATCCCGAGAAAACCTCAAAATACGTTATACAGCTAAACGCCACACAATCTCCAAACTTTTGACGATTATTTTTCCATATCCAGACATCCATTTGAGACCGAAGAAAAAGCAGTATTTTCGGAACCATATCCAGGGGTTAGAGGGCTGAGCACAATGCGGCAGAGGGTGATCACCGTCGCCTATTTGGGCGTTTCGAAAACGCCCTCAATGTCTATCTCTGCCTTATTTCTCGTTCAAACGACACCAAGAAGATGCAGCAAAACACACAAACACCACCAACAATCTCAGACGTTCATCAACCAGATGACGAACTCGTACGTCTAGTCATGAAGCCAGATGAAGATTCAGATCATGATGAGACTCTAGAACAGTCATTGGACCCGACACCACATCAAAAAAATCAATAAGTACGCCCATCCGTACCCAAAGTGGATCATTGACAGTGAATACCTGAACGAGAATGGGCACTCTCGCTTCTTCTTGGAAGTAAATGAAGATATGTGCAACATCTGCTTCAAACATAGAAGTGAACTGACCAAATCCCGGGATGAGTTTGTCTCAATCTCTGCTCTCCCCCAGCATGTGAAGACTCTTCGGGGTCATCTCTCGACCATCATTCATAGGAGGGCACTTGAACTGGAGAAAACCGAAGGAAAACCACAGACATTACCTTTTCCACCTGCCCACAAGCAAGCGATTGCAAAAAAGAGGGCGAACGAAATCAGGGCCGTCAACTACGTCGCACACCACTATATGCCCTGTTCACAATTCAAATCATTGACAAAATCAGCTGAATCTGGCTACTAATCCTTATTTCGTATCCCAATCACATATCTCCGAAAACAGAAAATTCTGGACTATTGCTCATGCGTTAGACATTCAGTAGAACAATATTCCATCAGCGAACACGTCCCAACCCACTCCAGTATCACTTATTCTGGACACTTCCACAGATACCACGTCAACTTGTGTTTTATGCGTGAACATTCGTTTCGTATCAAAATGTGGAAAAGTGGAAACCAGATTGGCTGGATACACAGACCGGGATATTGACACATCTATGAATGACATCCAATACGCAAAAACGCTGAAAGAGAAGAGAGATGAGCTAAAAGAAGGAGAGAAAAGAGAGTGGTCAAAAAAAGACAACTGACGAGGTAAGGTGACAGAAAACATCCAAAATAACTCGGAAGAGTGTAAATGTGAAGGATTGGAAAAATCAAACGATAAAACCTAACATGAGAAAAAAGGGCAAACGATGAGATATCAAAAAGTGAAAAATCGGAGAGGCACCAAAAGGCGATTCCGAGCGAAATGAAGTGTAAAAACGTCACAAGTGAGAAAAAGATGCGCTGAAGAGGATACCAGAGACAGCACATCCACATTTTTACATAAGCGGCGAAAAAAAGTACAAATCATGGTGGGTTGGATCAAACTTTTTTTTCGAAAGTGTTTTTTCGCAAAGATTTCCCCATCCAAAATGATGATCTAGTTGTGTGAAGTCATCCACAATAAGTTTGAGACATGTCGTGGTAAATGGTGGTGAAATCTGAATTTCAACTTTTTCTACTTTTTTTACCAAAGTTCGGGATGTAGCGCCACGAATTCATATCCGATTTTAACTTTAGATTGTTTTGATCGATGACTCACATCATCCTCGATATTGTAGAAGTTTGCTCAGAGATTTACGAAGTGGTTCTCAAGTTGGATTCCCATTGTGCAAGTTCAAAAGAGAAAACATTGGATGGCTCCTTCTTCATCCATCGATGACCGAGTAGTCCGTTTCTTCGATAGCAGATCCTCTGTCATCCTCACATTAAATACATCCGAATACCGCGTCTTTTGAGGCTTAATTGTCCTGATCACTCTCATTGTAGCTTTTCCGGCCAACGCTTCACCAACTTGTTCCAGACCTACCAATTGTGATAAAAACGAGAGGGCGCTCCTTGCTTCGCCCGTTGAGCCAGTAGACTGAGTCTTGGCCATCCATCTCGATACGAAGTTTGCCACCCGGAACTGGTTCAGATCAGTCCAGTCGCCGCCTTCAGAATCTGACTGTTCCATCCATCGTTGAATTGCCTTCGCGAATTGCCTCACTTTCGACTCGCTATAACCAGCTAGCATCCGTATCATTGTTCTTTGTTCGATTCCAAGTTCGTCCACAAGTCCTTCCCAAACTACTCCAGCAAGAATGCCTTCAGCAGACCTGGAGGCCTGCGACTTCATGCTGGTTTCATCCCCGGGCCTTCTTCTGTCGCATCCACTGTCATTCCGAGAGTGAGCGACTGTGTCGCCCATTTGAGGATATCTTCCATCCCTACTAGTGTCGTCCAATCCGGAACAATGAGTATCGTTCGAGTTGGCTGTGATCTCAGTTTTTGATTGACCCTTGCGATCATTGGGATTGGAGGGAAGACATACACGCACTCCTCCTGTTTCCAATCCTGGTTTAGAGAGTTCGTTCCCACTGATTCCCGTTCGTAAATCAGACTCCAATACCATTCAATTTTCCTGTTGGTCATCGTAGGGAATGCGTCGATTGCTTCAGACTGAAATCCGACGCATCCCTGATCCTTGATAATCTGTCCGCAATAAAGTTCAGCTCGCCTGGGATGTACTCCGCCCAGAGACGAATGGACATTGAGACCGCGATTTCGAACAAGGTTTTGAACAGATCCACCAGAGTCAGGGCAGAGGAGCGTCGGTTTATGTTTGCCACTGTTCCCTGGTTGTCTGAGTGGATCAGAACGTGATCTTGACCCTGGACGATCCCTCGGCTGATTCCTGCTTCGAAACCCAAAACCACAGCAGCCACTTCCCTTCGGTTGCTGGACCAAGTTTCCTCTCCTTCTGGAAAATGATATTGCCAAGTCTCTGTTTCCTCCCCGCGTTGCCACACCATTCCAACTCCCCATTCACTGGCGTCGGTAACCATCAATACTGTTGGATTGAATGGGTTGAGGGATCGTTCGATAGTAGTCGTTCGTCTCTCCATCCACCATTTTAGCTCCCCCACTGATTCGATGTCGAGCATTCCAACGCCAATCCATCCTGCAACCTTGACGACTTTCTCCTTCCACACCGTGAGATGACGGGTGTGGAAGAAGGCTAGTGGGTCCACAAAGGCGATTGCCTGGAGCCTGCCGATCAACGAGGCGACCGACCTCGCCTGACACGACCTTGTTCGGTCGATCTGCCGCAATCGTTCACGAACGTTCTCCTTCATTCCTAATCTCTTCTCGCGTCCCACCTCTACCACAAACTTGCATGAATCCCATTCGAACCCCAGAAATATCGCCTATTGTCTTTGAACAAGCTTTGATTTTTCTGAATTGATTGTGAAGCCCAACTTGACGAGCTGGCTCACCACAGACGAAGGGTTTGTCGAAGCTTCTTCTGCTGAGTGCCCAATTATCAAAAAGTCGTCTAGATAAACGACAAGAGGAAAAAATGGACGAAATTTTGCGATGACAGGTCTTAGTAGTTTCATGAATATACGAGGGGCTGACGTGAGGCCGAAACAGAGTGTTTGTTGGACGTACGCTTGACCGTCGACAACAAAACCGAAAAAAGGATGGTCCGCGACGTTAAGTGGAATGTGTGTGGAAGCATGTGTTAGGTCGATGCTTGTCATCCACGCATTCCTGACAATGAGGTTGGCGACGGTGGACACGTTGTCCATTTTGAAATGTGATTGTACGACATGTTGATTTACTGTTCGACAGTCCAATAGTCTTCTCCACGTTCCATCCTTCTTTTGATTCCTTCCCTCAACTCTTCCATGATCGTCTCCCTCAACCCCTCTTTCTCTGACAATCTCCGCCATTCCGAACTCTTCGCGAGCCCTCCAATTTCTACCAGTCTTTCCCCCAATTCCATTTCCCTTCTCGAGAATATAATTGGCGGCGATGGTTCTATCTTCCGCCCGTTCTTCCTGGTTCACCGTACGTACTGTGAGTGGCGATGAGTCCTTGATTCCTGTTGGTTTTGATATGTTTTGCGGTGATCTCCACTTCTGGTTTGTTTGCGAGAATGGTCTCGGCCCCACAGTGTTGGGCATTTGCTATGACCTCATTTTCGCACTATATTCTGCCATTCTTTGAACCAACCTGCAAAAAGATGAGAGTAGGACTCTGATTGAACTCTGACAGACTCTTGTCGAAAGTACAGATCGATTTGCAGTTCGGAGAAAGCAAGCATCCATAACTACATCATGGATCTTCCATCTTCTTCAACTTTTGGACAGATCACACTCAGAAGCGATACAGACGAGCGTGATGGGAATCTTCGCGAACATCAATCGCGGAAGATCAGAAGAATCATCTACAACAGTGTCCTCGTACATCGAACCGTTCTTAAATCATTCATCGGAGGAATACTTCAATAAAGGACTAGATTTGGTCAGTACCTACTACAGAACAAAGAAACATGTGAATCCACTCACTCTCTCTGATGAAGCACTACTTTCCCTCTCAAGACACCTCAACCCAATGTTCCCCAACATCAACCTCCTCCTCTCCGTTCTCTTTAATCACACAAGACACTCAGAAGCTGTACAGGAGTTCATTACAACTTTGAATGATGATACAGTCGGAATAGTTCAACATCGCAGGAAAATAATGCGACATCGAACAAAATAGTTCAACATCGAAGAAGAAAATTGAATGCCGATACACAGTAGTACTACACTTGTTCTGATATTTTTTCCCAAACTCGGTATTCAGACCTAAACGGTCCGTTTGACACTGATTTTCACCCCCTCTGTTTCCTAAAACATCATTCATCTCCATTCACTCGGTGTCCTGTCACCAATCTGTGCTTTTTTCAATAAATGTCAATGGGTCAAACTAAGAAAAAAATAAAAGTTTAAAAGTATCCTCCCACGCGATCCCGAGAAAACCTCAAAATACTTTATACAGCAGGTTACCATACATTTTTAGCACTTTTTCATTTTTTTCTTTCATTTCTCCACAACCAGACGTCCGTTTCACACCGAAGAAAATGCAATTTTTCACATCTTCCCTAATACCCAAGTTTTTTTTCTGATTTTTTTGTCAAAAAGAGGTTTTTTGAGGTTTTCTCGGGATCGCGTGGGAGGATAATTTTAAACATATATTTTTTTCTTAGTTTGAACTATAGTGATTTTTCAAGAAAAAAGCACCGATTGGTGACGCCACTATTTGACCCGATTTTGCTTCTGAACTCAAGAAATGGTCCAAATTGTCCCGGTTGATCGAGATTTTATATCTTCGATCGAATCCAGTTCGACTCTTGTGTCAGAACATATTCAATTCAGGCTTGCGATGTTGAACGATTCCGACTGTACCATCCGAGTCTCTTGTCAAGGGATTTACGAAGCCTTCTCTCGCTTTTACATCAATCTGCGATTCGAGAATGGTATGATCGAGACATCCGCACCCAGCACACTTTTCCCTTGGAGGTACAATAGGAACGATCCTCTCGGCATTGCGCAAGACATTGAACGGACGGGGCTTCGGGATTTCATCGAAGCTGAAAGGCAGCCTGCATATGACTTTGAAGAAAGAAGACTGATTTGACTGAGACTAGATTCACTACATGTGATGAACAATTTCCAGCGTCCCACTATCTTTATCGATGAATTGAACGATGATTCATGACTTAATTTTTGGAACATTTCACGATTATTCATCAGGTGGTTCTGTAATGTTCCGGAACAGACCACATGGAAGAGGTTGTGGAATTGTGGGTCATAGTGGTGTCACCAAACCGTCCATGTCACCAATCCGGCCTTTTTTCTGGAAAAATCAATATCGATCAAACTAAGAAAAATCTGAAATTTAAGAATGATACTCCCACGCAATCCCGAGAAAACCTCAAAATACCCCCTTTGCCCGATGAAAAAAATCGTTTTGGCAACATCTCGACCATCAGCGAATCGATTTCGATGGAAATTTTCAGAGAAACGTTGTTTTGGTGAAACGAACACTTTGGCAAAAATTTGGAGAGAAAAGTCTGGGTATTTGGAAAGATCGGAAAAAACCCATATTGTTCTCGACACAATATTCTCAACAAAATAATCCTTTGATTTTTTGTTCATCTTTTGTCGAGATATACCCGACTATCATGACTTTTATTTGTTTTGAAACGTATTTTGAGGTTTTCTCGGGATTGGGAGGGAGGAGAATTCTGAAATTTTATATTTTTCTTAGTTTGACCAAAATAGTCTCTCACAGAAAAAAGGCCGGATTGGTGACACCGGACGGTTTGGAGACACCACTATCAGAGAATGTCACGATCATTCGATCGTGTTTGATGAGGTCGATCGGCGAACTATATCACTTCATCTTTACGCTTTCTTGATTCATTTCAACTTTATGTCTCGTATTTTCTTACAATTTTTCAAAACATAGCGATTGATCATGATGTATCGTGAAGTGACAATCTACTGCAGTTCTCCCTTCAAGACACCAATTTTTGGGAAGTGAACGAGTGAAAGAGTTTGATGTAAATGATCTTGATCAACTTCGTGTTGAATCGACACAATCAGCTCGAACCACCATTGATTCAATGCTCCATTATCTGGGTAACGGTCAGGCCCATTACCATGCACCACAGGAACTTCCAGTTGAACAGATCGCAGCGCAGTTTGACTCATTACACATCTGAATCGTTCACTTTCTTTTCGTCTTTTCTCATCGAACTCTCATCTCTCTTTCTATCTTCCATGAAAAACCAACTTTTTTACAAATCAATGGGTGAAACGGCAAAAAAATAACAAAAGTGGAGTTTCACAGGTTTATTTTGACATAAATACTTCGATGAACCAAACTGAATAAGAAGTGAAACAATATCCATTCCTGATCAACAGTTCGGGATTGGAAAATCGGAAAACCAACACTCTCACAAAGGAAGTCAATAAACATTGAATTATTTCGAGATTCATACTGTTTCGAACGTCATTCGTGATCTGTGACATGAATTTCAGTCCTTCTAAAATGATTTCGATTTAAAAATGGCAAACAATGTTGCGACTTTGTCGCTCAATAAAGGTGAGGACTAAGAGAGTGAAATCAAAGTATCATCCGACACCATTCAATTCTTTCTCGGCAATTGTTCTCATTGCTGAGCTCATTTGAAAGTATGTCATCGAAATAGCCCAGAAAAACCGATAAAGCAGATCCTCCAGATGTTGAATTAGGCGAAAAGTTACCATCACTCGTCACACCGATGACTCCTTCACATCTCTCAAATATCAGTTCAATCCTACATTGTTTTGTGTGACACAGGCTGATTTTTCTCAGACCAATGAAGTTGTGGTTTTCATCAAAAAAAATCAAAATCACTTCAGAAAGCATGAATGCATTGTTTTCAATCCCAAAAAACGTGTTCACCCCAAAAAGCACTTTGGTGCAAAATGGTGACCCGATCCCCAAACAATCGATCCCTCCAAATCCGGACTTTAACCTCTCTCCTTTTTGCTCTCTTCAGAACTTTTTTCTCATGTCAAAATGGTGTAGAAAGTCGAACAGAATATGCATGAAAAGGTAGGCTAAAGAACAGACAAGAAGAAATGACAAAATTTCTGTTTTCGTGAAAAACTGGGATTGGTGTACTTTTTGTTCTGCTTTTTCTCTCCATTTTCGCATTTTTTTGACTCGGTATTTTGTAAATCTGAAACAAACATAATAGAAACCTTCACGACTGAAACCATGATTGTTAGAATGTAACTGGGGAACGAATAGAGTTATCTTGATCGAGAGATCTGACCCTCTTACTGTCCAAACGAGAAGGGTGAAGGAATTATCGACGACTCAAGGTGAAGAGAACTTTGATGATGAGAAATGAGACTGAAAGAACTTTTCAATATTCTTTGATCCAAGTATATGAGGCATCACCAAATGGTTCCATTGGTTGACTTGGAGAATCGCCACATCAGAGACAATCACACGATATCTAGCTGAAAAGCCCACATTCCGCGTTTCTGCAGTTTCCCCTGCTTGCGGTGAGACTGCTCTGGTCGACTGTCTTTGTGCCATTCATAGTGTCCAACCCGTCCAGAATCTTTTTTTTCATCAAACAAAGTGCAAATGGTCTCGACTGTCTCCCCAAACTGTCGCGTTTCATTCTCGAGCTGCGGGCAGATAGAGGGGGAGACAGGGAAGGACATGACGACGAGATCCTGAAGAGGTGAGAGTGACGATGAGGAGAGAGTGAAGTGAAGAAAGATATCAAAAGAGCAAGCGCGGAAACTTGGAGTGACTGTATTATCGTTTGTGATGTTTGTTGATCGCTTTTGGTTCGTTGCAGTCGCGTCTTGTTCATTTCCTCGCCTTTCTCC
The DNA here is from genome assembly GCA_033064195.1 of Blattamonas nauphoetae. Classification (NCBI taxonomy): domain Eukaryota; phylum Preaxostyla; order Oxymonadida; genus Blattamonas; species Blattamonas nauphoetae. The sequence continues at coordinate 234,215 of JARBJD010000080.1, forward strand.
AGGGCTTCTGTGAACTCCCCCACCTTTCTCGTGATGCTCTCCGTGAAGAGCATCACATCCGATCCGAAGTCGTCTAAGGTGTGCGGTTGGTGCTACATGACACTGGCGGGCTGTCATTTTTCGATCGAGGCGAGTCCTTCGACAGAATTCGCTCCGGTTCAGCGTTTTGAGAGATTGGATCACACCCTTCCAACTTCTTCTGCCGGAAGTATTTCGAGCGGTCCTGTTGAGGTGTGAATCTGTCCGCTGTAATTGGGAGCTCGCCTCGCTCGATACGGAAGTGAGTGATTACTGTCTCGTCCAGACCAGCACGCCAGGCGGAGAACAAACTCAATGAAGATGAGCAAATGCTCACTCCATCATGTTTCTGTTGCACTTTTGCACAGACGCCAGGAGTTTCATCGACGCCAATGTGATCACAGACGATGACGGCGAACTGTAGAGTTGAGTGAGGTGTTGGAGGGTTCGTTCTATCGTTCGAGAGAGGATGGAGGTCTGGGAGAGGGAGATATGCTGGACAGTACATGACGAGGAAGTGAAGACAGGGGACGATCGTCTTCTGCTCCAACACAGCCACGTACAGTTGAGACGACGACGAACTGAGTGGAGTGTCTGAGCTTTCGAGATCTCCACTGCTTCTGTCGGCTCTCTGCCTCGATTCGGACAAATGGAATGTTTCTGTGAAGAGCGATGTCAATGCAGACCTCCTGTGCAAGTGCCATCGAAAAGCTGAGTGGGAGCGCTCCCATTTTGGACGATGGATGGAAAATCAGTCTTCTCGTGTTTTTGGCTAAACGAGAAATGACAGCGAGGAGGAACAGACCCATCGCTCGCACGAAGACCTGAACAACTAGTCCCAGAACCATTTGTTTCTCCGAAACAGGCGATTCTTTTGAGTCTATCCTCATCGTCTGCAATTGGTGGAGTGTGCTAAAATGAGAACGAGACAGCGCTGTTGTCACTTCTCCCGTCTTTTCTGTCCGTTCAATGTTCATCTCTTCGAATTGTGGAACGAAGGGACGAGATGGTTTCAACGACGGCTCGCCTGTACATTCGAATCTCTCGACATCCTTCCCGACTTTCAGCGCTGACTTCTGCTTCGACGAGATAAACATGAACGACAGCAAGAAGATAGAGAACGCTGACGACAGTCAGCTGGCAAGGGCTCCAGTGTGTTTCTGGTTGAAGGTCAGCTGGTCGCTGATTTCAGACTTGAGATGGCTGATATGCATTGCGATCTGAGGAAAGAGGATCACACTGACGACTCGATGCACAGCCAACACTCCATCCCCAACCACGAAATCGTCGATGATGCTGGCGAGATCGAAAGCTGATGAAGACTCGGTGTATGTGCGTGGACAGGTGGAGAGACGGGCTAGCATGGGGATGACAGTGGGCTTGACGAGGAGGGCGAGGGAGAGCATGTTGGCAATGTTGGTGAGGAGGGGCTGAAGAAGCTGCGGCATCTTTGCAGACGAGCGCAGCGTGAGGCGAGCTTCGAAGTGCACGAGACAGACATGCAGAACTTGGATGCAGAAGGGAATGGTGAAGAGAGCACAACATTGTGTGTCGAACGCGGCTGAGTGTGGGAGGGTGTGGTGGGAGATCAAAACAAGAGTCATTGCATTGAGAATACTGCAAGCGAGAGGTATTTTCGACGACGGCAGATTCTGGACAATCTGCTCGACCATTGCGGGGAGTGTCACACTCAGCTTGATGAGATCGGTGTATTGGGCATCTCTTCAAAAGCACGTGACGTGAGCACGTGGACGATAGGGAATGCGGAGCTCTCCAGAAACAGGTAATTCAACAATTTGGTTGTTCACAGCAGAAATCAGGGATTGTTGGAAGAATAGAGTGGTTGGAATTGACACGGAGAGAATCGAGTCTTCCGTCAATGATTCGAACAGGCGAGCGGTGGGGGGAGTGAGAGATGTGTGGTTTGGCTGATGACAGCATCGGACGAGACGGAGGGAGTGGTGCTGACATTGCGAAGAAGTGTCACAGATCAAAGAGTGTTTTTGGTCTCATCGGTTGGAACGGCACGAATGGATTTTAGGCGAACACTTCGTTGGACGATGGAGTGAGATGTGTGAGAGCACGTGACAGGAAGTCGGATGCAGCTCGGTCCCACGTTTGGACTTCTCTTTTGAACTTCTTCTCTCCTTCTGCGATCGAATCGTTGAACATATTGACAAAAGCGAGAGTCGTTGAAGTATGCGAGAACGATGTGCTTGTGACGAGAGGTGATCCCGACGTGATTGTCGACGGATCAGTGAATGGAGACCCATGATCAGTTGAATCAACCTCGACGCCGTATTGTGGTAGATTAAGAGCGAAGGGTGGTTCTTCTGATGTGTGGTTGGCTCTTTCGTCTGTCGTGGATGCAGACGAAGACTTGGGTGGTGAGAGATGGAGGAAGGAGAGTGAATGGGAACGAGTCAATCGCCATCCCAGTTTGTCTTTTTTCCGATTTGAGCGTGTTTCAGAAGAGCGACGAGTGAGACAGTTTCGACTGTGAACGAGAACGACATCGCTTCGAGAACGGTCAATCGTTCGGACGAGAAGAATAGCAAGTTCTCTTCCTTCTCCGCCGCCGACCACTTCGACTATGACGCGAGAATCACATCAGCCATCCCGTCAATCTCCTCCTCATCCTCGTTCTGTTCCGCCTCTTCAGGCTTCTCATCCTTCATCCGATCAGCTTCTGTCAGAAGGAACTGATCCCCTTTCGGGTTCGTGTGATCATGTTCCTCGCTCTTGTCTGGTTCGAGCAGAGTTTCTTTGGATGCTTCAAGGAAGACGGGAAGGACGTATTTCTCTTTCTAAGGCAGTTCTTCTTGTCTTTCGGTGACTGATTTGGATCGAGCATCTCTTTCCAACAGTTTTCTCTCTTCTTCCTGTTTCTTCTCCAACTATTGTGCTTTCACTACGAGAAGAAGGAGGAACTTCAAGAGAACGGCTGTGTCTGCAGTGGGACCTTCTTTCATCGACGTGAGGAGGATGAGAGGGAGATTAGACTCAACCACCATTTGGTGCTCGAGAGTGTTTGGAGTTGACGATATCGGAAAGTGGGATCGCTCCTTCCATCGGAGGAGGAGGCAATTGCGGGAGAGATTTGTCTTTGTTTAGAGTTATCGACTGCATCAGAGGCGATGTTTGGGCTTCAGAAAAGGAGATTCAAATTATCAGGAAGATCCTGTGAAATGATCATCCAGAGAGAGACACTAATAAAAACGAGTGGAGTCATCAGGAATTGGCTTCGAAGCGTCTGCAGAGTTTCGAGGACGATTGCAAACGTGCGATCGATTCGGAAATATCATCTCATCAGTGCAATCGTCACAATCGAGCCATCCATCGATGCATTGCCTTTCATAAAGGAGAAGTGCGGGAGAGGCGGCAGATGAGAAGGAGAGTGTGGCGACCATCGAGGGAGAGTGGCAAGAGAGAATCCGAATCGTTCCGGCAGATGAAATCTTGAGATGATGCCAGAGTCGACAAAGATCACACACAAACTGGGTGTGTTGTCCAAAACAAGTCAGAAACTGTTCGAAAGTGTCGTTGGTTCTTGTCGAATTCTAAGCAAGCTGTGGAAGGTTCATTCCCAGCAGGTTGTTCCACAAAATCGATTGGACCACAATCCAGCTTCCATCGAATTTGCTTTGGTCGTTTCGGAGCTTTGCCTCAAGCACATCTTCGATGCCCTCCATTCTCAGCATTCGATGCATTGTCTGACACATCTGCTGTTCTATCCTCCTTTTTCTGTTCCATTCTCGCTGGATACTCACCATATCATACAGAAAAAGCCAGACTGAGCTATCACGTTTGAAGAATGCGAGACAACTCGGTATTGTGAGGAAGACAGGAATATGAAGAACAAATTCCATTGTTGGTTGATAAGAAGTAGATATTTGGAGGACTCGGGCAAGGAGAGTCAGAAAACGCCTGGATAGTTCATCATCGATGATCGAATACAGTCGGTCGGACTGTTGAGTAATTTGTAACTCGTCACATCAAACGTGCCACTGTAGAATTCTTTGTTTTCACGAAAATGAAAAAAGTGTCAAACCTCCGTCTAAGTCGTGTGTCGGTATTCGATGTTCTTTCAAAAAGATCATTCAGAATTTCATAGAACATTTCATACATCGTTGTTTTGCTCATTCATCACCTGTCTTTGTCATCGTGCTCTGAGAGAATGAGGAGAGTACTCAATTGGAAAAAATGAGACAATATTGGACGATACCGTGTCAACGTATTGTTGACCTATTGTGCTGTGCGCATTCAATGGTCTCATGCAATCAGCTTGCGAAAAACGACGAATCAGTCGAGGAGGAGAAAAATGGTCTACTTTCGTTGAATCTGAAACTGGAGTGCTAGACACGATAAAAGAGGACTAGATAAGAGATATATCCTGAAATCAAACCTAAATTGTTGATAGAGAGTCTACAATAGCACATCGTTTGACGATCCAATCAACACACTGATATTCATTAGCAAGGTTGAAATCTCAAGGTATCCCTCTCTTTGTCAGCTTTCCTGTGTAACTTTCTCAACCTGAGGCCTATATATTGGTGTTATCCCATCCATTAGTTAGAACGGGATTTGAATCGCAACTCTTTGTCAACTACTGTTTGACTACGAGGACGATGTCTTTTATCATCCAAATAACAGATTTAGTTTGAGACTTTAAACAATTTACTAATTCGACATACAATTTGAAAGTGTAGATTCCAAGATTGAGACAAGGAGTGAAATCAAAATTAGTGGATATTGGACAGATTCATCACACTTTAACAAACAATCATTGAAGAACTCTCAATTCGGATGATCAGCATTGAATCGAGTCTCAGGAAATCAGATGATTGTGTTGATTGGATCGTCAAACGATGTGCTATTGTAGACTCTCTATCAACAATTTAGGTTTGATTTCAGGATATATCTCTTATCTAGTCCTCTTTTATCGTGTCTAGCACTCCAGTTTCAGATTCAACGAAAGTAGACCATTTTTCTCCTCCTCGACTGATTCGTCGTTTTTCGCAAGCTGATTGCATGAGACCATTGAATGCGCACAGCACAATAGGTCAACAATACGTTGACACGGTATCGTCCAATATTGTCTCATTTTTTCCAATTGAGTACTCTCCTCATTCTCTCAGAGCACGATGACAAAGACAGGTGATGAATGAGCAAAACAACGATGTATGAAATGTTCTATGAAATTCTGAATGATCTTTTTGAAAGAACATCGAATACCGACACACGACTTAGACGGAGGTTTGACACTTTTTTCATTTTCGTGAAAACAAAGAATTCTACAGTGGCACGTTTGATGTGACGAGTTACAAATTACTCAACAGTCCGACCGACTGTAGCGGTTCACGCACAAATGGCAAATATACTGCTCCGAAGGAACGATAACTTGCTTCAATACTATCTCATAAGCAGCTTGTTGTTCATTCTCATCGTGAATGTCGAGAGAGGCGAGTTTGCGCGGAGTTTCGAGATATGAAGAATGGGAAACGATATTCAAGAGACTATTGTGGATACCGACCGCTTCTGCAAAGGAAAGCAACAGAGGATTGAGAGTATTGATGACCTGAGGGATCAGATCAGCTTTGACGAGGGCAAGTCGGACTTTAACTGAACATCTCCCGATCAGAGAATCGAGCATCTTCATTGTTGTGATGATGACATGACTGGTAGATGAAATGAGCACCACAATGGACTGTACGAAGTCTGCCAAGGATTCATCAGAAAATGATGTAATAGATGTTTCAATATACCGAACTTTTCATAAACCCGTAACATGGGGCTTGAAAAATAAGGATGAGCAACGGACGGACAAAAAGACGTTCAACTCGGACAACGGACAGCGGACAGGTCCAAGTGAAAAAGAAGTGCTTCATGTGGCCTAAATCAATGTGATTGACACTCAATTCGTTAATAAATAAGTGAATAGTGGTGATTAAATTCAGATTTTGTCTTTCATCAAAATGATAAACGAGTACTAGAGAATTTGGACAAAAAGACCCATTAATTGCAGAAATGTCCGAGCTTGTCCGATCTTGGACATTCACTCAATTGTTGAAAAAACGAATCATCTGAATTTCTTCACAATCCAATTGTGATCAGATCAAAATGGACAAAACTGTCCTGTCCTGGACATGTCCGGATCGTCCTCCCCATCTCAAGTTAATTTCGTCGTCCCATTTCTTTCAGGGTCACTTAAATCGGTTTTCACTTCGAAATTCCATTCTTCACATCATTTTCTAGCAACCACTCATTCTGCGATACTTTTATAAACTCATTCCGGGAATTCAGTTCATTTCCGATTTGACACATTATTTCTCTTTCAATGATGTTACACGTCAGAATTCAGTCAATGATAGTAGTATCTTATTTCAAACATGATCGAATCAATTTGCCTTCAAAATTCGCCGCTCTGTTGCACACTTTGTTGGTTTGTTGATGATCTTGACTGGTATCTCGTTCCTTTTGGTTCAAGATGTTTTCTTATAAAGAAATTTCTCATTTTGAATCCAGATACGATGCTTTCTCGCCCTTATCCAAATGAGATGGTCGTTACACTCTCATTTGTCGCCCTAAATGAACGGATCGTTTTCTACCTCGAAATAGTCTGTATTACACTTTTTCCGAATCAAAATGATTCATATTCATATTATTGATCGCTTTTTTTCACATTTATTATTGTTGATCTTCCCTCCAGAAGGCAGATTGACCTGTCGATCCTGTGAAGACGGAATAGATGAGGCCAAAGGAGGACAAACCGAGCTGATTCGTAAACAATGAACTGGGAGTTGGGACGAAGAGACAAAACAGAGTGAGAGGAGAGGACGATCTTCATAATCGAGGGTCCGAGCTCGTGAACAATGGAGTTGGAGAAAAAGAACGAAACGGAAACATCAAACGAAACCAATTTGAAAAGTATGCTTCTCCCTACTCTGACTTACAGATATTTCTTCATTTTTATGACAATAAGTGTCCTGACTATACAGAAATTTAAAGTGGAACAGTTAATCGATAAAACATGAGACAGACATCTCAGAAAGATGCAGAACGTATGTAATCATTCGTAAAGTGAATGAGGTTTTTCAGTCCATCCCTTCCTTCTCACAGCCACTCACATCTATTCATCTCCTCCTCCACCCTCATGAGATCGAATGACAGAATGGGAAAGGAAACAGGTGACTGAGAGAGAAGAGCGAGAGAAAGAGGAAGAGAAGCGGAGAGAAGATGAGAGAAAGCAGATTGAAGAAAGGGTGATGAAGGAATTGGAGGAAGAACGAAGAAAGGAAGATGAGGAAAAGCGAGGCGAGAAGAAGATAGGAAGAGGAGAGAAGAAGAGGAAAGAATTGAACGAGAAGCGAAGCGAAGATGGGAAGATGAAGAAAGACGAAGCAAAGAAGATGCGAAACGATGGGAAGAGGAAGAGCGAAAGAAAATTGAAGAAAGAGTGCGGAAAGAACTCACTGAAGAGAAGCAATGAGAAGAGGAGAGAAAGGAGGAACTTCGAAAGGAAGAAGAACGGAAGATGAAGGAAGAAGCAAAAGGAAGGAAGAAGAAGCGAGAAGGAAGGAGGAAGAAGAGAAAAAGCGAATTCAGGAACGAGTGAGGCGTGAAATCGCAGAAGAGAAGAAAGGAAGAGGAGAGGCGAAGGGAGGAAGAGAAGAAAGCGAATATTCCCCCAAAGAAGTCAGAATGGGAAAGGAAGCAAGAAGCTGAACGAGAAGCAGCGGGAGAGAAACAACGAAAGATCAGAGAGGATTTGGAGCGAGAGACAACGAGCAGCTCAGAAAGACTCAGCGACGATCGAGACAGGATCGAGTGTGTCAAGTGCGTTTGCTCGCTGGGGCATTGGGAAGATGATCGACACTGGAGTTGGATCTCGTCCAGTCGGTCCCCAACTGACATCATCGTCATCTCGAGGCAACTTCTCTCAGAAACGAGAAGAAGACGAACGAAAGAAAAAGGAAGAAGAAGAACAAAGAAAGAAGGAGGAAGCAAAACGTCAAAAAGAGGAAGCAGACCGGAGACAAAAGAGATCGATGAGGAGCGCATGCGAGCCGACATGCTCAATCGGGAAAGAGAGGCTGAAGAGGAAAGAAGAATCCCACAGGAGAAGGACGATCAAGACCGCGAAGAGAAGGAGCGTTTGAGACGGAAAGAGGATGAGAATCGGCGAGAACAGGAAAGACGGGAGGAGAGAGCGGAATGAGAGGATGGAAGAGGAAAGGAGGAAAGAGGAGAAGAGGAGGGAAGATGAGGAGAGAGAAAAAGGAGAGAATCAAACGAGAAGTTCAGGAGACGCTTCGGAAGGAGAAGGAAGCGGAAGAACGAAGGAAGAAAGAGGAACAACAAAAGGAGGAGGAGAGAGAAAGGGAGGCCGAACGAAAACGTCAAGCTGAAAGTCAGAAAAAGTCAGAGTGGGAGAGGAAGCAAAATGCTGAGAGAGAAGCAGCGGAAGAGAAGCAGCGAAAGATCAGAGAGGATTTGGAGCGAGAGAGGCAACGAGCAGCTCAGAAAGACTCAGCGACGATCGAGACCGGATCGAGTGTGTCCAGTGCATTTGCTCGCTGGGGCATTGGGAAGATGATCGACACGTCCAGTTCTCCAGCTCGCCCAGTTGGCCCGTCAACTTCAACTGGTGCGAGTTCACGCGGCAGCTTCTCTCAGAAACGAGAAGAAGACGAACGAAAGAAGAAAGAGGAAGAGGAACAACGAAGGAAGGAGGAAGAAGGAAAGCGGCACTTCGACAATGTGAACTAAACCTCCTGGGAAACACCCACACCCTCACAAGATGATACTGAACCATCCCGAGACTCCACTGACCCCCTTTCCATTTTCATCGATGAATGTCGGACCAGCCAGCGGGCGTGTGTGGCAGATCTGACAAGAATGACAAGACAGGAAGCAGCGAAAATGAAGAGGAGAGAAGAGGAGATGAATCGGAGAATGAGGAACAACGAAGTTGATCCGAGACGAAGGGAGAGAAACGAAATGATGAGAGGAGACACTCCGAAAGGAACTTCCTCACAATCAGTCCATCAAAAAACCACATAAAGGCCATACCGACTCGATCATTCGTTCTCGTCCTTCCCTTCCACACCTATTTCTATCCATCCTCTTTCTCTTCTCCATCCAACTCTTTCTCTTCATCTTCTCTGTTCTCCATCACATCTCTCTTCATCTTTTCCTCCTCTCCTATTTCTTAAAAATGATTCAATTCTCCAAGTTAGTCAATAAATTTCAGAAAAAGTTGATCAAACCCTTTTTGAAAAGTTACCAGCAATGACATCCTAATTAGGCGCTGTCCGAGGACGGACAGCGCCTCACCTTGTCCGGACAATTGCTCCTCCCTATTGAAAAATATATATTGGTCAAACTAAGAACAATAAAATTTGGTTCCGCGCCGAAACCCCTGTGTCGGGAGAAAACCTCAAAATACTGTTTCCTTTAGGCGTCCACACATTTTTCTCAACTTTTTGCCTTCATTTCTCCACAACCAGCCATCCGTTTTGAATCAAATAAAATGCATTGTGATCGTAAAGATCTCGACAAAAGCTGCTCAAAAAATAAAAGATATTTTTTTCTAAGAATTTTTTGTCGAGAAAAATATGGGTTTTTTTCCATTATCCCAAATATCCAGAATTTTTTCTCCAAATTTTTTTCAAAATGTTCATTTCACCAAAAAAACGTTTTTGTGAAAAACTTCATCAAAATCGGTTCACTGGTTGTTGACATATTGCCGAAACAATTTTTTTTATCGGGCAAAAGGGGGTATTTTGAGGTTTTCTCCCGACACAGGGGTTTCGGCGCGGAACCAAATTTTATTTTTCTTAGTTTGACCATTGTATATTTTTCAAGCCCCATGTTACGGGTTTTTGAATATGTACGGGTTATTGACACTACTATAAGGTTGCTGAGAAAAGCAGCTGCTGATTCTTCCTCATACGGAGTCACAGATTCCAGAAATTTCACAGCTTTTGCTTCAAGAGCATCGTCAAGTGTAGGCTTGACCTGCACAGTTGCAACGAGAGACAGAAAGACAACAGCCTTTTCTTCGTCAGATTGTTGTTGATCTTCGCTCCAATTCAGGAACGCTGAGCAATTCATTGGAAAAGGCAAATGAGAGGAGGACAAATCAGAGCGTCTTGTACTTGAGGAAGTGTCTGTGTTCATGTGAATCGCAGTCATTCGCATTGATTCAGCGAAACATGGCTCGTTATGGGTCTGGGCAGAGAGACAAACAAAGAGATTGTAACGAAATGGACATCCAAAAGGGATTGTAAAAAGCTGCCAACGAAGACTGAGATCATCCGTGAATGAAGAAGTGAGAAAGTGAGGAGAGTGTGGCGACCATCGAGTGAGACTGGCGAGAGAGAATTCAAAATGTTCGGGTAATTGATAAGGTGATGTCAGAACCGACAAAGACGACACACAAACAGCGTTCGTTGTCCAAATGAAGAGAAACAGTTCGGAAGGTTTGCTGGTTCTTGTCAGTTTCTATTCCTGTTCTGGAAGGTTCGTGCCCAGCAAGTTGTTCCATTTGATCGAGCTGGCAACAATTAATCTTCCGAATGTTCGACTGTGGTCGCTTTGCAGCTTTTCCTCAATCACATCTTCGATGCCCTCCATTCTCAACAGTCGATAAACTGTCTGGCACATCTGTTAGACTCTATCGCCTTTTCTGTGCCATTCCCGTTGAGCATCGATCATGAAATCAAGAAAATTCCAGATTGAGTCATCGTCCACGAAGAATGTGAGGCAACTTGGGATCGCAAGAAATACAGGCAAAATTAGAACAATTCCCATTGTTGGTTGATACGAAGGAGATAGTCGGAGGCTTTTCACAGGGTTCTTTCTTCAGTTCTCTTCGATTCGTTCCCTTCCACAACTCGGGAACAGTGTAACAGTGTGAGGGACACACGAATCCATTGTCAGACGAAGGAGTGGCTGAGAGACAGCGTTCGCATGTCTCGTTCAGTCCTCTTCCATCTATCAGAGTGCGAGTGTCTCTTCGTTCGAGAGCAGAGTTCGACATTCTTCCCAGTCTAGATTCAATACACTTGATCCATCCTGCCAAATTGTGTTGGTCCAGCCGAGAAGTCAATTCGGACATCAGACATCTGACAGACAGCCACTCACCACCGACACCACTCCCCAATTACGACAGAGCAGCGATGGTGGGACGATGCTCACAGGCGAGAAATCAGGATGGCGATTGCTTCGAATGATCGGCTCCCAGGACGCGTCACACCGAGTGTAGGAAGGGGAGAGGCAGCGGCGAGTGGGAGGGTGTGGGTGGTGAGGGAGAGGCAGAGGGGAGTGGGAGGGTGTGGGTGGTGAGGGAGAGGCGGAGGGGAGTGGGAGGGTGTTGGTGGTGAGGGAGAGGCAGAGGGGAGTGGGAGGGTGTGGGTGGTGAGGGAGAGGCAGAGGGAGTGGGAGGGTGTGGGTGGTGAGGGAGAGGCAGAGGGAGTGGGAGGGTGTGGGTGGTGAGGGAGAGGCAGAGGGAGTGGGAGGGTGTGGGTGGTGAGGGAGAGGCAGAGGGGAGTGGGAGGGTGTGGGTGGTGAGGGGAGAGGCAGAGGGGAGTGGGAGGGCGTGGGTGGTGAGGGAGAGGCAGAGGGGAGTGGGAGGGTGTGGGTGGTGAGGGAGAGGCAGAGGGGATTTTACACCAACCAAGGCCCACCAACAATTGAGACCAGTGACGTGTATTTAAACAATGGGTGGCCATCGATCAGCCAAACAAACAAAAGAGTTATCTCAATTTTGTCTGTCCCATCAAATAAATAATCGCAACAGAGGACTTATAAAAAGACACAGTGTTGCTTGTTCCCATGTGGGGGCGGTTGGTGGACAAAAATATGAGCTCCAGAGAAAGCCCCCAACGGGGGAGAAAAAACTGGAGGAAACCGAGAGGCCTAAAAAGGCAAAGTGAAGTGAAACAACCGAAGGGTTTAACTATACACCACGCCTCGACTGCGTGAGCTCAATTCCGCCGGGGGGAAGAGCTGGCTGCCTCAAGCACGCTGCACTGTTGTGTGACAGGGCTTGAGGTTGGTGGGCCTTGGTTGGTGTAAAAGGATGTCGTGCCTCCATCCGACAACCAACCAAGGCCACCAACAATTGAGTGTTGAAAGGATCCGATCAAGAGAAACTCAAAAGAGTGCATAGAAACAAGAGTAACATATCTTTGTAAGTGTCTTGTCATCTTACGATTTCACTTAAATCTGGCCGTGATCCCGCTCGGGCTGTCACCAACAGCCAGTGTGCTTGGGGGGAATGGATTGATGTGACGTAGAATCGAGCAGCCTCCCAACTCCACAGCATACTCTCCCCTTTCCTTAGGTTCACATCTTGATGGCCGAATTGAGATGCTGCCAGTACAGGCGACTGTGAGGGAATTCGCCAAGCTAGGAAGAGAATTGGGACTGCTCAGAGTCATATCTTTCTGTCGATGAATTGTGATCAGATGTTCAGGTGAATCTGTGCTTTACTCCCATTTTGTTTTCGTGATGAATCTTCTTCGACGTTCTTCGACAGAAATTTCCTGACCACGATCGAATAACGATGCTCTTCGGTTGATAACGTGTTGACATTGAGGATATCTTCAGAACAGTGATGGAGTTGCTTCGGGCTGTTTGCAGTGAATACAACAATCCACTGATATGCATTCCTGGATACGATCGTGCGTCTCTCCAATGGTGTTCGTGTCGCTCCGTGAAAAGAGGTGTCACCTCAGCTATTTCCTATTCTCTCGTCAGTGATGTGACACGTAATAGAATGAAGTCCCTTGTGTTCAGATTTTATTCGAAAATCTGAGTTGGCTCGAGTGGAGAGAGCTGTTTTTTTTTGATTCCCGCTTCACCAATCTCATCGTCGAATACTCAAGTGAGTACGATCCCCGAGACTTCCAACGTGGAGAGCAAAAGTTGTGTCGTGAACGAGACTGATATTCCATTCAGGAGTGCTGTCGGTTAGAGTTCTCATGTGAAGCTGTATCAGAATTGTGAGTCGAAAAGTAACTATCCGACCGAGACTGTTCACGACTTCGGCCTTAACTGACTTTCCGATTGTGTACAGAAAACCTGTCTGTGTCTCTTCGCTGAGACTTACATCGCCCTTATGCTGTGAAGCTGTCGCAGAGGACCGATGTCAGTTTTGTAACAAGATGGAAGTTGAATGTCTGGACTCATCCATGACTTGTCTCTTCCGACGTTGTCCGTTGTTCTCTCTCACATCTTCAATCTTCTTCGAAATCCGATCTGCCTCACGATTTGTCTCAGGACGGCTTCGTTCTGCCACTTTCCTCGTCTCACAGGTGGGCACTGTTTCATGAATGCGTGAAGTGAGTTGTGATATGTATTCTTCTGTGCAGATGGATTCTGAGACATTAGGTTCGATTGAACTTGGGCGTGTCAGCGATGAATGACCTGTTTGGGCGCAATAAATGAAAGAGGCCTCTGCAGAGAGTCGAACGAGTTGACGGTATCCCCCTCACCAACTCGTAACAACTCCTGCTTTGTGCTGACCGAGTGTCCCTCATGACAATTGTGAAGTTTTCAAAAGAGTGAATGTTGAGTCATGTGTTCTCGCCCTTCTTCTCCTTTCTGACCTCATTTGACAATGCTGACACCTTCGCAGGAATGATCTTTGGTGGTCATGTCTCCCTGCTTTCCGGTTCATCCTTCAGCATCACTCCTTTTTCCTTCTGAACAATCTCTGTCTCCTTTGGCTCGCTGCGGCTGCTGGTTTGCTTGGAAACGTTCACTGAATCTGATTTCGGCGTCAACTTCGATGGTGGCTTTCGCCTTTGCTTTCTGAACTGGTTTCGTCTCGAACCTTTCTTCCACTGGCGCTGCCACTGGTGCTTCATTTGGTGGTTCTTCCGTCTTTGATTTCGTCTTTTCTTCTTCCATCGTCTCCTCTTTCGGTTTCACTAACTTCTCGGGAATCGGTTCAGTCGCCGCTTGTTTTGCTGTCTTTCCAGCCTTTCCTTTCAGCGTTGGTTGTTTTGCTGGAAGCTGTTCAACCAGCTTTAGAGCTGGTGGTGTCGCCGATTGTTGGCTGAAAGTTTCGTCCTTTTGTATTCCTGGTTCTTTGTACAAATTTAGCTAAGGTGGCTCTGATTTGACTGTATGTTCATCCTCTGTCTCATTTTCTCTTCTCTTCGCGGAGAATATGTGATTGTTTGATCGCTTCTTGTTTCATTCGGATACGTTGCTCCTGTTTCCGATCCCAGGGCGTCTACACAAATCTAAACACTTTGCCTTGAAGATATATCGAAGATTGATTGAATAAATTCCCTATTTTTTGCATTGGAGGGACAGTTTCCAGAGAATTTGGGAGGACAAAAAGAATTGATGGTGGAGTGCCGGCATCTGAATACGGAGATTCTGGGGGAATTGTCAAAGTGTTGTTGAGTGGGCAGACAATCATCAGCAAGTTTTTTTTTGTACGTCTGAAAGATGTGACGATGCAGCTTGCTTGATGGTTCTGGGAGTTCGCAAGTTATTCAAGTAACGCTGAAGCTGTTGGAGATTAGAGTGATTTATTCTGGAACATACTTGTATAAATTCTCCGGTTGCTAACAAGTGTGTCGTATTCGTTGACTACAATTGAGAATGCTGGCCCAAAAATATCTGTACGTCAATGTTCAGATTAATGTTCCAGTTTGGATGACACCCGCACTTCACAAAAGTCTGAGAAGGACATTAAAGTGCGAGAAACCCGCATCCGAGTGGGCGTGACCCCGATTCGTTGGTGCCATCCAACATCGCGTGTATTCGAATAATCAAGGAACGGAGTGCCAAATGAAATTAGTTGAAAACATGGCCAGCAGCGGGCACATCGTGAGTCCATCTTCCTCGGCTTTTTCCAGATCCGTCAGCATGTCCGTGATGATTTGTTCCTGATCCTGCTCAAAGTCAATGGGCTGGTTTTTGAACGAGAGTTGCACGATCAACCGATCGTCAACGATCATTATGAGCCAAGTTTCTCTTAAGCATCGTGTTCGCCACCAGAGGAATGTTGCTTGCCATTGTTGATCCATGTTGCATGTGCGTAGAGTCGTTGTGCAAACTTGTATGATATCCGCACTAGGGCTCACGAAATTGGCACTGTCTTGAGCGCGGTTGAACGTGTCTACGACAGAATTATTCATCGGTTGAAAGTGGGAAGGTGTGAGAGTGGAGGGATGAACTGTGACCCCAAATAATAGTCCAGAATGAAGTTGGAGGTGGAGAAATACAATATATTTGATTGCCTGAACGAAGTGAGGAGCTTGTCTTGCTGTATCAAGTGATATGGTTGGCTCGAGATTTCTGTTCGGGATCTGCCATTTAATTCCTTCAAATGCTGGAAATGAAAGGATGGATCACTCCTCTTGGATCTTTTCCCGGGTTATTTTGAATTTGATCGGAGTAAATCAAGTTGAAGACATCTTTTTGGATCTCATCAACTTCATCCCGCAGGGAGTGTAGAGGTGATGCCGAGACTGACGACAACAATTTATTCTTCCTTGTGACACTGTCTTGAGTGCTGTGAACAACTATTGTGCCTCCTTTCGACTCTGTTGGGTACAGGGGAGAATGTGCTTGCGTGTGGTGAAGTGATGCATTGCAATCTACATTCTGATATCGGGATTGTGCAGGAGATGGATCTTGTATTCCTCTGTGAATAGTTTGAGTTTCGCAAATATAAGTAGTTCGGCGAGGATATTGTGGAGCAAATTGCTGAATGGTGAAATGAGGCTCCGTGAGAGGAAATCCGCTACTAATCCGTCTCAACGCTATCATATCTTAGGCTTGATGGTGAATGTCTCCTCCTCGTCAGCCATTGCCTTTCTTACTAATCCGGACCCTTTGAGATTGCCGGTGTTTCCCGTAAACTTTCCCGTCGGTTTTGTAGTTTTGTGAGATCTTAAAGCGATAAAGGCAATTCGGTCCCCATGTGTTCACTGTCTTGAGTGATTCCTCGCAGATTGAGAAATGATAGTTGCCATGTGAAGTGCATCAGAGGACTGAATTTGTTGGCAAGTGTAATGAAGTGCTGAGTGAATAAATTATGATTTCGATAAAGCAGTGATAAAGTATCTCAAAGCAAAGAAAGATGGCAATGGGATTATTGACGAGGAGGTCTAATATTTTGTTTGAGAGTTTGATCGATGGCCACCCATTGTTTAAATACACGTCACTGGTCTCAATTGTTGGTGGCCTTGGTTGGTTGTCGGATGGAGGCACGACATCCGTGGGAGGGTGTGGGTGGTGAGGGAGAGGCGGAGGGGAGTGGGAGGGTGTGGGTGGTGAGGGAGAGGCAGAGGGGAGTGGGAGGGTGTGGGTGGTGAGGGAGAGGCAGAGGGGAGTGGGAGGGTGTGAGTGGAGAGGGAGAGGCAGAGGGGAGTGGGAGGGTGTGGGTGGTGAGGGAGAGGCAGAGGGGAGTGGGAGGGTGTGGGTGGTGAGGGAGAGGCAGAGGGGAGTGGGAGGGTGTGGGTGGTGAGGGAGAGGCAGAGGGGAGTGGGAGGGTGTGGGTGGTGAGGGAGAGGCAGAGGGGAGTGGGAGGGTGTGGGTGGTGAGGGAGAGGCAGAGGGGAGTGGGAGGGTGTGGGTGGTGAGGGAGAGGCAGAGGGGAGTGGGAGGGTGTGGGTGGTGAGGGGAGAGGCAGAGGGGAGTGGGAGGGTGTGAGTGGAGAGGGAGAGTTACGAGAGAGAATCTGAATGGTTCGGGCAAATGATGAGGTGATGCCAGCGCCGACAACGATCGCACACAAACAGTGTTTGCTGTCCAAATGAAGTCACAAACAGTTCGAGTCTTCGCTGATTCTGGTCTGTTTCTACCGAAGCTTTGGAAGGTTCATGCCCTGTATGTTGTTCCATTCAATCGATTCGGCAACAATCCCGCCTCCGTATATGTCTTTGTCGTTTCCCTGCTTTGCTTCCATCATATGTGACGTTTAGGATGATGACTTCAGTAGTATAGTAGACGATTTGGGAACCAGATTGAAATAGTCGTTGAAATCAGAAACGAAAAGTCAATTCCGATTGACCATTTCTAAATCTTGTATTAAAAGGAATTTAGGCCATTTCAATGATGCCAATATTTGACCTAAATTCCAAAAATATGTCCAATATTTCGACCTCATTTTAAGCGTCAATTTTGAAGCAAATTTTTGATATATTCCAAAAATGTTGTCACTTTTTTCGATGATTTTTCACTTTTGAACTCGAACAAAGTGAATCCAACTTGAGAACCACTTCGAAAAAAATCGAAAAAAATTCTAAAATGTCGAGGACGATGTGAGTCGTCGATCAAAACAATCCCGATGAAAATCGGTTGAGAATTCGTGGAGCTACGTACCGAACTGTGATCAAAAAAGTGACAAAAAAGTCGATTTTCAGATTTCGCTACGAACCACTACTTTATGTCTCAAATTCACCTCAAACACCTTCTAAAATTACAAAATCGATTTCGAAAGGTGAAATTCGCGATAAAAAACACTTTTTGGAAAAAAAGTTTGATCCGACCCATTGAGGATTTTTACGAGTCGAATTTTTCGAGATACGGTATGGACCCTGTCTTCCATCATCTTTCGCTCAGGAATCGTCCTCTTATGACGCCTTTTTGTGTTAGATTGGATAAAAACGCCTTCTGGCGACTTTAGGTACGAACCTTTTCACGTCACGATCGTTTCGACAATTTTTTGTCAATTTTCGTTTTTAACGTTAGATCTTCTAAATTATGCACATTCGCGTCATAGCGACGCTTTTTTGAGATTTCCTGTTTTCCCACTTCATTAGTTCTCTTTTTTTGCACACACCTTTGATTCATCACATTTTCACCTCACTTTCAATCACCGTCTGTTTTTTACGCGTTTTCACACACAGCACATCCTTTCTCACGTTCTGAGGAAGGAGTGGTTGAATTTTTTAACACTTTTGTTCGGTACTTTTTCTATAAAGTTGATTTTACGTGTTTTTCCTCATATCTTGTCTTCACGTTTGTCTTAACAAAAACTCGTTTCAATACATTTCAGAACACATCTCGTTTGTTCCATTTCACATATTGTCTGTTCATAAGACTCTCTCATTTCCCTCATTTCACAACCCTTTTTTCCGTCGTTCACACCTCACGAGCACATCATTTTGTCTTCATTGTTTTTGACTTTTTTGCTTAATTTGACAAAAAGAGATTGAAACAAGGTACAATGAAGTGAGCAAGTACAATAGTGAATGGTGAAGTGGATGAAGTGAGAATTGAGGTACACTAATGTGTTTTATGAACGCGTTCATCGAAATTTCGCATAAAAAGAGCAAACAAAAGTGAATGAAGTGAGAATCAAGCAATAAAGTGAAGTGATGAACGAAAGAATCGAGAAGATCAAAACCAACGAGATCCTGGTTCAGAAATGAGTTTTAAGAGCAAGAGAATCGAAATTTCACAAACAAAGAGCAAACAAAAGTGAATGAAGTGGCAATCAAACAATAAAGTGAAGTGAGGGACGAAAGAAACGAGAAGAGTAAAAAACAACGAGATCATGGTCTAAAAATGAATTTTACGTGCGAACAAAACCAACGCCTCGTAATCCATGTGAAGTGAGTTCTGAGAAACATACTGTTGAACTTTAAAACATAATTGTGAACTTAATTTCGAGCGGACGCTGTGGATCAATGATAGTGAGTTCATAATTGAATTTTAGAATGAGATTAATAAAAAACAAGAAGATACAAGTTTGATTCCAGTTGTGAGACATCCTTTGCGACCATAAACAGCAACGCTTCACTCGATTGGATGGTCACTCTTCAGTCCACTTTATCTGGTACACAAATTGATTTTAAGAAAGAATGAATGTGGAAACAGAGGATACCAGTTTCAATCCTTCAGTGACACATTCTTTCGAAGTCTAAAACACCATACTGTACCTCAGAGGTGAGGATCATTGACATCGAGTTAACTATGGGTTTTAAAAAGTGAACTAATCAAAAAACGTGAGCATACCAGGTTCATTTCAGCAATGCCACATTCAGCGAACGATAAAACGTTCTGATGTACCCAATGTGAGGGTCACTATTTTCCGCGTTTCGATCTGGTACAACAATGCTTTTTAGGAAAGAATGAGCAAAGAAAGTGAACAAACCGGTTAATCTCCAGTCGGATCCACATTGATCAGAGCCTAAAACACCGTGCTGTACCAGAACTGAGAAGACAGAAAAGAGCCAAATTAGGTCCAAGAGAATGTTTTATGAAAAGAGAAGAGAACAAATGAGAAAGTCAAAAGAGGGAGAACATGAATTCAAGGTCAATAGAAAGTAAAACAAAGCGGCGTACCTTCTGAATCAAAATCGACGATCGATCGAGAAATTTCGAGCACCAAAAAGTTGATCAAAAATTTTAGAACTCATGTTCAACTTTAATTTTTGAAAAAAGTGAGAGACAATGAAGAGAAAATAAGAATGAAGTGACAATGAAAATCCAAGAGTGAAGTGGAGAGAGAAAAAGAGAAGACAAAAAGTGATGTGAAGATCTGAGTTCAAAAATAAATTTTAGGAAAAGATAAAACAAAAAAGAGATCAAACTAGTTTTAATTCTTCGGTGAAAGTCACTTTCGAAAAGTAAGACGCGATAGTTCATCGACGTCGAGAGGATCAGTTGGTGAGAGGTCATAAGAGAGTGTCAAAAGAGAATGAAAGAAAGAGAAGAGCAAACAAGTTATTTTTCAGTCGTGAAACAACATTCGAAACGATAAGACGCGACGGTCGACCAGATCTGAAGGTCACTTTTCGGTTCGATCAGAGAAGGTACAAAAAAGAGTTTTATGAAAGAATGAATTCAAAAATGGAGCAAACCTGTTCAAAACAAGTCGGGAATGAAACCACCGTTCATAAAACAATGTGATGTACCTAAATGAGAGGAGAAGAAAAAAGTCGATGATCGAGAACAAGAATGAGATGTCAAAAAAGAAAAGAGAACAAATGAGAAAGTAGAAAGTGAAACACACCTAAATCAAACGGTAAAGAACCATCAGGAACGAAATGAGAGGATCGAGTCCCATTGAAGTACTTTCTCTGATCAAACAAGACTGATCGAACCCATCGATGTGAGGATCGAAGTCTCGGAAGATCACCAACGATAAAATCACGAATGAAAATTTATTTTTGAATTTTTTAATTTGTATTAAATGAATCCAACTGCGATGTACAAAGAAAGACGTCGAGTATGTTCAGAACAAGCATTAATTGAATCAATGAAAGAAGAGAACTGTTCACTAGTCTCTGGGTATGTCAGAAATACTGTGCCGGTGACGTATGTTCATGAGGGAATCAAAAATTTTCTTTTCAATGAAAGAGCAAACAAAAATGAATCGACAAAAATACAATTCACAAATGATTGAGACAATGATTGATCATAATCTCTCGACGACCAACGAGAATGCAGCAGTGATAGACACACTTCAGAAGACAACAGAAGCACATAAGACAGCGATATCATCAATCCAAAAAGTAGTCAGCACAAATGGATCGATCTCGACACCAGAAATTGGAGGATTGATCAATGTGAATGGAGCAAAGTGGAATATATCAGAGGGATCACTTCCGAAGTATCCTGGAACGTATCCATCATCAACATTTTCTTCTGGAATTTCAATATCGCAATCACTTGTAGAAACATCAGGAATTCAGTTCAATGGTGATGGAATCATCATGTGGTCTCCGTGTGACAAACCAGCATTGTATTACTACGATGAAGACACAGGTTCAGGAGTGTTTTCAATATCCACAACAGGAAGCTTTTCTCAACTGTCAGACAGAAGAGTGAAAAGAAATATTGAACCATACCCTGATGTTCTTGAACAATTGAATAAAGTGGAAATTGTGCAGTACCAATTCAACACCTTCGACTCGAAGATCAACAAAGTGACGAAACAAATCGAAAAAGAAACTGATGAAGAACACTTGAAGAACTGCAAAGAGAAATGTGAATGCTTGAAGAAGGAAAGTGAGAAGAAACACATTGGAGTGATTGCTCAACAGATCCAAGAAATATTCCCTGAAGTCGTGAATGATTCCAATCCAGATTGTCTTCAAGTTGATTATGCAGAACTCTCCTGTTTTTGTATCAAAGCCATTCAGGAATTATGTTCAATTGTCGGACAACAACAGACGGTCATCAATGAACTAATCCAAAAATATAACTCACTGATCAATACTCCAACATGAGATCAACAAGGAATTCATAGTACTCTTTGGTTATTTTTCCATTGATTGTTTCCGTTGTTTCCATCTCAATTGATTCACCAGAACTGTCTTTAAACCAGATCTTCACTATGGACTGTCGAGTACTTAATTCCCACTTCTTTCGCTTCGCAATCTGTTCGTTACAGAAAGCAACAAACGAGTCATTGAATGCATCAGTCTGAATCCAATCACCATGGATTGTGATGTGCTGAGGAATATCTTTGAAATGACAGTTGAGTTACCATTCATTTCTTCCCTCACATGGATGAGTTTACAGTCGAGGAAATGAACATATTTTTGGTTTCGAGAATTGGTAAAATCAGGAGGAGTTGAGCAGTGTGAGAATTCTGAATTGAGAAATAACGTTTGACCATTTGTGATTTCTACAAAAATAAAATATTCAATTTAATATCCTCTCTTCACTTCTTCATAGGCTTCTTGGAGTCGACGATCAATGACATATCGCACTCGTGGTTGTCCATTCTCAATCCAGAACAACCAATATGTTGCTTGATGTAGTGCTAGAATTGGAGGAGGAGGTCCATCTTTGGTTGATGTGAAATATGGATCAAGTTCTCCCTGATTGATTGGTGTTCCTCTGTAGACAATATTCACTGATTCTGCTGTTGAAAAACCTTCTTCTCCACCAGCAATTTCACTTCGATCTGTTGGAACCATAAATGTGAAACAAGTTGCATCTGTTACTGGTTTTGTTCTCTTACAGTCGCTGTCACGTGGGTTCGCGGATCAAGGACGAAATTACACTCTTTCATTTCACATACTTTTTCTTTATTATCCTTTGCTCTACATCTGCTAGTATTCGACAAACCCGAAAAAGTGGTTGATCTTGCGTGAAGTGAAAATGAAAAAGAGAATGGGTTAATCTCCAATGCCCACCAAGTGTTCCTCATTATCAACAATGAGTCGAGGATCCATTATTGACAAGAATTCAATCAATGATCATTATCAGCGTCAAGAGTGAAGATCTAATTGGATGAGTGGATCCTGCTACCATATGCTTCTACTGACAAGTCTCGGTTTGTCAACTGTTTCAATATGAGTTTTTTTCAGGTTCTCTTTCATTTTGAAGCCAGAAATTCTCTGTTGTCAATAGATCTAGACATGGTGGAAACAAGTTCATTGGTGATCATGATTGTTTGACTATCAAACCGTAATGAGTGTTTGATTAGTTTCTGTTTGGTGTTTTGAAGTGATTACCTTCGATATTGGTATCTATCACGGAATCCACTGGCGGATTTGTTCAACGAATGTATGTCCTCTGTCCTTCTCATTGAAGTCCTGATTACTTCTGCCACGATTTCAAGAAGCTCAGAATCGTGGTTTAACCTTTGAGGATTCATCTTGCAAGGGGTACGACAGACCAACCAGCCATCTTTTTAGGAAGGATCTCTTTCTTCACATGTGGTTTTGGTTTTCATCTTGCTTGAGTCAACAAAAGGGGAAAAGAGAATGGAAAGAGAAGGACAGACTTTTTTTGAGAGTATACAAGGAACCATTCGATGGTATTTTCAAGTCCTTTTTGTGGGGGTTTTGATTCGTTCATTTTCAACTCCACACCTGTTCTTCACTGTTTTCCTTCATTTCTGAATCGATACCTGCTCTCAATTTAAGATTTATTTATCCCATTTCACAGAAAACATTCTCATTTGTTTTGTCCAGCGGTTCTCAACTTTCTGGGTCAGATCACGTGTCCCGTTTTCCTGGAAAAAAGGAGGAATGTCGAATAGCTGGATCGACATGAAGTGGTGACAAAAAGAGAATAAAGGGAAAAGAAAAGGCTAATATTATGTGACACAATCGCGAAATCATGTGATGGCGACTGTATATTCCTTTGCTTTATAGTCAAACATTCGAGTTGAACAAATTGAATTTTCAAACTCTTCTGTTGCGGAACAACCAATGAAATCACCATTCACCATCATCATTTGATAGAACTCTGGTGAGATTGTTGACATCGGGAAATTGGGAAAGTTGGATCCAAGCATTTCGAAGTGACCAACATAGTGAGGATTTCTGAAGACTGTACATTCGTTTGGTCTTTCAGGGAACAAGCACATTAGATTCATGAGATTGTTGAGTTTGATACTGATGTTTGATCTTACTCCCATTGCATTCGCTTTTGTTTGGAATGATTGTGTGTCAATTCTTTCTGCTTTCATGACATACAGAGTCTTCGAATATGTGTTGAAGAGGGATTGTTTTGTAGCATCAGTGATTTGATATCCATAGCAAATCGAAGTGACTTTATCAACTGATGAAGAAGTAACAGAGCAAGTGAAACTTATGGCTCCAACCTCAGCGACTGTACTGGCGGGTGGAGCATAACTCCTTTTTATTGTAAGCTTTCAGTACTGGATTTCCTATCTGTGTAAATTCCTGTGTTACTGGAGAAAAGTCCCCATCAGACATCAAGAGCATGTTGGTTTGATCCGACATACTTGTCAAGTCTTTATCTGGAAACACTTCACGGCAACCTTGTGAAGATTTTCGAATGACAGTTGAATGTTGAATTGGACAATACACAAGTGAATCAGTTGTCAAGTGAAATCTCAAACGTAAATTACCAAAGATTGAATTGGGATACTGATCGAAAGTACTCAATGGAAGGAGATTCACAAATGGAATAACCAAAGGAATTGTCTTAGTGAGCTTATTTGTGGATTTATTAACGGGAACATAGTAGAATCCACACACACTCTGATCCATTCTCTGAACATTTTCCCAAAGACTGTAGCAGTGTTTCATGTTGTTTTTCTCTTCATACGACTTGAATGTGTGATACAGAAATGATTCGTGAACATGATTATTCTGAAGTGAATTGTCAATAATGTTTCCATGACTGTCAACGAGTCTCATATCTCGAATTGCATCTGAGGATGATTTGTATCCGACGAAGATTCCGGATAGTCCGACGTACTCTCCTGTTTCACTACTCGAATATGAATATGGAACAGTAATCGTGAGATCAATTCGCAAATGACTCTTCATAAATTCAGTTACATCATGACCATCGTAACACAGTGGAACTTCAATCTCATCTCCAATTCTGCATGGCATGGGAGGATTTGTTGGATGAACTTCTTGGATGGAGTAGATGTGAGGTTCTGAATCCCACTGTTTTGGCATATATGATTGCACTTCAATTTGCTCAATTAATGTCGATGTTGGTTTGGATTGATTTGATCTGATACTTCTCATTTATAGAAAAATAAAAAATATAATATCATTATTTTCTTTTCCCGTTTTCAATTTGGAATAATTCCTAAATCTTGATGTAATGTTTTCAATGTATGATTAGGATAGTATTCGACTCTTGGTTCACCATTGCTGTATCGTAATACCCACCACGTTGTGGCAGTAGTAGCTAATATAGGTGCTGGAGGATGTGTAAATGTTGTCATATTACCACCCATTAGACTTGTGTCGTAAACATTGTAGTATGTGTCAAGATTCCCTTGATATATTGGTTGAGATCTCAAAGTGACTGGAACATTCTGACCTCTGGAACTGATAGAATCATTACAGTTTGTTGGACATCCACTTCTCTGTGTTGAGAAGCACAAAGGAAGTCAGTGTTGTCATGAATCGGTCGCACTCTTGTCATTGTTTCACGAGGATATGTATCATCACCGAGAGTTTCTCCAACAAGAGAATCCGTCAGTGAACGCTCCAAGTCATCAGGCACAGTCAGATATGAATCAAGGTTGAGAGTCGACAATGCGAATTGGTAGAAACGAGCTCCAATAGTTGTTGTGGGTTGTTCTGGATAGTACTTGTTGAGTAGATTCACTTGGATATTCTTCTGCATTGGATTGTGAAACAGGTGACTTCATTGTCGTAGTGACGGAAGAGAAGCATAATATCCTTGGCATTCACAAGTACCATTTGCTGAGTACAATCAATTCCTGTTGCCGTTGGTGTCTTCTGAAATGGATAAAACGAAATCTTCTCTGCTGGAATTGTTCCTGGTCGATTTGTGTACATCTGCTTCAGATTCTCTTTCGCAATGTCTTTAATATTGTATCCAGAACTCATACAATACACATCATCAATTTTATAATCAAGAATGTTCAATGATACATATTGATCCATGTATTTAGGTTCTTGATTCACGACATTGGATCCATTTAAAGTAATGTCTCTTGAAACCGATGGTTGGAGAAATGATTGACCAATTTGAACGAAATTCTTTGTGCATGAGGCTACGAGATTATTCAGAAAAATGGGACGATGATGAATACAAGCTTGAATTTTGTCTTTTATATATGGTGCTGTTGTTCCAACTACGATTGATGATAGTGTATTTTTCAATGTCAGTTCAGGATTCACAGGGCAGCAGACAAAAGCATCCTCATTGATGTACACACTCAATTTCAGATCACCGAAGAGACATCTTGGATAGTCAGTCATACCTGAGAAAATGAGAAGATCTTCAAGATTGATTGACACACGGATTGGCACATCAATACTGTCACATAAAGTACTAGTTACTTTTGTTCCTGTGAAGTCTGATAATGGAATATAAACACCAGCAACAGATTCATCATGATTCCAAGCATTTTGCCATGGAGTGTGACAATGTTTTCGATTCTCCAATTGACTCTTCGGTTTGATCATATTGTAAATGTGTGATTCCATGGATACATCATTAGTTGTTGTACTGATGATTCTCTGATTGTTGTGAAGAACTGTAAGATTCCGAAAGATTGATGCCGAATGTTTGAGTCCAACGAACATGAATATTCTCTCATTCATCAAAGATCCAATATTTCCTGATTCCCATTGCCAATTATTGAGTTTCAACGTTGTAGTCATTGTGAATGTAATGAAGGAATCATCGATTTGACAAATGTCTTGATTACCAGTCAACGGAATGATTATTTCCTGTCCTTTATAGAAGCGTGAGTTCTCTGATGGTTTCAATTCCTGAATCGAAGTACTGTGCCCCATCATTCAGAAGGTAATTTATGTGATGTTCAGACATGAGTTGCTGCTGTATTTGACCAATGTCATCTCGAGTGTACTTGATTGATCCTGTAGTGTTTCCAGTCAATGATGATGCTCCTGTTCTTTGTTTGTCAGATGTGTTATATGTGAGTTCATTTTATCAAAAATAAAAAACAATAATGCTTATTTCTTTTCAGTTTCTTCGCTTTCGGTTTCAGCTTTTCTTCTAGTTTCATTATTTCTCCTCTGAGTTTGTTCGCAACTGCTGTGTTTCCTTCATTAATTGCTTGCCTGTATTGCGCCATCTTTTCTGCATGGATTTGTTGATCCGACTTCACATCTGGAATCATCTCAACACCTGTCTGTGCGACCTTAGAAATCAATGGTCCAACAAAGGGGATGAGATTCAGAAATGGAGCTCCAACTCTGAGTATATTTTTCCGACTGCAGCTAATTTTGATAACCAACCTGGTGCCATTTTAGGAAAATAAAATATTCGAATACTAGTGAATTATTATCCTTTGAATTGAATTTTGGAATTTGAAGAGAGCGGCATATCATCATTTGAGAATCGTCCATTTCGAGGTGGTTCATATTCAATCATCTGCGGTTTTGTTGACGATTGATCGCCTTATTTTGTTGATAAACGTCCATCATTCCTCCTAATCCATTGAGTATTCCACCTGCTGTTTGTCCGAATTTACTGTTCGTTTGAGAGAGCAATCTACCATTGTTGGAGCTGAGGTTTGATGAATTGAAAGAATTGCTTGCCGATATTTTTGAGTTTGTTGAAACTTCCTGGTGCCATTTATGTAAAAATAAAAATACAATTCATTTATAATTTATCTCGGATTGCCTTTGTAAGAGAAATGCCATAATTGAGGATGGTGTTGTATGCTTCATTGAAGGCGATACTCATATCTTTTCCACCAACAAGGATCTTGAAATGGTTCTAAACACTGGGAGTTTATTCAGACATAGGCACTTGTCAGACAAATCATCCAATTCAATCACCACATCATTGATCCCAGTGAGTGTGGCAATCAGTGCACATAAAATCACTTTGGTTCGATCAGTTTCTTTGATGGTTCAATGAGATTATTCAATAGTTTCTTACAAGCTAGATGCATTCTTGTAGACGAGTAATAACTGATCTTTGAATGCCGAAATATTAGAAATATATTCTCGAAGTGGAATAGAACGACTTTGAATGGGGGCTGATGGATATGTCTCTAGTGGTGGATCATAAACACCTGGAACATTATCGAGTTCGACATTAGCGCTTTGTTCATTTGCGATCTTCGAGCTAGATCTTCCAGAATTCCGAACCTTTATTGTCGATGATGACATTGTTGGTGATTGATGTTGGGACTGAAGAAGAACTTGTGTGTTTCGTAAATTGACGACGGAATTGGTTGCATCACTTTCTATAAAATAAAAATATATATTAATGTTTTTAAATCAGACATTTCTTTCTGTTACTGAACATATTGAGAGTAAGCTGGCATATTCGAAGATTGGTATTGACCGATATCTTCATCTGTTCTTGCTTATGCGCGTCAATACAGTACTAATCTCTGATGCTATGGTAGCATTATGTCTACCAAGGAATGTTTGCAAATTTTCTTGATTTGTGATGAATTCTAGAAACTATGGTTTGGATACTTGATCCTTTCTTTTAAGCCTTCGACCTCTGGTCCTTCGTTGGTACTGTCGAATCCTGAAAGATGTTCTTCAAGCCATCTACCACATTTGTGATGCTACTTTCGATTGGATTAGATTGAACACCATATTGTCTATTTACTCTTTTCGGTATCTTGTGGTTATCTCGACTGGCTTTGAGTTATTCCCAAATTCATTTGTCATGAAGTCACCAACAGCTTTCTTCATTATTGCATAAGGTTGTTGTGATCTTTGTGCTTATGTCTCCATAGCTGATGTCTCGAAAACTGGATGGTAGATCAGATGATCCATTCTTGAGAATTAGAGTGTGAAGCTTTGATTCTCCTTCCGAATTGGCGATTAAATGCTGTACATGATGTCTGTTTTCCTAAACTTGTCCCGGTGTTGGATTCATTAGTAGGCCCTCTCTTTGACCGGTCTACTGGCCATGGTGCAGGCATGAAGCCAATGACTGCAATCAAATCTTTCGTCTCATTATCGTAGACCATCCATCTGGGATTTTTTCCATGTTGTTCCATTAGAACAGTCCAATTCTGTCAGTTCTCTTGATGTACTCAAGCGCTGATGGATAACTACTGAGGGCATCGTTCCATCTGGTTTA
>JARBJD010000800.1:0-14574 GCA_033064195.1 Blattamonas nauphoetae
TTGTCGATCTTTTTCTTTCTTGTTCTTTTCTGTTTTCCTCTTTCTGTCGCTCGTTATCTTCTCTGGCCAGCCTTTCTGCCTCCCTTCCGATTTTCATCTTCGAGGAGATTCATCCTCTTCGTTACGTTTTGGCTCTTCCTCCCTTATTGATTGTTTTCGTTATCATCTTCTGATTCTCCTCTTTCAACTCCCTCCTCTTACGGAGCAATTGTTTCTGCTTCGTTTCTGCCTTGATCATCATTCCCTGGCTCAGAGTCGTCGACTGTATTTCCTGTTCGGATCTGAACATGATCATTCGGATTGTCAGGGAGAGAGATTGTGAAAGTGTCGTCGTCTTCTTCGTAGGGGACGGGATAATACTGTTCAATCACTTCTTCAGGAACATAAAACAGTCAAACAGATCGAAAGAGACGTTCAGAGAAAAATATGCGTGTGATTCGTTCGTCGGAGGGAGGTTGAACACTTCTTATCCTTGGTCTGTTGAAACGATGGCTAAATAAGGTTCAGTGGAAAAACAGTCATCAGATTCCTCATGATCTTTGATAAAACGGAATTCTGGGTTCATTGGACGAGTTGAGCAAAATTTGTCGACTAAAGAAGAGAAATACGTGATTAAGAAAGTAAAAACAATGGAGACGTATGATTATTTTGTGATTTTTCCGATTTCAATTCAATGGAAGGTCATTGATAGTGTGGAGAGGAGTGTATTTGGGAGAAGATCTCCGCGCATTTTAATTCAACGGAGATAAAAAGATTGAGAGCAAGACAAAGAAGTGGCGACCGATCAAATTCATTCAAAGTGCGATTTGATAGACTCTGAAAGAAATGTGATAGCGAAAACGAATGGAGATGGGAGGACGATCCGGACACAATTGTCCGTTTCAAATGATCGCTATTGTCTAGTGAAGAAATTCAGATGATTCTTTTTTCAACAAATGAGCGAATGTCCAAGATCGGACAAGCTTGGACATTTCAGCAATTTATGGGCTTTTGTCCGAATTCTAATACTCGTTTTTCTTTTTCTGAAAAACAAAATATGAACAAATTTAACATTTTAGATGAATTGGAGTAAAATTAGTAGTTATAGAGAAGAAATGAGAACCACATTGGTCTCGATCGAGAAATCAAAACTAAAAGTCAAGGCCGATTGATCATTTTGGATCTTGTATTAAAAGGAATTTATGACATTTTGATGACATCAAAAAAGTGCCCTAAATTTGAAAATAATCGCCAAAAAAGGACGTCTTGAAAAGTGTCCTTTTTGAAGCTTTTTTTGAGTACTTTCCAAAAACAAAGTCGAATTCTTTTTTTATTCAATTTTTTAATTTGGATAAAATGAGCAGCGTCTTAACACCAAATCAACTACAGGAAATTTTGGACAAAGAAAATTTGAAGATGAAAGTTCCACCAACTCTCAATCGACAAGGCACAACATATCTCACATCGAGTACTTTCGAATATTATCACGAAGATAAACCAGATGATATTTATCGAGTGTACTTACCGCGTTTTGTCAAAGGATCTAGACCACATACGAATCGTCAGAGATACCTTCGTGTATCCAATTGTTGTACCAAAGAAAAGTTTCTTGAGTCATTGAAAAATGAAAATTGTGAACTTATTTCTGAATACAAGTATGCTGATTCACTTGTCACATACCGGTACGAAGGAGTCGAATGGAAAGTGATTCCCTCGAAATGGATGAAAGGATATCGAGCTCATAATTGTCAACGAAAACATTACACACAATCGTTTGTTGAAAATGAATTGAAAAAAGAGAATTGTGAACTCATTGGAACATACACAAAGGTACTTGAGCCATTCAAATATCGTGATTTACGAACAAAGAATGAGTATTTCGTTCGCTTGGATAATTGGCTGTATTTTGGAGACCGTCCTCACCTGAGAAAGTACCATGATAGGTCTTGAAACTACTGAAAATCTATTTTTGACCACAAATCAACGGAAACCAACAGTTGAACCATTTCGAAAATTCTGTAAAAATTCCAAAATCTCGGGGACATTGTAGGTCATCGATCAAAGAGGTTTGATCAAAATCGGTTGAGAATTCGTCGAGTTACGTACCGAACTTTGGTCCAAAAGTGACCAAAAAGTCGATGTTCGGATTTCGCTACTATGAACACCTTTATGGCTCAAATTGTGCTCAAACACGTTCTGATTGCGACGGAAATCATTTTGAAAGGTAGGATTTTCGAAAAAAGCACTTCTGAGATTTTGGTTTGATCCGACCCATTGAGGCTTTTCGCGTTTTTGAGATTTTTTAGAAAGGTATGGACGTTCGGGACTATGTCCTTTGATCACTTTTCGTCCTCTTACGGTGTTTTGGGTGTGAAAACGCTAGTTGGCGTCTTTTGCGTCATTCATCCTGAAACTTTGACACCACAAGGTTCGCACACTTTTCATGAATTTTCACATTTCACTACTTTCACTTCATTTACTCCGTTATTGCATCATTTTAACGAACATAAGTCGACGCGAGACGTATAGTGCATTTCCTTAGTTTCATTTTGTTGGTTCTTCACATCACCGTTTTGACACAACATTTTGCACAACTTGCACACTATTAGATTTTTGCCCCGATTTTCACTAACAAATCCTTCATTCTCATCATTCGAGAAGGTGTGCCTAAATTTTGAGGAATTTTGTCGGATAGTTGTCCCAAAATCTCACTTTTTGATTCGTCATTTCACAGCTTTTCACAGTGTTTGCATGTTTGAACACCACTTCAGCCCCTTCTTTCACATCATTCTCTCCACATTTCACCTCGAGTTGAACCATTACTCCTCTTCATTTTGCTCAATCTCATCCCATTTTGTGGGCCGTTCTCACTTCACTAGCACATCATTTTAGTCAACTTTTCATCAACTTTTTCACAAAAACAGAGTAAAAGAAAGAGAAACAAGCAACAATGAAACGGGCAAGTATGAAACTGAGAGGGAAAATGACGAACGTGAAAACGGTGTGAAATGTGACACCAATAGTGAAAATTAGGTCTGTGTTCCGGTTTTATGCTTAAAAAAACAAAATGATTCAAAAAGTATGTGAAATGTTGAATTTCGGAAAAATACCGAGATATGAAGTGAGCCGTTGAATGGCGGATCTCTGCAAAAGTCCGGAAAACTCAGTAAACGAGAATTAGTGTGTTGTATTAGAGAAAAAGTTACAGAGAAAGAAACATGAATGAAGTGGTTAATATGGATAAACAATGAGAAAATGACGTGCGAAGTGGTCGTCAAAATGAAATGCTATCGGATGAAAATGAAGTGACAATTCGGTTCAAAACAGTTAAAACAGAGCTGAAATAAGTTGAAAATGAGAGTGGCATACTCGTTTTTACATGAAAGTTCCGAGATCCACGACCGATCCTGAAACCCTGCATAACTCTGCAAAAGTTCGGAAAAAGTAAAAAATGGAGCACACCATGATGATCCTACAGCTCCGGAGAATCTAAAACGCACAGAATCGGAACGAAACAAACACTCTTGAGAAATGAGTGATCGAACCCATTGATCCTCGATTCTTGAGAAAAATCCAAAACTGAGAAAACAACGAAAGAAAATCTAATTCTGAATTTTTTAATTTGTATTAAATGAATCCAACTGAATTGTACAAGGAAAGACGTCGAGTATGTTCGGAACATGCATTAATTGAATCAATGAGAGAAGAGAACTGTTCGCTAGTCTCTGAGTATCTCAGAAATAATGTGCCGGTGACGTATGTTCATGAGGGATTGTCATTTTTTAATTTCAATGAAAGAGCAAACAGAAATGAATCGACAAAAATACAATTCACAAATGATTGAGAAAATGATTGATCATAATTTGTCGACGATCACTGAGAATTCATCAGTGATTGACTCACTTCAGAAGACAACAGAAGCACAGCAGACAGCGATCTCTTCAATCCAAAAAGTAGTGAGCACAAATGGATCGATCACTTGTTCAGCTGGTATTACAACACCAACAATAGGAGGATTGATCAATGTGAATGGAGCGAATTGGACCATATCAGAGGGATCACTTCCAAAGTATCCAGGAACATATCCGGCTTCAACATTTAAGTCTGGCATTTCAATATCACAATCGATTGCAGAAACATCAGGAATTCAGTTCAATGGTGATGGTATCATTATGTGGTCACCGTGTGACTCACCAGCTTTGTATTACTACGATGAGGATACAGGTTCAGGAGTGTTTTCAATATCCACAACAGGAAGTTTTTCTCAGTTGTCAGACAGAAGAGTCAAAAGGAATATTGTACCATATCCTAATGTTCTTGAGCAACTGAATAAAGTGGAAATCGTGCAGTATCAGTTCAACACATTCGACTCGAAGATCAACAAAGTGACAAAGCAGATAGAGAATGAGACTGATGAAGAACACTTGAAGAACTGCAAAGAGAAATGTGAATGTCTGAAGAAGGAAAGAGAGAAGAAACACATTGGTGTGATTGCACAACAGATCCAAGAAATATTCCCTGAAGATGTGAATGATTCCAATCCAGACTGTCTTCAAGTTGATTATGCAGAACTCTCCTGCTTCTGTATCAAAGCCATTCAGGAATTATGTTCAATCGTCGGACAACAACAGACAATCATAAATGAACTGATACAAAAATATAATTCTCTGATCGAAACAATGACTAGTATTCCAACATGAGATCAACAAGAAATTCATAATACTCTTTGATTATTTTTCCATCGATTAACTCTTTAGTTTTCATCTCGATTGGTTCACCAGAACTGTCTTTGAACCAGATCTTCACAATTGATTGTCGAGTAGTTAATTCCCACTTCTTTCGCTTCGCAATCTGTTCGTTACAGAAAGCAACATAAGAATCATTGTGAGCATCAGTCTGGATCCAATCACCATGGATTGTGATGTGCTGAGGAATGTCTTTTGAAATGACTGTCGATCCATCACTATTCTCTTCTTTCACATGGATGAGTTTACAGTCGAGAAAGTGAACATATTTTTGATTTCTGGAATTAGAAAAATCAGGAGGGAGTTGAGCAGTGTGAGAATTCTGAATTGAGAAGTATCGCTTCACCATCGTTGTTTTCTACAAAAATAAAATATCATATTTGTCTATTCAGTAACCTCTCTTCACTTCTTCACACGCTTCTTGAAGTCGACGATCAATAACGTATCGCACTCTTGGTTGTCCATTCTCAATCCAGAACAGCCAGTATGTTGCTTGATGAAGAGCTAGAATTGGTGGAGGAGGTCCATCTGCAGTTGATGTGAAATATGGATCAAGTGCTCCCTGATGGATTGGTGTTCCTCTGAAGACAATATTAACTGATTCTGCTGTCGATATCCCTTCTTCTCCACCAGCGATATTACCTCGTTCTGTTGGGACCATGAATGTGAAACTCGTTGCATCTGTAGTACCAGTATGGTATCTTCTTTTGTACAGTTTGTCTTTGTACTCATACACGCGAGGTACACAAATGGAATTCTCAAACTCTTCTGTTGCAGAACACCCAAGGAAATCACCATTCACCATCATCATTTGATAGAACTCAGGCGAGAGTGTTGACATCGGGAAATTAGGAAAGTTGGTTCCAAGCATTTCGAAGTGACCAACATAATGAGGATTTCTGAAGACTGTACACTCATTTGGTCTTTCAGGGAATAAGCACATTAGATTCATAAGATTGTTGAGTTTGATACTGATGTTTGATCTGACTCCCATTGATGTCGCTTTCGATTGAAATGATTGTGTGTCAATTCTTTCAGCTTTTAGGACATATAGAGTCTTTGAATATGTGTTGATCAGTGATTGTTTTGTTGCATCAGTCATTTGATATCCATAGCAAATCGTCGTGACTTTTTCCACAGATGAAGAAACCAGAGTGGTTGTTGCAGTCTTTATATTGACTCCTGGTATTACTGCTGATGGTTGAGTGATGTTGGAGTATCCATTATATTGTTCGACTGGATTACCAATTTGAGTAAATTCCTGTGTTGTATAAACCCAATCTCCTTGATATATTATCTCCGCACGACCTCCACCAAGCGAGTTTGCAAAATCTTCAGCAGCAATATTCCACTGATCTGTGACTGATTTTTTTAGAACAGTTGACGCTTGAATTGGACAATACACAAGTGAATCAGCTGTCAAATGAAATCTCAAACGTAGATTACCAAAGATTGAATTTGGATATTGATCAAATGTACTAAGTGGAAGTAAGTTCACAAATGGAATCACCAATGGAATTGTGATTGTGTGAGTTGGAGGAAATTTATTTGATCCGGAGGAGACCGGAGTATAGTAGCATCCACACACACTTGGATCCATTCTCTGAACATTTTCCCAAAGACTGTAGCAATGCTTCATGTTGTTTTTCTCTTCATGTGACTTGAATGTGTGATACAGAAATGATTCATGAATGTGATTATTCTGAAGTGTATTGTCAATAATGTTACCTTGACTGTCGACGAGTCTCATGTCTCGAATTGCATCTGATGACGATTTAAATCCGTAGAACATTCCGAACACACCAACTTTTTGATTATCTACATACTCGGGTGATGCAACTGAAACAGTGACCTTCAGATCGATTCGTAAATGACTCTTCTCAAAGTCAGTCACATCATGACCGTCATAACATAATGGAACTTCAATCTCATCTCCGATTCTGCATGGCATGGGAGGATTTGTTGCATGTACTTCTTGGATTGTGAACACATGTGGTTCTGAATCCCATTGTTTTGGCAAGTGGTTCTGCACTTCAATTTGCTCAAGTTATGTCGATGTTGGTTTGGATTGATTAGATCTGATACTTCTCATTTATAGAAAAATAAAAAATACAATTTCATTATTTTCTTTTACTGTTTTCAATTTGGAACGATACCGAGATCTTGGTGCAATGCTTTCAGTGTGTGATTTGGATAGTACTCGACTCTAGGTTCATCGTTACTGAATCGTAGTACCCACCACGTTGTTGCAGTTGTTGCTAGAATCGGTGCTGGAGGATGTGTAAATGTAGTCATCATTCCAAGCTTTTCAGGAATTCCTTGATTTGTATCAAGAACATTGTAGTATGTGTCAAGCTTACCTTGATAAATCGGATGTGATCTCAATGTGACTGCAACATTCACACCTCTGGAACTGATTGAATCATTACAGTTTGTTGGACAACCATTTCTCTGAGTTGGAAAGCACAAAAGGAAGTCAGTATTGTCATGAA
Organism: Blattamonas nauphoetae; assembly: GCA_033064195.1. NCBI lineage: Eukaryota > Preaxostyla > Oxymonadida > Blattamonas > Blattamonas nauphoetae. Next base: position 7,217 of record JARBJD010000800.1, read on the forward strand.
TCGGGCGTACTCTTGTCATTGTCTCTTTTTCATAATTCCGATCACCAGAGAGTTTCTGTTCAACGAGAGAATCCGTCAATGATCGCTCCAAATCATCAGGAACAGCTAGATACGAATCGAGATTGAGAGTCGACAATGCGAACTGATAAAAGCGAGCTCCAATTGTGGTTGTCGGTTGTTCTGGAAAATACCTGTTTTGGAGATTCACTTGAAGATTCTTCTGCATTGGATTATGGAAGCAAGTGACTTCATTCTCGTAGTGACGAAACAGGAGCATAATATCCTTGGCATTAACAACCACCATTTGTTGAGTACAATCAATTCCTGTTTCCGTTGGTGTCTTCTGAAATGGATAGAACGATATCTTTTCTGCTGGAATTGTTCCAGGACGATTCTGATACATCTTCTTCAGATTCTCTTTTGCATCTTTTTTCATATTGTATCCAGAGCTCATGCAATACACATCATCAATTTGATATGTCATGACGTTTAGTGAGATGTGCTGATCCACATATTCTGGTTCTTTTGTGATTGTTCCAGCTGAATTAATGACAATATCTTGAGTAACTGCTGGTATCCTGAATGTTTGACCAATCTGAACGAAGTTCTTAGTGCATGAGGTGACAAGATTGTTAAAGAAATATGGACGAGTAGATTGACAGTTTTGAATAGAACTTTGAATTGGAGGACATAACGATTTATAGTCACTTATTATTAACGAGAGTGTATTGTTCAAGGTGAGTTCAGGATTAACTGGACAACAAACGAAAGCATCTTCATTCATGTGAACACTCAATTTCAGATCTCCAAAGAGGCATCTTGGATAGTCAGTCATCCCTGAGAAAATGAGAAGATCTTCAAGATTGATTGACACACGAATTGGTACATCAATACTGTCTTGGAATACTCCTGTTCCAGATGTTGTTGTGAAATCAGAAAGTGGAATATAGACACCAGCAACTGATTCATCATGAGTCCAAGCATTTTTCCAAGGTGTATGCGAGTGTTTTCGATTCTCCAATTGACTCTTCGGTTTGATCATGTTGTAGATGTGAGACTCCATTGATACATCATTGTTTGTTGTGCTTATGATTCTCTGGTTTTTGTGAAGAACAGTGAGGTCACGAAAGATTGATGCCGAATGTTTGAGTCCAACGAAGATGAAGATTCTCTCATTCATGTACGATCCAATTTTACCAGCTGTAGTTTGCCAATTATTTACTTTCAGAGTTGCTGTCATTGTGAACGTAATGAATGAATCATCAATTTGACAGATGTCCTGATTCCCAGTCAGTGGAATGATTATCTCTTGTCCCGTGTAGAAGCGTGCATTCTCTAATGGTTTCAATTCTTGAATAGAAGTACTGTGTGCCCCATCATTCATTAGGTAATTAATGTGATGCTCAGACTGAAGTTGCTGTTGAATTTGACCAATATCATCTCGAGTGTACTTTATTGATCCAGTTGTATTTCCAGTCAGTGATGTAGCTCCAGTTCTTTTGTTTGTCAGATGTGTTATATGCGAGTTCATTTTAACAAAAATAAAAAAACTGTATTGCCTATTTCTTTTTGACTTTCTTCTTCTTTGGTTTTGGTTTCAGCTTTTCTTCCAGTCTCAGTATTTCACCTCTGAGTTTGTTCGCAACTGCTGTGTTTCCTTCATTGATCGCTTGCTCGTATTGTGCCATCTTTTCTGCATGGATTTGCTGATCCGATTTCACATCTGGAATCATTTCAACACCTGTCTGTGCAACCTTAGAAATCAATGGTCCAACGAAGGGAATGAGATTCAGAAATGGAGCTCCAACTCTGAGTATGTTTTTGCCAACTGCTGCTAATTTTGATAACCAACCTGGTGCCATTTTAGGAAAATAAAAATATTCGAATACTAGTGAATGTTTATCCTTTGAATTGAATTTTGGAATTGGACGAGAGTGGCATATCATCATTGGAGTATCGTCCATTTCGAGGTGGTTCGTACTCGATCATCTGCGGTTTTTGTTGACGATTGATCGCCTTATTCTGTTGATAAACGTCCATCATTCCTCCTAATCCATTGAGTATTCCACCTGCTGTTTGTCCAAATTTACTGTTCGTTTGAGAGAGCAATCCACCACCGACTTGAAGTAATGTTGGAGCTAGAGGTTTGATGAATTGAAAGAATTGCTTGCCAATATTTTTGAGTTTGTTGAAACTTCCTGGTGCCATTTATGTAAAAATAAAAAATACAATTCATTTATAATTTTTGCGAGGAATTGCTTTCGTCAGAGAAATGCCATAATTGAGAATAGTGTTGTATGCTTCGTTATAGGCAATACTCATATCTTTTCCACCAACGAGGATCTTGAATATTGTTCGAAAGATTGGGAGTTTCTTGAGACATAAACACTTGTCAGACAGGTCATCCAGTTCGATCACCACATCATTAATCCCAGTGAGTGTCGCAATCAGAGCACATAAATCACTTTGGTTTGTGATCAGTTTCTTCGATGGTTCAATGAGATTATTCAACAGTTTCTTTTCACATGCAAATGCATTCTTGTACACTAACAGTAGTTGATCTTTGAATGCTGAAATATTAGATGTATATTCTCGGAGTGGAATGGAACGACTTTGAATTGGGGCTGATGGATATGTCTCGAGTGGAGGATCATAAGCTCCTGGAACATTCTCGAGTTCAACATTCGCGGATTGTTCATTCCGATCTTCGAGTTTCGATCTTCCAGAATTGGATCCTTTATTGTCGATGATGACATTGTTGGTGATTGATGTTGGTACTGAAGAAGAACTTGTGTGTTTCGTAAATTGACAACTTAGAATTGGTTGCATCACTTTCTATAAAAATAAAAAATATATATTAATGTTTTTAATCAGACTTTTCTTTCTGTTACTGAGCATATTGAGTAATATCCAGGCATTTCAGATTGGTATCCACTGATATCATCATCTGTTCTTGTTGCATAGGCTTGGCGTGTCAGATTTAACTCTGATGCTATGTCAGTTGTGTTACCAAGTAATGTTGAAATCTTTTGAGTTGTGATCATTTGGAGAAACACTGGATAAATCTGATCTTTGAAGGCTTTCTTTTGTTTCATTCTCTGATTGTACTGTCGTCCTGAACATGATCATGAGCCATTGTCCCACATTTGTGATGCAACTTTCGATTGAATTGAATTGAACACCATATTGTCTAAAACATTTTCCTGATCTGCTGGATTTCTTGACTTGCACGAGTTATTCCCAATGTGTTTGTCATGTGTTCACCAACAGCTCTCTTCATTATTGCATATGGTTGTTGAGATCGTTTAGTCTTCATCTCTTCATAGCTGATGTCTCGATAATTGGTTGGTAAATCGTATGTTCCATTTTTGAGGAAATTCCGATGTACAGCTTTGATTTTCCTTCCATGGTTTTGATTAAACGATGAATAGGATGTCTGTCTTCGCCTATCTGGAGTTGGATTCATTGCATAGTATGTCTCTTTGACTGGTCTACTGTTGTATGGAGTTAGCATAGCACCATTGACTGCAATCAGATCTCCAGTATCATTATCGTAGACCATCACATCAGGAACTTGTCCATATTGTTCTACTTTCGCAGTCCAATTTCGTCCAGTTCTCGTAATATACTCACGAGCTGATGGAAGACTACACAGAGCATCATTGCGTCTGGTTTGAATATCATCATCGGCAAAGATTTGTTTCAATGCTGCTTGAGTCTCTGCTGCGTATCTCATTCTTGGTTTCTTCGCTTGTGCTTTTCTTTGTGGTTGAACGTACACTATCTTTTGTGACATTGTGTGTTTTCATACAAAATAAAAAAACCAAAAGTATATTTTAATTAGAGTTAAATCACAAATGAACAAATCGAATCAATCATTAACCGCATACGTGAATGCAAAATTAAGTGAAGCATCTAGGAGGAATGTTTCTCATGAAGTGCAATCTCAGATTCATCCAGACTTGAATTTCAATCGCAATAGTGTCAATGTCCTTGTGGGAAATAGAGGAAGCGGAAAAACATTCAATGCTCTTCGAGAGGTTGCCAAGCTCCAGAATGTTCGAGTTAGGAATGAACTGTTCCACCTCTTTGTCTTCGTCACTGATAAGAACATTGATCCAACATTCGATAAATTTAAACCAATACTGAACGTTCCTTATGTGAAAGTCAAATACGATGATGCACTTCCATTTCTGTTGGAACTCTCTGAATCGAAAGCTGCTTATGAAGAGATTATTGACAACCAATGGCAAGATAGAATAACTGATGAATGCAGAGAGAATCTCTTTGATGCACTTTACATTGACGATTTCTCAGTCAAGAATCTTCAAACGATTATCCACCCTTGATGACTGTCGTAGAATTCTTGGTGAACGTAGAACATCCAAAAATAGAATGACAATGATGGACTTGTTATTGGAGAATCGACAGCCGAAATTCACATTCTTTCTGACGATGCATGAGCTGTTCAGTTTGTCAGCAGATATGAAGTCAAACATCGATTCGATGTGGATCTTTGGAGGCTTCAATAAAGAACGAATCAGTCGAGTATAGCCTCAGTTGAACTCACCAATTGATACTCAACACTTCTGGAATGTCTACCAACGGAAACAAAAGTGTGAAGCAATCATTCTTCGATACAACACTGATGGAGTAGCACTGAATGAGATCAACAAAGATGGGTTAATCAGAAGGGTCCGAGAGCTCTTGTAGAAGGTTCCCAATGGTCTCGTCAAGACTTCGAAGCCTCATGCTGAGACTGTCTGTCAACGTTCGAATTGATTCTTCAATGTCTGATAATCTTTGATCAATCGATAGTGAATTATAGTCCTTAAAATAACCCGCGGTGGGTGAAATAACCAAGTGTGACTCCTTTAAATATGCATCTCATCATTGCACATTGTGCAATATCATAATCGTGCATTCCTTCTTGTTGTGTTCTGTCTGAGTGCAAATTGAGCAAGAGAATCTGATCATCACCCACAACGAATCAGACATGTCCTCATATCTGACTCCCTCAGAGATATATCGCTGTCTCGCTGAGGCGGAGTATCGAGGAATCACAAACAAAGCAGAAAAAGGACTCAAATTGTATCTAGAGCAGCCTGTCCGCCACATTGACGTCGTGAATGCGGGAATCTGCAGTCCTCATCAGTTGAACAGGGCAATCACGTCTTTCAACAAGAATCAACAGGTCGGCGTTGCACATGCTCCAAACAAGTTTACAGCAGCTGATGAAGAACTTCTCGAACAGTTCATCCTTCAAACTGTGGAAGAACATGGATTCGCGAAAAAAAGAGACGTACTGATTCAAGTTTGTTCTGATTCCGTTTTAATGACAATTAGGCACGTATCATCTGGAAATCAAGTCTTCGTTTTAGGAAGATAAACCAGAACCCAGCGTTCAGTGGTTGAATCATTGGTTGGGTCGACGACACTGGCTGATCAATACAGTCCGACCCATCTCGCCCTCGAAAGAAAGGACAATACCACAGAGCCAACTCTACGAGCATGGATTGATCTATTTTCGAGTCGTGTATCCGAAGGAAAATCGACGAAGATCTCATCTACAATTTTGATGAATCTTCACTCAGAATTGACAATGATACAAAATCACTTGTTGTTTCAACAACTGCTGTAGCAATAAAAGTCGCCCAAGAAAATCCAAGAGTCACAAATGCGACCTTCTGTGCATGCATTGGATCGTCCGGTTCGCATCTCAATCCAATTATCCTCTGGCCACGAAAATCAGAAGCTCCGGAGTTCCTCAGTCTCAAAACCACAACATAACCTTTCTTTATCGAGGTGTTGGATGGATCGATACCTCAACCTTCCAAGAAGTGATGCTGACTTTCATTTTGCCTCAAATCGACCAACAACGTCGAAATCTAGGAAAAGCCAAGAAGCGATCTATGTTGGTATTGGATGGCCACCAGACCCGGTACAATCCGGAGGTTTTAACTGAAGCTCAACGACTCAATATCGAAATCTTGTTGATCCCTCCGCACACTTCACATGAATGTCAGCCTTTAGACCAGTATCCGTTCGCCACTATCAAGGGTCACCTCACCAAAACTTTCTGCCCTCTATCCACCCTTAGTAGTTATAGAAGCGAATAGAGAACCAATCTGAAATTGTCATTGAAATCAAAACCAAAAGTCAAGTCCGATTGACCAATTTTGAATCTTGTATTAAAAGGAATTTATGACATTTTGATGACATCAATATTTGGCCTAAATTCTTAAAATATGTCCAATATTTTGACCTCGTGAAAAGTGTCAATTTTGAAGCAAATTTTGGCAACATTCGAAAAAATGTTGGCACTTTTTTGGTGTTTTTTGCTTTTTTACCACAAATCAATGAAATCCAATGTGAGAACCATTTCGAAACATTCTGAAAAAATTTTAAAATCTCGGGGACACTGTCGGTCATCGATCAAGACAACCCCGATGAAAATCGGTTGGGAATTCGTGGAGCTGTGTACCGAACTTAGGTCCAAAAGTGACGAAAAGTCGATGTTCAGATTTCGCCACTATGAACACCTTTATGTCTCAAATTGTGTTCAAACACGTTCTAAAATTACGAAATTGATGTTGATAGGTGAAATTTTAGGAAAAAGCACTTTTGAAAAAAGTTTGATCCGACCCCACAACATATTTTGAAAATGACAAAATTTTTAAGGAGGAGAAAGTGACGTCTCGCTCTTCTCCTACACGTCACTTTTCGCCCTCTGATGGTCTCCGTAGGTGTCAAAACGATAGTGGACAGGTATTCGCGTCATTCGGTTTTGACGATCCTCGACACACGATCGTTTTCACAATTTTTGTCAATTTTCATTTCTCATTAATTTCCTTCAAACCACTTCGCAATCGTACTAAAACAACCCTTTTTGAGAATTCTGGTTTTACAGTCCTTTTCAAAAGATGTTCAACTGGTTCAAAATGTGATCAGCTGTTTCAAAAGATGGCTGATCGACTCGATACTATCACCCATAATCAGGGGTTTGATTCGTCAGCACATTTTAGTGCATTCGTCGGATCAAATGATCCGACGGGCACTTTTTTGTCAGATCATCGCCTATTTGGAGCTTCGAGTTTTCTTACTTTTCTCGTTTTCCACACTTTTCAGCTGTTCATTTCACCTCTCAATTGAAAAAATCACTTTGCTGTCTTCATAATACAAAGAAAGGAGTTTGTGTTCGAATTAAAGACACGTTGGGTGAAGTGGACGGATCTGTCCCTTGTGATCCCGCCACTTTCTGAGAAATCATCGATTTCGAAAAGAATTCCCAGTTAATTCTCACAACTTTCGATCATGATATGTTCATCCTACTCTCAAATTGTGTCTATCCTGTACAC
>JARBJD010000801.1:0-14510 GCA_033064195.1 Blattamonas nauphoetae
TGAAAAAACTCTACCTGTGTGGTCTGGCCTGACCAAGGAAATCATGCTTTTTGGCCACCCGGCCACCAGTTTCAGAATATGGGTGAGGGTTTCGGGTTAATCAAACAATTTTTTCTTTTCTTATTCTCTCAACAAGGCGATTTTCGACAATTATCATCAACCAATCGGCACTTCAACATCATTCACGTTGGAATGGTCAATTTTCAACAAATCAAAGTTCCCTCCTCAAACACTGATAAATGTGGTTTGATTGGCCACTCGATTGGAATCAGATTTTATCCTGTCCATCGCCTTTTTCTCTTTCGTATTGCGGTTTTCATTTTGATTTTCACAATTGTGGTGGGTGGCATTCTGATGTTCGATGACCACGTTGAACTTTTTCTTATCACCCTCATCTTCTCGAGATATCGTGACTTCTTGGCCGTCTGGCCACCCAGTATTGGAAAAACAAAAATGTGGACGCCCAAAGGTGTCAAAAATTGTATTTGAGGTGATGTCCAATATATTTGTGAAAGCGATCACAGGTGTCCAACTTTTGGTCGTCACGAAGGATAGAACTAATGTCGTGATTCTAGAATCAAGATTTGATTGTTTCATTTCCTTATTTTTATACCTGTGTGGCCTGGCCTGACCAAGATGAAATCAAGGAAAAACCTGGCCACCCACTGGCCACAAGATGACAAAGAATGGGTGAGGGTTTCGAGTTGATCAAGCAATTCTCAAACTAAAGTAGTGCTCGTCCTGGCGATTTTACTATAGTTTTCGTCTAAGAATCATCATATCCAGCTTTTTCACGTTTTAAGTTTTTCTCAACGAATTCCAGTTTCCTTACACAAACACTGAAAATATGGTTTGATCGGCCACTCATTTTTTCCAATTTTTCTCTGTCCATCGCTTTTTCTCTTTCATTTTGCCGAATTTCATCTCACTTTTTATAGTTGTCGTGAGTGGCATTCTGATGGTCGATGACCACGTTGAACTATTTCAAATCGTCCTCACCTTCGAGATATCGGGGCATCTTGCCCATTTATCAAGCCTGTGGCCACACATATTCTTAATCTTTCATTAAACCAAAATCATCCAAATATCCTAAATTTTGAGCAAAATGGTGAATTGTAGTCTGAATAATGAGATAATGAGAAATTTCAACACAATTTGGGCTGATCGTTTCCACCACCAAACTTTACTCACTGAGATGTCCACAATCGATTCAATCAATCAAGAAGCAGAAGATGATTGGTTCAGTGTGGCTGTTCTTTTGATTTATGGAGTTCCAATAGATATAGAAGGAGTGGATCTGTTCGACTTTACGAAGGTGCGTAGTGACATCCCAGACAAAGAAGGGACAGTCTTGGTGAAACTCAGAAAACATACCGATCATAGCCTACACGATCAAGGCCGCCATTGCCTCCTATGCACATTTACGAATATGGCACTGGGACCATGTCTCTATTATCAACGCCGTTCGCGATTTGATGTGAAACATAAACATATTTATGGGAGGACTCAATCTAACTCACTATTTCAACTCCGCCCAAAGCCAAAGATCAATTTTCACAATTTCAAGTGGCACTGTATTCATGGACGACGAAATACCGCGTTTCTTATTCTGCAGTCGGCTCAAACGAATTCAAAACTATTATCAAAGATGTTTGGTACGCGGCGCAGAAGGCGGAAGTGACAAGATAACTGACTATCTGAAAGTCTTGAATCGATCAAAAGTATCCATCGGGATTGGCGATTCTGGAAGGCTTTGAAAAAGAAGGTTTCCTAATTCGGAAGGGACAGAACGGGTCTATTGTTTTGGATTCCAGTACGATTGGTGGGACTAACTTTCTGATTTCACTCTTCGTGACTCCGAGTGGCCCGTTCACACCACTCCTGCTTCATTGTGACTATTCAAATTCCTCTCACACATCTCAGGATTATCGCTCATTCGCACTCCACAGCTTATCGATACTGAAACAGTACGACATCAGAACGGTTTGTTTCGTTGCCGACAATGCAGAGGCATTACAAGACGGGATCACATTTCAAAACTCTACAGATGAACAGAGACAAGAATTACTGTCATTCCAACCCACTATCCCCTCTCTCTTCGTTGTCACAATCATCTTCTCCATCTTGCCTGGGAGATGTGAAATACCATGCTCCTCACCTGAGTACAATTCTTGAATCGATGCACAAGCTCATACAAGCATTTCCCTCAGAGCTTCAGACTCTAATCGGGTCAAAACCCCACAAAGTCAGCCAAACAAGATGGCTGGACGAATATGGACCGGTATGTTGGTTTACTAAACACTACCACCGTTTTCCTACACTCTCCGACAGTGAACGACAATTCTTTAAGGAGCTGGAATTCGTGAAAGGATTCTCGAACCACTATGGATTCTAAAAATCACTTTAGTCGGAGAGATTGTACAATCTCTGATGTCTTCCTTCTTTAAGCATTGCAGTCAAAACAATTCTAACAAACGCTGAATTCGATGGTTTCTGACAGATGGAAGTCGATTTCTCAACTGACAATTGACTGTATCTATGTTCGCTTTTTCTGTTCATCATCAGCTCCATTTATGTTGTTTTCCGCGGCTCTCACAAAGCTTGGTCGAGATTCCATTTATATGAACAAACCGATTGTGGATTTCGACATCAAACTCACTGAAATTCCAGAACCAGCAAGTATTAGCGAATCTGAATCATCAAACGAAATCATCGAGGTCACTTCTGATGACGACTATTCCTCATCATCTCAACAATCAATGCGGACAAAACTGCCAAAAGACAACCAAAATGGTATCAGATAAAAGAATTCGAAAAACGACAAACTTCGACACAGTCTTCCAACGCAAAACCACACACACGCGCCGTCCAAAGGGCCTCTTCGACCAAGTCTCCCAAAAGCAACAGTCATCTCCCAGTACCACCTCTCCACCCCATTTCACAACAAAGTCCATTCTCAATCCATCCACAAACTCCAAGACCATTCCATCAACTCCCTCTCAAGTTCCAAGCACCTATTCATCCCTTCCTCTCGTCTCAAAACAACCATCAAATCTTCTAACGATTCATACCACATCACCTCATCCTCCTCAAACATCAAGTAACTACACTGTTTTTCCACACTTTCCGGTTTTAACCAATCCTCAGCAAAACAGTCCCCTATTTCCATCGATAATCTCCACAATACAGCCACAACAAATCAACAGAAGGATGCGAGACATTCGAACAGGGTTCAATCCCCATTCCCGTTCGTATCCCACGAAAGATCTCTTCCTCATTCTCCCACAATCGATGTTCTAACAAATCTCAGTTCCTACAACACAATAATCTGGAATACCCTGAAAACTCATGGACATCATCTCTCCTGTGCGCCTCTGAACAACTCAAGGAACAGTTCTCGGAATGGCTGGATCACGTTGAATCAATATCAGAATCCATCTCTTCAACCAAATTCACAACATTCTGGGGCAGTACGGAAGGGACAAACCAGCAATTGAACTGAAGCAACTGGCATGCCAAGTCGGTTCCATTCCATGTTCTGAAGTGGAATGTGAAGATACTTTTCATACCTTGGAATGCACTACTCACCAGAGCGCCAATCACTTGATCCAGAACAGCTTCTGGCAGAAATGTACGTACAGTCGGAAGAACAAAACTGTAAGAAAGACATAAGAATCCTTAGAGATAAGGGTAGTGGATAGGAGGTGAGAGGCAATAAGTGTGGAGTCATAGATGGATAAGTCAAGGATGTTTGAGATAGGTGGAAATAGATAGGTGTGGGAAATAGGTGGCAAGAGATAGGTGGATAGGGCATTGGTGGATATAGGTGGATTGGAGACATTGGTGTAGAGATATTGGTGTAGAGATATTGGTGTAGATATTGGTGGAGAGATTGGTGGAGATTGGTGGAGTGATATTGGTGGAGAGTGATTGATGAAGTCATTGATGATGAGACATTGGTGAGATATTACATAGCAATAATGATAATAATATATAGAGGGCATGAATGGAATAGTATTGGTGGAGAGTCATTGTTGTGTGAGGCATTGTTGAATGGGGCGTTGATGGAGAGGCATTTGTGAAGAGACATTGATGAAAAAGGATGGTGTTTGTGGATAGGCAAAATATATAGACATTGGTGGATTAGTCATTGGTGTCTAGGTCATTAGTGTCTTGGTCATTGATGGAGGATTTCTTAAGTAGATCGGCATATTTGGGATCGATGACATAGCACCATATTCGTTGTTTATTTATGGTGACCTTTTTCTAGTGCAGTGCTCATGGAGGTCCATCTGGAATGTCTTGAGTTTCTTATAGTGATCTGGCATTAGTTCAGCGGCATAGGAACATGGCATTCCTTGTTCTAATTCATCGATGTGCTGTAGACAGAAGTCTCCTATTACTGATCGAGACACTTCTTGGAGAATACATCTAGCATTAGTGTTTGGTAATTGCCTTGGGTTGAAGTCGGTGATGGGTCTCTGATTGAAGTATGTCAATAGGTGCGAGTAAAAATCAGGAGTGAAGGAGCGGATGAGGTTTAGGAAATAGCTGGAATCATCCTTGCGTTTATTGAGACTTTGCAGACACAATAGCGTCTATCATCGACTTCAATCTTGACTGGATATGCGTTGTTTGTGCAGAAGATCAGATTGGCAACATTCTCAGCGTCACGACGAGCGATTCCCTTTCATTAGCTCTGAAGCTAGTGTCGGAAATTATTGATTTGAGGGCATCAAAGTTCGACATTCTTTCTTCACCAGCGTTCTTCAATTCATTACAGACGATCAGCATTTTGCCTTCAATTACTGTGTTGAATGTACCGCAGAGTTCCTGAATGTCAGTGATATTTGGAGCAGAGTATCCTCGCATTATTTCACAGAGCACATTAGTCCAGACATTTTGCCAATTCCTTGCATTCCCTTCAAGATAATGACTGACGCTGTTTTCTGACCAGGATTCTGAATCACGAATGATATCCAGTTGATAATGAAGTTATACAATTCTTCATTATTGTCTGAAATTATCTCTTTGGTGAAATCTAAGAATGGTTGAATCAGATCAGTGTTTGGTTCACTAACGAATGGATATTTGTATCCTTGGAATAGTGAGAACATCTGTGGATTATCGCTCATGAATCGAATGCCATTGACCATGAATAGATTGCGATTATTCTCGAATGTTGATTGGCACGTGATCGTTCTACACTTCTTTGGATCTTCGCTTGGGATGGTCACTTTGATTGATTTCAATAATCTCAAGACGTTACCTTCTTTCTGAACATTGACACGATAGCAGAGATCAAGAGAACTGTACTCTTTCACAATGCATAACAATGAGACTTCAATACAGCGAAGAACTTTCAATAGATCTCTTAGCACTTCTGTCTCTGATTTGTATTCTTTGTTGGTTGCCTTTTTCCTTATTGTAGAGAAGTCAAATGGAGACAGTAGATCGATCTTTCATCGAATGAATCCTTCGTAATTGATTGTTCATTAGTGGGTTCATTGAGAGATTATCATTGACTGGTTCATCATGAGAATCAACTTCAAGACTGTCAAAGAAATCAGAGACATCGTAGTCAGTGAGAGGAATAAGGAGTTCATCATTGTAGTACTTTTCATTATGGATTCTAATGATTTTAATGAGGACTCCAGGATGGGTAACATCTGAAGCGTACCGTATTCTCTGTGCTTCCCAATTCTTCTCTGCATTTTCAGTTAATGTGTTGTTGTCATAGATGTCTTTGTATGTTTGTTCGAGCATCTCGTCTGTAAATCCATTGATGTGTCTCAGGGAATTAATGCCTGCAAATAATGGCAACAAGGAGACTTCCTCTTCAATTGATCTCGATCCAGAATCGTTGTGAATCACTAATCCTTTCAGTCCATTTCTGATTAAATCGGCTTGGGCTAAAGTGTACTGTTGAATGGAATCCTCGTCGAAAGAAGGAGCTATTGGACTTTCAATTTTGGTCTGGTTCACTGATGACTTCACTGATGGCTTCTTCTCTGTTGGAGTGGGCTTTAATGAAATACCCAGACTAGATAATACATCTGACAATGATGATAGGATGAAGAGTTCGTCAAAGTCATTAATGGTCTTGTATGATTGGATTTTATTAGTGCCTTCCACTTTCCTTTGACTTTGATTTCGGTTGCACTATCCAGCGCAGAGATGAGTCTACACAGGCGAATAAATCCACATCGTATTGGTCAGTTTCTTCACCTTCACCATTGAGTTTTTCTCCAGTTTGTAGCCATTAATATCGCAGTATATATGAAGACCCTGATCCAGTCACTACTAATCCGACATCATTGGGTAATACATTTAACACAGATGTTCGGATTTGGTTCTTGGTTTCTTCATCAGCATCCTTATCCAAGATGTCAATATCCACGACTGCTAGGTTGGTCACATGTGCAATGTTTATTGCTGTTCCTGTTCGTTTATGACCAGCACTCTCAGATGATATACCATCGTTGTATTTCTTATAGTCGAACAATGGGACTTTGTGAGGTCTCAAACGATCAGACAATGAATGAATTTCGTCAGGAAGATTATTGAACATTGCGTCGAAATCATTATCGAAATCGTCGTTGAGAGTGTCATCATTTTTCTTGAATTCAATTCTTGAAATTTGTAATGCCATTCTTTCTAAGGAGATAAAAATTCGATTTATAAAAAGTTCTGCGTTTATTTTTCTGAGACCCATAATTTTCTGTGTTCTCGATTGACAGTAGTCCAAAATGGAGTCATTATCTGACACAATTGACAGAGCTCATTAGTGCGAGGAATTAGTGATTATTCATTATTGCTATTGAGTGCCCCAGGTGCCCCAGGTCGCATTTTAGAAATATTTGACGAATCTCATTAGCGCAGAGAAGTCATTGTTGATCTCCATTCCGATTAGGTGCCCCAGGTGCCCCAGGTCGATCGCCTAAAAATTTCTTTTCAGTTTTGGAAAGTCCACGTACGATCATTTTGGGCTTTCTTTTCTCGGACAATTGAAAGTGCTCACTTGTGCATGGAAGTCGTGGCTGTTCTTCGGTGCTATTGAGTGCCCCAGGTGCCCCAGGTCGATCGTCAGAAAATTTGGATTTCTTTTGAAAAGTCCACGTACGATCTTTTTCCGCATTGATTCTCCGAGACGATTGACATTAGTTCAAAACATTGATGCCTTTCATTATCTCCAGAGCTCCACGAGTGAGCAGGACCCTTCAGAATGCACCTGGAGGATGTAGACACTACCCCCATGCATCACTGACGTTTATAGGTTTTTCTGGGCAATGGTCGTTTTGACATTTTGAGCTCCTATATATAGAAATTAAAAATTGGAAAAGTACTTTGGAATTAAGCTTAATTTTTCGATTCTTTAATACTGCTCCAACGCGTCTGTCTCCCGGAAATAAGTGTTTATCATTGATGGTATATTACAAATAAATGATTGTTTCTTCTTTTCTTGGGCATTAGAATTTTTCATTTTGTGGTCTAAGGTTATGGACCTGAAATGTTCGAAAAGTGAAGTGTTCCAGATCGTCTTCATTCGTTCTGATATAGTCAATATTGATCTTCTGAATTCATTGGTGCAAGAATTATTGGAATCTGACATCTCTGTGAGGAGTTATGGGTGATCTAAGGCAAAATGTGGTCAAAATTAGTGATTTTTCCAAGTTGCTGAGAACCTCAATGTTAGTGATATTTTCGATGATATTTCATTATTTGATGTCATTAATGATTTTCTAGCTGTTGGCGAGAATTTACATTGAGAGAATCTTTGTGGATTTGGACTTTGATGGAACAATTTTTAATGATTTACTGGGTCACAGGGCATTAGAGATGAGGAATATTGACTTTGTCTTTCATGAGATATGCTCTGATGTTGGCTCACTGATGATATATTACATTCTTCATAAAATATAATTGGAATTTGACTTTAATGGAACAATTTTAATGATTTACCTGGGTCACAGGGCATAAATGATCAAAATTGTATAGATCCGTCAGTGAGGTCACTATTGAACTATGCTCACGGATGATCTATTACATTCTTCACTAAAATAATTGGAATTTGATATTGATGGAACAATTTTTAATGATTTACTCGGGTCACAGGGCATTAAAGATGACTCAAATAGTGAGATATGACCCAGGTCAATTAAAGAAAGTTGTTGTGAAATTGTAATAAATCATTTATGAGATGGCATTTCTGAGCTACTCTGACTATCAAACAACTCTGTTTCATGAATATTGACTTGACTCAATAGCATTGATGAATAGACACTACTGCTTGGCATTAATGAACTCGTTCAATTGTCTCGGAAAAAGAATGCCCAAAATGATCGTACGTGGACTTTTGAAATCTCAAATGAAATTTTTTGGCGATCGACCTGGGGCACCTGGGGCACCTAATCGGAATGGAGAAACACTAATGAAAGAGAGCGCCATTTACGACGTCATTACTGAGCTTCATAATCCTTGGATTTAAAAAAATAAAGAAAAAGAAGAGACTGAGATTATTTGTTGAATTGTATATAATCACTAATGTCTGAGACACTTGTGAATTTGCGTTTTGAATTAGTATTCCAACATGAGATCAACAAGAAATTCAAATACTTTTGATGATTGTCTCATCTCTATTGACTCACCAGAACTGTCTTTGAACCAGATCTTCACAATTGATTGTCGAGTAGTTAATTCCCACTTCTTTCCTTCGCAATCTGTTCGTTTTAGAAAGCAACAAATGAGTCATTGAATGCATCTGTCTGGATCCAATCACCATGGATTGTGATGTGCTGAGGAACATCTTTGAAATGACTGTCGATGTACTGCCAATTTCTTCCTTCACATGGATGAGTTTACAGTCGAGGAAGTGAATGTATTTTGATTTCTGGAATTGACAAATCAGGAGGCAATTGAGTAGAGTTAAATCTGGAAAATAGCGTTTCACCATCGTTGTTTTCTACAAAATAAAATATCATATTTGATTCTTAATAACCTCTCTTCACTTCTTCTTCATAAGCTTCTTGGAGTCGACGATCGATGACATATCGCACTCGTGGTCGTCCATTCTCAATCCAAAATAGCCAGTATGATGCTTGATGTAATGCTAGAATTGGTGGAGGAGGTCCTTCTGGTGTTGATGTGAAATATGGATCAAGTTCACCTTGTTTGATTGGTGATCCTCTGTAGACAATATTGACGGACTCTGATGTTGATATTCCTTCTTCTCCACCAGCAATTTCACTTCGATCAGTTGGAACCATGAATGTGAAGAAGTTGCATCTGTTGTTGCTCTATTCCTCTTGTAATTTTCTCAAACTCTGGCATACAGAACAAACCAATGAAATCACCATTTACCATCATCATTTGATAGAACTCCGGTGAGATCGTTGACATCGGGAAATTGGGATAGTTTGATCCAAGCATTTCGAATAAACCAACGTAGTGAGTTTCTGAAGACTGTACATTCATTTGGTCGTTCAGGGAATAAGCACATCAGATTCATGAGATTGTTGAGTTTGATACTGATATTTGACCTCACTCCCATTGCATTCGCTTTTGATTGGAACGACTGTGTGTCAATTCTTTCTGCTTTCAGAACATAAAGAGTCTTTGAATATGTGTTGAAGAGTGATTGTTTGTTGCATCTGTGATTTGATATCCATAACAAATTGTTGAGACTTTGTCCACTGATGAATTCAGAACAGATGAAACGACTGATTCAGTACGATACTCTGAAATAAGGTCATCCCGATAAAGATCATATTGTTGAATCAGTTCCATTTGCGTAAATTCCTGTGTCACATTCGTGTATTCTCCTTCACGCATAAAATCCATCTGAGGACGATTCACCATTTCAGCCAAATCTTTTCTGGATAGCGATCACGACTATTCTCGAGATTTTTCTAATAACAGTGGACAATCGAACAGGACAATACACAAGTGAATCTGTTGTCAAATGAAATCTCAAACGCAGATTACCAAAGATTGAATTCGGATACTGATCAAAGGTACTTAATGGTAGGAGATTCACAAATGGAATAACCAATGGAATTGTAAATGTGATCGTTGGAGTGTCAGGATCCCAAATTGGAGTGTGATAGAATCCGCATACACTTGGATCCATTCTCTGAACATTTTCCCAAAGACTGTAACAATGCTTCATGTTATTTTCTCTTCATGTGACTTGAATGTGTGATACAGAAATGATTCATGAACATGATTGTTCTGAAGTGAATTGTCGATGATGTTCCTTGACTGTCGACGAGTCTCATGTCTCGAATTGCATCTGATGATGATTTGTATCCGTAGAACATTCCATAGACTTCAGCTCCTCCTTGAAAATGCATTGTTGGTTGATGAAACGGAACAGTAACAGTGAGATCTATTCGCAAATGACTCTTCGCAAACTCGGTCACATCATGTCCATCATAGCACAGTGGAACTTCAATCATCTCCAATTCTGCATGGCATAGGAGGATTCGTTGGATGCACTTCTTGAATTGAATAGACATGAGGTTCTGAATCCCATTGTTTAGGAAGATACGATTGCACTTCGATTTGCTCAATTAGTGTCGATGTTGGTTTGGATTGATTTGATCTGATACTTCTCATTTATAGAAAAATAAAAATACAATATACAATAATTTCTTTTGTACTTTTCAATTCGGTATAATCCCTAAATCTTTATGTAGTGCTTTCAATGTGTGATTTGGATAGTATTCAACTCTTGGTTCATCATTACTGTATCGTAAGACCCACCACGTTGTTGCAGTTGTTGCTAATATCGGTGCTGGAGGATGCGTAAATGTTGTCATATTTCCACCCTTTCACTAGGATCATAAACATTGTAGTATGTGTCAATATTGCCTTGATATATCGGTTGAGATCTCAAAGTGACTGGAACATTCTGACCTCTGGAACTGATTGAATCATTACAGTTTGTTGGACATCCACTTCGTTGTGTTGAGGGAAGCAAAAGAAGGAAGTCAGTATTGTCATGAATCGGTCGCACTCTTGTCATCGTTTCACCAGGATAAGTTCCGTCACCAGTGAGTTTATCTTCAACGAGAGAATCCGTCAATGATCGCTCCAAATCATCAGGAACAGTTAGATAAGAATCAAGGTTGAGAGTCGATAATGCGAACTGATAGAAGCGAGCTCCAATAGTTGTAGTCGGTTGTTCTGGATAGTATTTGTTGAGTAGATTCACTTGGATATTTTTCTGCATTGGATTGTGAAAACATGTAACTTCATTATCATAGTGACGGAAGAGGAGCATAATATCCTTGGCATTAACGAGAACCATTTGCTGAGTACAATCAATTCCTGATGGTGTAGGTGTCTTCTGAAATGGATAGAATGATATCTTCTCAGCTGGAATTGTTCCAGGACGATTCTGATACATCTTCTTCAGATTCTCTTTTGCGATATTTTTCATCTGGTATCCAGCACTCATGCAATACACATCATCAATGCGATAATCCATAATGTTTAGAGAAATGTACTGATCCACAAATTCTGGTTCTTTTGTGACAGTTCCAGCTGAATTATAAACAATGTCTTGAGAGACAGTTGGTTGCAGAAATGATTGCCCAATTTGAACGAAGTTCTTTGTGGATGAAGTTACGAGATTGTTCAAGAAATATGGACGATGTTGAATGCAATTGATAATTGACTCCTTTATCTTTGGTGCTGTTGCGGATCCATTAACGATTGATGATATGGTATTCTTGAAAGTGATTTCCGGATTCACTGGACAACAAACAAAAGCATCTTCATTCATGTACACACTCAATTTCAAATCACCAAAGAGACATCTTGGATAGTCAGTCATTCCAGAGAAAATGAGAAGATCTTCCAGATTGATTGACACACGAATTGGGACATCAATAGTGTCTTTGAACACTCCTGTTCCAGACGTCGTTGTGAAATCTGATAAAGGAATATAAACACCAGCGACTGATTCGTCATGATTCCAAGCATTTTGCCATGGCGTATGTGAGTGCTTACGATTCTCCAATTGACTCTTCGGTTTGATCATATTGTAAATGTGCGATTCCATAGATACATCATTGGTTGTTGTGCTAATTATTCTTTGATTGTTGTGAAGAACTGTAAGACTACGAAAGATTGATGCCGAATGTTTGAGTCCAACAAATATGAATATCCTCTCGTTCATATACGATCCTATTTTACCAGGTGTTTTAACCCAATTTTTGACCTTCAATGTTGCTGTCATTGTGAATGTGATAAAGGAATCATCGATTTGGCAAATGTCCTGATTACCAGTCAATGGAATGATTATCTCCTGTCCCTTGTAGAAGCGTGAATTCTCTGATGGTTTCAATTCCTGAATAGAAGTACTATGTGCACCATCATTCAGAAGGTAAGTGATGTGATGTTCAGACATTAGTTGTTGTTGTATTTGACCAATATCATCTCGAGTGTACTTGATTGATCCAGTTGTATTTCCTGTCAATGATGTAGCTCCAGTTCTTTTGTTTGTCAGATGTGTTATATGCGAGTTCATTTATTCAAAAATAAAAAATCAAATAATGTTTTATGTACAGTTACTTTTTCTTTTTTGGTTTCTTCGCTTTCGGTTTCAGCTTTTCTTCTAATTTCATTATTTCTCCTCTGAGCTTGTTCGCTACTGCAGTGTTTCCTTCATTGATCGCTTGCTCGTATTGTGCCATCTTTTCTGCATGGATTTGCTGATCCGATTTCACATCTGGAATCATCTCAACTCCTGTCTGTGCGACCTTAGAAATCAATGGTCCAACAAAGGGTATTAGATTCAGAAATGGAGCTCCAACTCTGAGTATATTTTTGCCAACTGCTGCTAATTTTGATAACCAACCTGGTGCCATTTATGAAAAATAAAAATATTGAATTACAACTTTATTATTGTCGAAATTGTATCATTGGATTTTGGGACTGACTACCACTCCTTCCGAGATTCTGGTTGACTTCTGGACCATATTGCTGGTCATATCCACGATTCATTGCTTTGTTTTGTTGATAAGTGTCCATCATTCCTCCTAATCCATTCAGTATTCCTCCAGCTGTTTGACCGAATTTACTGTTCGTTTGAGAGAGCAATCCACCACCGACTTGAAGCAATGTTGGAGCTAGAGGTTTGATGAATTGAAAGAACTGTTTTCCGATATTTTTGAGTTTGTTGAAACTTCCTGGTGCCATTTATGTAAAATAAAAATACAATTCATTATTAATTTTATCTCGGAATTGCTTTGGTGAGAGAAATGCCATAATTGAGAATAGCATTGTAAGCTTCATTAAAGGCAATACTCATATCCTTTCCACCAACGAGAATCTTGAAAATGGTTCGAAAGATCGGGAGTTTATTCATGCATAAGCACTTGTCAGATAAATCATCCAGTTCAATCACCACATCGTTGATTCCAGTGAGAGTCGCGATGAGAGCACATAAATCACTCTGGTTCGTGATCAGTTTCTTCGACGGTTCAATGAGATTATTCAAGAGTTTCTTCTCACAAGCGAATGCATTCTTGTATACTAGCAACAACTGATCTTTGAAAGCTGTAATATTCGATTCGTATTCCCTCAGTGGGATTGTTCGACTTTGAATTGGCGCTGATGGATAGGTCTCGAGTGGAGGATCATAAACACCTCGTTCAGTAGTTACCACAGGTTCAGAGCAAACACGATCCATCTCCATTTTCGATCCTCTATTATCTACGCCAGATTTGCTCCGATCTTCGATGATGACGTTGTTGGTGATTGATGTTGGTACTGAAGAAGAACTTGTGTGTTTCGTAAATTGACAACTGAGAATTGGCTGCATTTTAGTAAAAATAAAAAAGTGATATATTCATTTTTGTTTTGATCAACTGCTGAAATACATTACGTCGGTTTGACCGAGTGTAGCGCTCAAATTATGTTCATTCGGAAGTGTATCCAACACTCGAGGTCCTGTATAGTCTACTGGAACCCATGTTCGTGCGAATGCTGCCACCATATTTTCACCACTATGGAGTATTGTATACACAGGAGCAATAAGGCTTTCTGGAGTGATATTATTTCCCCTGAGTAAATCAAAACCAGCAGCTCTTGGATTGGGATATGAATTCAAGCGTTTAGTTACAATCTTCATAAATGATTTCTTTTTCAGTAAACCATTCGGATCAGCAAAGAAGTTATAATCCCAAAAGTCGCTCAGAAAAGGAATTAATATTCCTCGATTCATATGAGTCGCTAATCCTGAACGAATTTTTGCAAAATCACCAAGAGAATACACGTTCATCGCTTGGTTTGGTTGACCAGCTGCTGTACTTGAACAACGAATCTTCAGGAATTTCATAGCTTCATTCGCAATCCACAATGACACTTGATATGGACTAATTTCATCAGGTGGCAAATCAGGATTGTCGTTCCATAGTTTTGTCTTCTTAAATTCCTTCCATTGTGCATCAATTCTCGGACGTTCAAACTTTAAATGTAGCATACTTTTGTTGTTTCTGTTC
>JARBJD010000802.1:0-14472 GCA_033064195.1 Blattamonas nauphoetae
ATCATTCGCGTCCACAGTTCGAGCATTTGTTGGCTACTCACATCACTCAGTTTTCGAGATTCCAAAATTACATCTCGAGCGTAGACGGATTGCTCTGTTCTGGACCATGTTCATCGAGAACAACAAGGCCAAGAAAGTCACCAACACCATCTGGACGCTGCACTTTCACAGAAGAATCGACCTCACCAATGGTAGGTTGATATTCGGGGATGAACGGTTTGAGGGGAGCAGGAAGCATGAACTTCTGTGATTGGAAGGAGAAGACTTCTTGGACCATTGAACGCAATTCTGGTGCAATAGAAAGGAGATTGAACTCGTTGACAGATTATACGGTGCTGTGGAAATGTCAAAGGGATGGAGACAGAAACCTGATGATCTCTTCCTCTTCTTCCTCCTCTTCATTATGAAATGAATCCCCAGTGAGATTTAGAGCTGACAAATGATGGTTCATGGCTAGCATAGAAATTTCGCCATCGCTGCGGAAAAAGTGGAGAAATAAGTTAAAAATGTAGCGGCATACTTGTCGCTGGAAGAAAGCTAAGAGGAATCATTCGCGAAATATCGGTCAAGGTCTTCAACACATGGCAGAACGAGTGCTAAAATGTGTTTGTGGATGGTTGATCCATTATTCTGTTTTGGATCGATCAAGTCTTCCAAGAGTGCCTAGGATGGTTTTTCTGCATCTAAACTCTTTAATGACGCCTTATATGATATATCTCGTGTGCACGATAGTGATTTAAGGGTGAAGATAGCTTTCGACATTTTGAGTATCTCTCAATGGGCTTGATCACCACAACATACGAAAGTTGGAGAAATTAGTGGTATAAGATCGATAGTTGAGATTGATGAAAGTCAAGTATTCGATTTTATGGACTGGATTACCTCTTGCATTTCACTCGAACAAAACTACTGTTTTTGGAAAGTGAAAATTGCGACCCATATGTCCATCAATCAGAAGTCTCGATCATTGTCAACAAGGGAACCACTCTCGCATTCAGGACAAGATCCTCCATTCTACACTTTGCAATGTCTCAACTCTCCCTCCGTTTGGTGTTTCCGTTCTACTTGCAAAGAAACAATGTATATCTCTTCTTTATATTGTTTTGCAGACTCACATCTTCTGGTTCCCATTTCTCTCTATCCTATGATTTCAATTTTGCTTTCCCATCTCAGCAACTTTTATGATCTTAAGTGACATTGAACAAACAGAATTGATTACACTTTGTTCGATTTGAGCTTTAGGAGAATGGACCAGAAATCGATCGACATGATCTCACACTGTTATGAAAACAAGGAGAATAACAGATCCAATTTTCATAACAATTGGACTCTGACTATAGAATCCATCTCTTCTGGGGCAAGATGTTGCTGGTAGAATGCTGGAAGCCGAGTCAGAAGATCTGGAGGAAAACACAATTAAGCACTCGAATGACCAGAAAGAACGCAATGAACATTGAAAATGGATTCTTACGAGAAAATGACGCAGTAATGACAACGACAATGGATCGCGACGACTGGATAGGAAACATAACAGAAAGGCAAATGGAAGACCCAATTCGCAAAGGGGAAGAGAAGGAGAAATGGTCTGGAATGAAGGAGAAACAGATGACAGCTGAAATTTCAGGCTAGAAGGGAATACTGATCATTCGTCCCAAAGACTGACGGATCAACAGAAAAGTGATCATTGAAGCTGGGCCGTTCAACACGATGTCATCAGACGCTGAAAAATGTCTTCTTGTCAACAATCGGTCAGTTGCACTTCACTGAGACGGCATATATGTTCCCGATACTTCAGGAACCCAATTGGTGTTCGTCAGGCCCAGCTACCACAACACAACAAATGTGAAGTGACGACGAACACATTCTCTCCAACAAATTTTCCACTGGAACTCACTGCGACGGACACTGATCAATGGAACCTGATTGAGATGACTGAAAGGAACTGGCAGCGAACATAAAGGATGACTGATTGTGATGACAGTAGGCTCGATGGAAATCTCATCCTGCAATTTCTCTTCTATCGCATCCAACTTGGGCATAGGAGCAGCCATCCACGCCATCTTCCAACCCCCCTCCTTCATTCACCATCTCCACCTCTTCACAGAAGGTGGAGCAGGACACTGCCTCTG
This sequence comes from Blattamonas nauphoetae, assembly GCA_033064195.1. Taxonomy (NCBI): domain Eukaryota; phylum Preaxostyla; order Oxymonadida; genus Blattamonas; species Blattamonas nauphoetae. The sequence goes on from JARBJD010000802.1 coordinate 2,130, forward strand.
TGGGACAAGGCATCTACATCAACGGCACCGATGTCGATTCTAACCTGACACCAGCATCGTTCATCGCTGGATAGGCAAACGATCCGACAGTCAACGCTCGATTCGTCTGCTTCTCGCGAGAGGGAGCATACAGTGGGGTTTACATTGCAGGGTATCATGTGTGTGTTGTGGCAATGGGGGTTCTGTACGGGAATGTGTACGCGTCGGTACAACTCTCCAGCCAAAGTCAGCATCCATAACTGCCCCACTCACTATCACAACAGCAAGCTCAATCTCCACCACGAAGACACTGAGCATGACAAACATCACATTCAACGTCTCCGACGATGCTGGCTCGTAGAACCCTCTCCTCTGTGAAGGTCACAGACTCACTTACCATCACCAACGTCGCCTTCTCCGACTCGTCCCTCCTCACTGCGCCGACCCTCCTCTCAGTTGTGTCGGGAGGGACAGTCACAGCGAACTCATTATCCTTGTTGTCGCTGTCGTCCGTCAACATCAGTTACATCAGTGTCCCAACCTGTAAGTACACTGGATCACTCTCCACCCATCTTCTTTCAATCCAGCTGAACGCCGCAACAACGGCACAGGTCAACGTTGGCTCGATCACTTTCAACGTACTCTCGGCTCAAACCCGTTCTCGTCCAACATCGATTTCTCCTTCACAGGAACGTCGTGTTTGCCGCTTCAACCTCAGCTACGACAACAGCCCTTTCCGACACATCCTCATCGTCACCGCGCTCTTCACCGTTCCTGCCAACAATCTCATCGTCACACAAGCCACAATCTCTTCTCCGCTGTTGGAAAGTGACACAATGATCACACCCTTCGCAATTGTGTCTGGCGGAACAGCAAAACAAACCAATGTCGTTCTGGATGGAGGTGTCCTCGCTGCTCGCTTTGCTCACAGCATGCTGATACAGACAGGAGGTTCACTAAGTCTGAACTCATGCACATTCAACTCGATCACTACCTCCGACGAAGGGCAGCGGTCCAAGCTAATCTCCTCACGGGTGAGACACTGTCACCGACAGGAGTGACCTTCACATCGGCTCATTCACCACAACAACTCCCATCACTCTCTCCACTATCACCAGCTCATCCGCACTGACGATTCTCAAGCCAGCACCCTCCCAACAACGAAAGCAGCCACACACACTCATACGAATGGTGCATTCGATATTCCATCTGGCACTCCTCACACTCCAAGTCTCTCGGCTTCACTGGACAGAACACGAACTTAGCGTTCTATTTTGAGACAGTAAGTTGATCAGGCTGGAATGGAGGAGTGATCGTCGTTGATCTGACGAGCAGCACAAAACAGCGACGTTCATACTGTCGTATTCAATGGGGATTCCATCCAACACTCCAGCTAAGGAGTCGGACATACTCGTGTCGACTGAGTGGAGTAGTGGTCACGTCATGCAATACCACATGCACTTCAACAACTGGGAAGTGAAATGCTCTGTTCCTCTCGTCGATGTTCATTCTATCAAACAGCTCTGTTTCGGCCCTGTCCGGAATCTACATTCCGTCAACTGGCTTGATTGCAAGCATTGATAGAACTTCACAATTGATTTTACTGCATCAACCCTCGTTCTCCCACAAGGAGAGCATGTGTTCAACTCAGAAGGCGGGACTCTTCTTTTGGATCCGTCAGGTTCGATCTGCCTTTTCGTGGAGAACACAGCAGATTGCGGCGGTGCTGTTGAAGACTTTTCCATAAGCGTAGTGGACAGCTCCTCTTTTACCGATCCTCACTACGTTCTCGACAACTTCAAGCTCGACGACGAATTCATTGTGACTATCGTCGACAAAGTGCCCGTCACCAATCAAACCGAAATCAACAGCAAGACTCTCACCATCTGTGGGAACAGGTTCGACTCGGAGCTTTCCACCAACAACGCCTTTTCTGTGGGATTTGAGGTTAAATTCCGCTCCACAGAATCAGTCCACCTCGTCGAAACCAAAGCCTCTGCCAAAACTCCACGTTCGAAGGAATCGTCCCAGTCTCGTTGAAGGAGTTCCCATCTCTCCGTGTCTACTTTGTGGTGGGTTCCTAAAGCGAGCTCACCATCACCAGCTGTACTTTCGATGGTCAAACAGAACAAGATGCTGGGGTCAGACAAGTGGACACCAGCGCAACTGTCACCATCACCCCTGCTCAGTCGGAATCCCACTTCTACAACTCCCAAACGAAGAATGTCCAGACCGTCCTTTCCGAAGACCAGACGGAGTACGTGGCATACGTGACTGGGTCGCAGCTCATCCCATGCGAGACAGCAACAGCAGTGCTGTTCGAGACAACAGATGTCCCGTCGGACGTGGCATTCCACAACAACACTCTCATCATCGTCCAAATATCGAATGACGACATGTCTGCACTCAGCCCGTCCACGCATTCACGCAACGCAGACACGGTTTCGGTGAAGTTCGGATGGGGATTCTGGATGGAATACTCATCGTCGCTCCTCTGTTCGATCTCGGCGGGCTCCCAACCAGCACCGTCCCTCCGCTCGATCCATCCGACCCGGCTAGCTCGACAGATATAACTGAACCGACAGATCCAACTAGTCCTGAAGACCCAACCGATCCTGATGACCCTTCATCGCCGACAGATCCGTCCGCTGCTGCTAAAAAACAGAAGGCAGCAATGATCGGCCTCTCAGTTGGGATCGGAGTGGTTGCACTTGCGTGCATTCTACTGTTCCTGATCATCATCATCTATGTCTTCCGTCGGAAAGACAAGAAAGAGGAGGAAGAAGAAGAGGAGCAGCAGGAAGAAGGACCAAACTCCAGCGAGATGGCCGACACAGAAGAGCCGTTCAAAGTGGCAGAGGACGAAGGATGCAAAGAATCCCCGAGCATGTTCGCAGGAGACTACATCTCTCTCCCAGGACAGGTTGACGTGACACTCACTGAGCCTCCACAGACCATCGTCGAACTGAAGGAAGACGAAGCTCCTACTCTGAATTCTGCGATTGTCCAGGAGCCTGAACTCGAGCAACCCGCTGAAACACAAGCGGAGGAACTCAGTCGACCACACAAGGAGATAAAGAAGAAGAAGAAGAAGTTGGAGGAGGTGGAAAACGGGGATGGAAGTGAAACGCCTCTCCTCGACTCTGTCCCTCCATCGTCGATCCAACCACTCTTTTTGCACTCAAACCAACCCTCCAAGCAACGAAAGATGACACAGATGTGGTCTCCTTCAACTTTCATGCCAGACATTGGTGTTTTGAAATGGAAGTGTGAAAGAAACAGGAAAGCGGATTGTGTTGGATAGTGGAGGGATTGTGGTCTGAGCCACAACCAGCACCATCTCCATCACCAACTCGATTCTCACAAGTTGTTCGGGAAGATCTTTTGGGAGCCTGAATCGGATGCAGATGGCATTTGATGAGGAAGTGATTCTTCACTCCTCTTTCATGTTCGCTCTTCTTCTTTCCTTTTCCTATCATCTTTTTGTTCTTTCTCCGAAATAGTTGCCACTTCAATCTCCAATTTATCCTCGACTTGTGTCAGTCTACTTGCTGAACACGTTCGCATCTTCTGTTCACGAAACTCTCATCGTTGAACCCTCGGCATCTCTTCCTTTTCTGTTCGTACTATGTTTTCTATGCTTTATTGTCGCCATTGTTTCCTAAACTCGTGAAATCAGTCAGATCGGTGTGATCAACCCATTGCCGCACTTTTCTGAACAATCAGAGAAATACAACTCAAATAAGGTTTTGCCCCAATTTTTATGTTGATTTTGAAAAATGAACCTATTTGAAAGAATAAAAAAGGGGTGTTGATTCTGAGTGGGAACGACCCAGATGTATTCCACTGAGACTGAGTTTTTGCTGTTGTATTTTCGCAATCTCAAATCCATTGCTGTCATCGTCAGTGTGAGCTCTTCTCGTTTGAAAGTTCAATGTTGTTGTCACTGTTTTCTCTCCATTGAGGCACTTCACATAGTCATCACTCGTGATATTTGTTTTCTTCAGGGACACTCCTCCTTTGATTTTGCATTTCTCATCGAGAGAGTAACACTTGGGTGCAAGACAGATCATCTGTTCACCTTCCTTCTCAATTGCTAATCCCAACAGTTTCTTCTCATCATCAACTCCCTTTTCAGGATTTGGAAACCATTCATATTTGTGTGCATCATAGAATTCTTTGTCAGCAATCACGTGTTCAAATTGTTGATGAATTCCAGCATTTGGATCTCCACTAATTGCCCAGTATGCTGAGTCAGTGTCTCCCTCACAGAAGTGAATCTTGTTCATGTCTAGGCATTTATACATGAAGTTGTAGATGAAATTCAGATACCAGAACTTGGTATTATCGAGTGTGAATACTGCTTCCTGCAGGCATGTTTTGCATGATGCTTTCTCTCTGTCTTCAATCACAATGTAGTTGTCCTCGTTGATCTCTCTTGTTGCTACAAATCCTTTCATCATTTGCTTCAAGTATGTTCTCTTCTCATTGCAGATTGTGATTGAGTTGTACTTCTCAGTGTTCATTCCATCATATCCGTAACTTCCATTCAAGTTGGTCTTACAGAATTGTTCCTTTCCTTTGTTTCCAACCTTCATTGCTTCAATTCGATCATTCATGAACGATGTCACAAATGGTTCAAATCCAGCATGTCTCGAGAATACCATCACACTCTTAACGTCGTCCACAATGAAGTGACAGTAGTCGATGAGGAACCACAGATAGTATGTCGAAAAGAACATATACTGATCGTGTGTGCTCAAGAGTTGGGTCAGCTTTCTTTGTTTGTCATCAGTCTTCAATCCATGTTTCTTCATCAACGAATACGTCTTCTCTCCAATGTTCTCTTCAGTCGTATTGACAATGATGTTTCTGAAGATTGGTGGGAAGTTAATGAAATCATTTATGTACTTTTCATCGATGTGTCCCTTCAACTCAGCAACGAAAAGTGTCTTCTGATTCTTGTCTTCGATGATCTCCCGACATTCTTGATCTCCTGTTGCTGTGTACAAACATCTTCCTGGCATGTACATTCTGTGTTTCGTGTACGGATTATTCTTGTTCTTGATTGATGAGAAAGCACTTGGGTAGAGAGAGTTGAAATCAACACCACAAACGTGAGTCATGATGTGTTCCGTATCAGTGGAAATGACTTTTCCATCTTCATATGTGCAGTGATTGATTGGAGTCACGTCTTTGATGTTCTGTCGATGTTGAACATTCGATAATCCACCAGTCACTGCTGCTCTCAACTTGTGATATGTTTGCTCATGTGTCAGAGTCATTGGTAGAGATTTCCAGATGCAGTACTTCTTCAGTTGAATCCTCAATCGAGTGAGATGTTCATCATGATCTGACTTGTAGGTGTTGCAGTAGTCACAACAGATCTTCACGTTCTCTTTTGAATGTCCTTTCAAATTGTCGATTCTATCCAGTGTTGGTCGAACTGCTTGTGAGAAGTGACATTTGCATATGTAGCAAACTCTCTTGCACTGTTGAACAAACCAGTCGTAGTCTGCTTCAGTGACATTGGCTGTAGTATTGCGATGAGCTTTCTGGTCTTGATACCTGTATCCTTCAACTTTGAATTTCCAGTATTGTTTGGTGATCTTGATTGGACCAGATTCGTCACATTCGTTGTAGTCAGCATCAATATCAAAGTCTTTGTAGGCGCATGCATACTTGATTGCAGAAGCATTCGCTGATAAAGAGAGATTGTGCAACATATCCACTTTGTATTGGAAGTTCAAATCAATAAGATTATCCAAAGGTGCAATCATACATTCGACGTCTCTGATGTTGTAGAATTTTAGATAGTCCCATCTGTTCTTGAATCCTTGTTTGTTCCAATCATCAAGGTACAATTGGTAATCGGTGTCGGACATTTCACTATTATTCAGACTGGAATAGAATTCATACTTGGAGAAAGGTTCTTGTTTGCTCAGCACTGTATCGTAGTCTGATGAATCAAATGATTCGTAAGCAAAGAATGATTTCTGAAGTGTAGTGTTTCCTCCAAAGGCTTTGACTGCATTGTCCAAAGACATTGGTCCAGTGTACGACATCATGTCAATGAACCGAAGAACTTGTTGCGTTTTCTCGTGTCTGATCAATACTTGTTTGTACTTCGTTGTTGATCCAAGAAAGCTCACCACTTTCCAATCCTTGTCAACGAGATCACGGAAGATGAGATTGATGTCAAATCTGGAACTGTTGAATCCAATCACACTGACTTCATTTTGTGAGGGTATTTCAGGATCTTCATATTGATTGTTTTCTCGTACATTTTCTGCATATTTGAAGAGTTCTCTGATCCATTGCTTCACGAAGTCTTTTCCATCTCGAAGATCAAAGTAGATCGATTGAACGCCTGATTTTGATTTGATTGCTGATGCAACAGAGAGAGGTTTCAAATGTGAGATCAACTGAGTATTGTCATCAGAGAATAGATTATCAAGAATGAGATCTTCCATGGTTTCGAAATCGTACGTGATGTAGTACTGCGTTGGTTTGAACTCGTCTTGTCTCTTATGTGCCATCAGAAATTCAAAAGTTCTATTGTTGAGGATATGTGGAACGTACGGTCTTGGAGTTTTGTCCAGGGAGATCTTCTTCACATGTTTTCCATCAAGTTCTTTGCACTCTTTGAGATGCTTCTCGTAGTATGTCTTGAAGTGAGAATCCTTCACTTGGAATCCTCTTGACTGACAATAAGGACAGAGTTTGTATCCAGTGATTTTCTCAGGATCAACAATGAAGATCACATGAACGAGAGTTGCAGTAAGTGGAATCATCAAGATGGGAAGAACTCTTGCATCATCATTTTCGTTGATGTACGATTGACTGAGGAAATATCGCTTCTTGTCTTCGTCGTATTCATAAATGTGGACGGTAATGTTGAATTCAATCATTGCTTTCTCAATATCACATGCAATATCAAATCCAGGATACTTCTGAAGATGTGGTGTCAATTGTCGAGACTTCAGATGTGAAAGCTTCATCCATTGTGCAAACAATCTGTAGGCTTCACTATTCCTCATATTGATTGAGATTTTCTTCTTTGGAACCTCAGGAAGAGTGAGGAATGATAGTGCTTGAAAGAAGCAGATATTGTACTCAGAATCGACGTACCGAACGTTGTATGTTTTATGTGTTCAGTGAGAATGGCATTAGCTTTTCCAGCAACTGGGAATCTGTAAACTGCAACAAGAATCGAATGGAAGGCGATGAACATTGTCTTTGTGTCCATCAGTGTTCTCTCTTGTGACTCTTTGATTAGATTGATCGCATATTTAGAATACTCAGTGATGTCTGCTTCACTTCTTATCACTGTTGGAAAGCTCTTAGATGTGTTCTCCAGTTCTGGTCTGAAATCATTGTACAGTGTCTCATCTTTGTCTTTTCTCTCAACAATCTTTCCGAAGTCAAGACTGATCTTGAATGGTCGATCCTTCTCTTTTTCATACACTGTTTTGATGAAGGTTGTGATTTCCTCAACATTCTTCAGATGATTGTGGAAGTACAGCTGATAAGGTTTTCCATTGTCTTCAACCTTCTCGACCTCATTCTTCTTGAACTTCTTTCGTGCATTGGTCAAACATTCATTGAAAGCAAGTTTGTCTCTTGGTTCAGCAAGTAAGATGCATTCATTGAATCCATCAAACTGCTTCACTTTTCTTGTTTCCATTTGTTCATTCTTCTTCTGAATGATCAACAGATTCTTCATCCAATGATCCATCAGCTTCTCTTCAATTCAGTTTCGTTCACTCTTGGATTTGCTTTCATGTCAATGATGATTACATTTTTATCCTCTTCATTCATCGTTGCATTGTTATTTGTTTCATTCTGTCTCTGCATGGCTTGTTGTTGTTCAATCTGTCGTCGTTGTCTCACTTCATTCTGGAATTTCGGTATTAAATTGATATTGAGATATGCTGTTGGATTAGGATTTCGATATCCAACATCTGGGTGTTGAAGCATTGCCAGGAGAAATGAATAGTGATGTTGCTTGTATGGGCTGTCAGGTTTGTATGTTCGACCATCAGGAAATGCGAATTGAGTGTTTGGAAATAGTTCTCTAACTTCTCTGATTTGTTCCTTCACTTTCCAGAGTTGTGTCATTTACTACGAATTAAAAAAATAAAAAATAAAAAAAGTTGAGTGATTATTTTGGCTTCCTCAAATGTGGCTTCTTCTTTGCCTTTAGCCAGGAATCTAGTCGCACTTTGAAGACTTCAGTTCCACCAATTTCTCGATATGTGAATGGTACTAGAACCTGCTTGTACTCACCAACGAGCTCACAGTTGTACTTCCTCAGTTCATTCTCCACAAACGATTGAGTGTAGTGTCGACGTTGTGACATGTGTGGTCTGTTCCCTTGATTCCACAACTTTGGTTTTATCCTCCACTCAACACCTTCATGAACATAGATGACTGGGATATTATGTCTGACATACTCAGAGACAAGTTCACAGTTCTCTTCTTTCATTGACTGAATCAAAGCTTGCTTGGCATCTGTTCGACGTTTTCGCTCCCTTTGGAGGGTTCAAAGTCTTTAGCGAGACATATGTAGTGATTCACTGCTGTCATTTAATACAAATTAAAAATCAAAAAATAAAAATGAAATGTGAAGTGAAGTGTTGAGAACTTTTTATTTTTGTTCCTTGTTGTGCCAGCTTTCATCTTGCTTCTTTCTTTTTGTTTCTTTCTTCCAAGTTTCATTTTTTCATTCAATTCATTTTTTCATTCATTCATTCAATTGATTTTTCAATCATTCAATCATTCATTCAAGTTTGTATGATTGTACCATGAGACAACCCGATACTCCTTTGGGGATCATTCTATCATGATCCTACTCAATGACTACTGCTGGCGAATTCCTTGAAGGGTTAAGTCTTGGGTGGGCATGATTTACGGTCAAACTCTCTGTCGAGAATCTGAAGCCAACATGAACCCCGGGCGGATTCCTAGAAATCCACCGTCTCCAATTCAACCTTCAATTCGTTCTACGCATTAGTCACGAGGGCACCATTTTGCCTGAGTATCAAGGGAAATTACGTCGAGGTATCATTTTTCAACTTGAAATTCAATCATTCAATCATTCAAGCCTTCATCGTTCATCATTTCCTTTATCAAGTTTTTGTATGATTGTACCGTAGGACAACCCGATACTCCTTTGGGGATCACTCTATCATGATCCTACTCAATGACTACTGCTGGCGAATTCCTTGAAGGGCTAAGGTATTGGGGGCATGATTTACGGTCACATTCAAGTGATGCCCACAGTGAACCCCGGGGACAGCCTCCCAGCTCGCCCCAGCTCCAATCCAACCTTCAATTCGTTCTACGCATTAGCCACGAGGGCACCATTTTGCCTGAGTATCAAGGAAATTACGTCGAGGTTTCATACTTCAACTTTTTGGAAATTTTGAATTTTGAATTTTTGAATTTTTGAATTTTTGAATTTTTGAATTTTTGAATTTTTGAATTTTTGAAATTTTCCTAAGTATTTTTTTGAAATTTTTTTGAATTTTTGAATTTTTTAAATTTTGAAATTGTTTTGGTATTTTGAAACTTTTTCATTTTTTTGAAATTAAGATTGCCCCTCGCCTGAATCAGAACCACCCCCTCAGAAACGGGTGGACACTGGAACATACCCACTGAGCTACTAGCTCCTGAAAATGTTAGTTTCGACCTGTGCCTTATACCTCGAATGTTCAGATCTGCTATATATTCCTTTTATCGTCTACCTATCTCCCTCGTTAAAAGCATGGATTTATCACGGGAACGACTTTTTACCCTCGTTAAAAGCATGACTTTTCTCGTCAGCGATTTTTCAAAATTAGTTAGATTTTCCTTTTTAACTTTTACCCCGATTAAAAGCATGCCTTTTCACGGGAGCGATCTGCTAAATCTTAATTCTTGGCCACTTGTTACCCTCGTTAAAAGCATGACTTTTCACGGGAGCATTTTGCTATATATTGAATTTATTGACAAAGTTTTCAAATTTTAAATCTGCTATAGTGTCTTTTTCGGGTATAAAGTTTCTGATTTTTCGGGATAATTTCAGGACCGGATAGTCTAGTGGTAATGGTGAGTGCACGCACTACTACTACTAAGCTGAAGGTCCTAGGTTCAATTCCTGGCGGAAGCATTTAATTTCACATATCACTGCCCTTTGGCATGGTCTAGGCCCTTGGCAAGACCAACGTACGTCTCGGAACTCAAATCGAGAAAATGAGTTCCGATGCCGGTCTAAAAGGACCGATGAGAAGGGTCGCAACCTTCGGAACCTTGAAAAATACACCAGCTTCCGCCAGAATCAAGGTTTTGCATTTTGAAAATTTTCGAAATTTTGCTTCAACTTGAAAGTATGAAGTAACTGAACTCTGGAAGAGAATATTTCTCTAAGATTGACAACTTTCTGAAATGAAAATGACTTTTACTTCTAGTATTTTCTGAATTGTCAATCGGCATGGAGAAAAAGCAATAGAAGTGGTGTCTTTGCCAACGTGGTTCCACATTCGCCTTCTATACTACTCATGTGAACAGTTCTGTCGAATGTTTTGAGAGATTCAGTTCCAATCCATTCTGTTCGCAGCATCTTTCTCATCCGTTCCATCTTCTCCTCCATTTTCAGCTTTTCTTTCCTCCAAATGTCTTGATTCGGGCTGATTTGGAGAAAGTTTGTTGTCCCGGTTCCGTCATCAAGATGTCTGTTGTTGCAAGATGAAGATTTCAATGTGAGCATTCTGGTCCTGTGTTGTGATTCCGAGGCAGCGAGAGGAGAAGGGATTTTGGTGAAGATCCCAGGCTGTTCTTCGTCGTCCACAAACAGTCAGAGCTTCTCGAGTCGACATGTTCACTCGAATCGCTGCTGTCTGCCCAACTCGATCGCACTTCTTGTTAGTTCCTGCTGGCTTGAATTCTCCTCTTTGCCACATCCCTCCATTGATGAGAATGAAATCCCCCTCCAATCCCTACCGGAATAAGTGCCACAGTGTGATTGTGTGGCATTTTCAGGAAGTGGATACTTGAGGAAGCCAAGCACTGAAAAGATGAGAAGAGAGAGAGCACACTCACATCCAAGAAAGGACGTTCAATTGTTTTGATTTTGAGTTCCCACTCTCCCTCGTCGATCGGAACAGTGAATGCTGTTCTCCATTCATTGTCCTTTTCGAGTTTGATGATCTGTGTGAGAGTGGTTGGAGTGAGCTTGTGAGCTGTTCTGTCGAGTGTTTGGCATGGATTCGGTATGTATGTCAAGCTTCGGTATGTATGTCAATTCGGTATGTATGTCAAAGAACTTCGGTATGTATGTCAAAACAAAATGAGTTTCTGTCGCTTTAGAGGTGAAAATCCGATCAAATTTCATACTTATTCATCGTTTCACAATGCATTATTTTGTGGGAGGTGATAGAAAGCAGATGAATACCAATGAAGTGAGAAAAATGAGATGAGATCTTCTTGAAATCTGGTGTATCACTTATATACGATTTAAGATCAATATTCCAAGATATTCCAACTATCTGAATCTCTTATCACCATTAAAAGTGGTCTCAACTCGAAATAGAGCATCAGCACACCGATCCACCAAAGACACAGATCGTCCATTTTTCTCTTATTATCAGTAACTTCGTTTCAGTTTCTCAATATAATCTCATTATAGCACCTCTGAACATGATCAATAACAATATATCCTCAGAAAAGCAGATTGAGCACATGAAATTGAAAGACACAAAACGGAATCCAAATGATCGATAACTTTCCAGGAACACTTACAACCGACTCATCTCCCGTGATGATGGTAGGTATTGATGTCCTTTCTTCATTTTGCATATGTGGCTGTTGCAAAATCTGATAGTGATGTTGCGTCAGATGGGCTTGACATACATACCGAATCTTGACATACATACCGAATGTATGCCGAGTGTTTTGAGAGATTCTGTTCAGCCCATTCTGGTCCCATCATCACTCTCATCTGCTTCATCTTCTCAGACATCTCGCTCTTCTCTCGCTCATTCTTTTCTTTTTTCACTTCGAGCCTCTCCAAGTTCTTGAAGAGTTCGCTTCCTTCATCTGACAGCTTCTCTTTTTTCTCCTCGACTTGCCCTTTCTGTTCTTCGATCGTCTTCAGCATCTCCTCTGCTTTTGATTTTCTTCTTCCATTTTTGTTCTTTCCGTTTCTGCCTTCGTCTTCTCTTCCTCCATCTTCGCTCTTTCGGTTTCTGCTTTCTTCTTCTCTTCTTCCATCTTCGCTCTTTCTGTTTCTGCCTTCTTCTTCTCTTCTTCCATCTTCTGGCGAACAAGTTCAGCCTCTCTTCTATCGGCATGTGCGCTTCTCTTTCCTCTGCCCTCTTCTCTC
>JARBJD010000803.1:0-14462 GCA_033064195.1 Blattamonas nauphoetae
ATCTCTCACAGGGTGTTTTGGATGGAGTTGTTCTGATTGACATTGGTGGATTGGGGTGTAACATCATGTCGTCCTCCTCTTCGAATTTCCTCTCCTTCGTGGATATTCATATTCAAACCCCATTGATTTCAAGTTTCTCTTCTGTCCAATTTTGATTGGAGTTCAGGTGATTCTATTGCTGTGGTGCTGCACTGGGTGGTATTGGTCTTGCCTCTGCAGACCCTTCGATCCGTGGTGAAAAATTCTCTCTGATTCACCTCGTGATGATAAAATTGATATGCTTCGAATGCAAGTTTGGCAGTGCTATCCCGAATACGAACTCCTAGGAAGTTGCTTACAAATTGTTGAACTACTCTTCTTCCATCAGGTAGTGATAATTCAGGAGATAAACCTCCATTGAACCAATCCTCGAAGTATGTTTCATCATTTCCATCAAAAGGTCCATTAGAATCAGCGCCATGATAGACAGGTAAAACGTGAGTTAAAGTCCATTTCTTTTCGACTATTTCGTTTTTGGAATGCTGTGTGCACCGAAGTAACCTATTCACTAAAGTATTAATCTGTCGTGTATTCATTTCTACAAAAATAAAGTTTGTGTTTATTCAATTATAAAATCAGTAGCTTTCAGTCCATGAATGAATGGAGGACACGATTCATTTTCAAGTACGATTGCTTTCAGATGAATTCCACTGAGACTGAGTTTCTGCTGTTGAATTTTCGCTATCTCAAATCCAATACTGTCCTCTTCGCTCACGATTCTTCTCGTCTGAAAGTTCAAGGTGGTAGTCACAGTCTTCTCTCCATTTAGACACTTCACATAATCGTCACTCGTGATGTTTGTTTTCTTCAGAGATACTCCTTTGATCTTGCATTTCTCATCGAGTGAATAACACTTTGGTGCTAGGCAGATCATCTGTTCACCTTCCTTCTCAATTGCTAATCCCAACAGTTTCTTCTCATCGTCGACACCCTTTTCAGGATTGGGAAACCATTCATATTTGTGTTCATCATAGAATTCTTTGTCAGCAATCACGTGTTCAAATTGTTGATGAATTCCAGCACTTGGATCTCCACTAATTGCCCAATAAGCAGAATCAGTATCCCCCTCACAGAAATGGATCTTGTTCATGTCTAGACACTTGTACATGAAGTTGTAGATGAAATTCAGATACCAGAACTTCGCATTGTCGAGTGTGAATACTGCTTCTTGCAGACATGTCTTGCACGATGCTTTCTCTCTGTCTTCGATCACGATGTAGTTGTCCTCATTGATCTCTCTTGTCGCTACAAATCCTTTCATCATTTGCTTCAGGTATGTTCTCTTCTCATTGCAGATTGTGATTGAGTTGTATTTCTCAGTGTTCATTCCATCATATCCGTAACTCCCATTCAAGTTGGTCTTACAGAACTGTTCTTTTCCTTTGTTTCCAACCTTCATTGCTTCTATTCGATCATTCATGAATGATGTCACAAATGGTTCAAATCCTGCATGTCTCGAGAACACTATCACACTCTTAATGTCATCAATAATGAAGTGGCAATAGTCGATGAGGAACCACAGATAGTATGTCGAAAAGAACATATACTGATCGTGTGTGCTCAAGAGTTGGGTCAGCTTTCTTTGTTTGTCATCAGTCTTCAATCCATGTTTCTTCATCAGTGAATATGTCTTCTCTCCAATGTTTTCTTCTGTCGTATTGACAATGATGTTTCTGAAGATTGGTGGGAAGTTAATGAAATCATTAATATGCTTCTCATCGATGTGTCCCCTCAGTTCTGCAACGAATAGTGTCTTCTGATTCTTGTCTTCAATGATCTTGCGACATTCCTTATCTCCTGTTGCGGTGAATAAACATCTTCCTGGCATGTACATTCTGTGATTAGTGTATGGATTGTTCTTGTTCTTGATTGATGAGAAAGCACTTGGATAGAGTGAATTAAAGTCAACACCACAGACGTGAGTCATTATGTGTTCTGTGTCTTTGGAGAGAACTCTTCCGTCTTCATATGCGAAGTGATTGATTGGAGTCACGTCTTTAATGTTCTGTCGATGTTGAACATTCGATAATCCACCAGTCACAGCTGCTCTAAGTTTATGATATGTTTGCTCGTGTGTCAGAGTCATCGGTAGTGATTTCCAGATGCAATACTTCTTCAGTTGAATTCTCAATCTTGTGAGATGTTCGTCCTTGTCTGACTTGTAGGTGTTGCAGTAATCACAGCAGATCTTCACGTTCTCTTTTGAATGTCCTTTCGAATTGTCGATTCGATCCAGTGTTGGTCGAACTGCTTGTGAGAAGTGACTCTTGCAGATATAGCACACTCTCTTGCACTGTTGAACAAACCAATCGTAGTCTGCTTCAGTGACGTTTTGGTCAGTACTGCGATGAGCTTTCTGGTCTTGATAAACGTACGATGCAACCTTAAACTGCCAGTATTGTTTAGTGATTTTTATTTCACCAGATTGATCCACTCCATTGAAATCATCATCAATATCAAAGTCCTTGTAGGCACACGCATATTTGATTGCTGAAGCGTTTGCTGACAGTGAGAGATTGTGCAACATGTCCACTTTGTATTGGAAGTTCAGATCAATCAGATTATCAAGTGGTGCAATCATGCATTCGACGTCTCTGATGTTGTAGAATTTCAGATATTCCCATCTGTTTTCGAATCCTTGCTTGTTCCAATCGTCAAGGTAAAGTTGGTAATCAGTCTCTGACATTTCACTGTTGTTCAGACTAGAATAGAATTCATACTTGGAGAATGGTTCTTGTTTGCTCAGCACTGCATCGTAGTCTGTTGAATCAAATGATTCGTAAGCAAAGAATGATTTCTGAAGTGTAGTGTTTCCACCAAAAGCCTTTACTGCATTATCCAATGTCATTGGTCCTGTGTATGACATCATGTCTATGAATCGAAGCACCTGTTGAGATCTCTCATGTCTGATCAACACTTGTTTGTACTTTGTTGTGGATCCAAGAAAGCTCACCACTTTCCAATCCTTGTCAACGAGATCACGAAAGATGAGATTGATGTCGAATCTGGAACTGTTGAATCCAATCACACTGACTTCATTTTGTGAGGGTATTTCCAGGTCTTCGTAGTAGTTGTCATCTCGTACTGTCTCAGCATATCTGAAGAGTTCTCTGATCCATTGCTTCACAAAGTCCTTTCCATCTCGAAGATCAAAGTAGATTGATTGAACTCCTGTTTTTGTTTTAATTGCTGATGCAACTGAGAGAGGTTTCAAGTGGGAAATCAATTGAGTATTGTCATCCGAGAACAAGTTGTCAAGAATGAGATCTTCCATGGTTTCGAAATCGTACGTGATGTAGTACTGTGTTGGTTTGAATTCGTCTTGCCTCTTGTGTGCCATCAGAAATTCATACGTTCTATTGTTGAGGATGTGTGGAACATATGGTCTTGGTGTTTTGTCAAGAGTGATCTTCTTCACATGTTTTCCATCAAGTTCTTTGCACTCTTTGAGATGCTTCTCGTAGTATGTCTTGAAGTGAGAATCCTTGACTTGGAATCCTCTCGATTGACAATAAGGACACAGTTTGTATCCAGTGATTTTCTCAGGATCAACAATGAACATCACATGAACGAGAGTGGCTGTAAGTGGAATCATCAGAAGTGGAAGAACTCTTGCATCATCATTTTCGTTGACATACGATTGACTGAGGAAGTATAGTTTCTTGTTCTCATCGTATTCGTAAATGTGAACTGTGATGTTAAATACTTGCATCGCTTTCTCAATGTCACATGCAATATCAAATCCAGGATATTTTCGCAAATGTTCAGTTAATTGATGTGGTCGAAGGTGGGTGAGATTCTCAAATACTGCAAACAATCGTTTTGCTTCAACGTTTCTCATATTGATTGATATCTTCTAACCTGGAACTTCAGGAAGTGTGAGGAATGACAGAGACTGAAAGAAGCATATGTTGAACTCAGAATCAATGTACCGAACGTTTCTCGTTTTGATGTGTTCAGTTAGAATGGCATTGGCTTTTCCTGCAACTGGGAATCGATAGACTGCAACCAGTATGGAGTGGAATGCAATGTACATTGTCTTCGTATCCATCAGTGTTCTCTCTTGAGATTCTTTGATTAGATTGATTGCATATTTTGAATACTCATTGATGTCGCCTGAACTTCTGATCACAGTTGGGAAGCTCTTCGATGTATTCTCCAATTCTGGTCTGAAGTCATTGTAAGTTGTCTCATCTTTGTCTTTTCTCTCGATGATCTTTCCAAAGTCAATACTAATCTTGAATGGATGATCTTTCTCTTTGTCGAACACTGCTTTAGTGAAGGTTGTGATTTCCTCGACATTCTTCAGATGATTGTGGAAGTACAACTGATATGGTTTTCCATTGTCTTCAACCCTCTCGACCTCATTCTTTTTGAACTTCCTTCGTGCATTCATGAGACATTCATTGAATGCTGCTTTGTCACGTGGTTCAGCGAGTAATATGCATTCTTCAAATCCATCAAATGTCTGCACTTCTCTCTTTTCCATTTGTTCGTTTTTCTTTTGAATGATCAAGAGATTCTTCATCCAATGATCCATCAGCTTCTCTTCAATTGATTTCAGTTTCCACGTCATTCTGAACACTTGCTTTTTCAGTTCGTCTTTGTTCACTCTTGGATTTGCTTTCATGTTTTCCACGATCATTCGGTGAGCAAGTCGATCTTCTGATGCCATCTGCTGTCGAAGTTTAACTTGTTCAATAAAATCTGGAATGAGATTGAGATCGAGATTCTTTATTGGATGTGGAAAGTCGAGATCTGTGTGTTGAAGCATATTCAGGAGAAATGATCTGTGATGTTGATAGTTTTTACTGTCAGGATTGTATGTTCGACCATCACTAAATTGAAACTGTGTGTTCGGAAAGAGGTCTCGAATTTCTTGAATTCTATTTTTGATTGGTTTTAGCAGTGCCATTTACTACAAAATAAAAAATCAGAAAATAAAAAAAGTTGAGAGTTTATTTTTGTTTTCTCAGATGGGGCTTTTTCTTAGCAGTCAGCCATGCATCAAGTCTAATTCTGAACACTTCACTTCCACCAATCTCTCGATATGTGAATGGAACCAGAACTTTCGTGTACTCACCAACGAGTTCACAATTGTATTTCTTCAGTTCATTTTCGACGAATGATTGAGTGTAGTGTCGACGTTTTGACAAGTGAGGTCTGTTTCCTTGATTCCACAACTTTGGTTTTATTCTCCATTCAACTCCCTCATGAACATACGTCACCGGCACATTATTTCTGACATACTCAGAG
Source organism: Blattamonas nauphoetae (assembly GCA_033064195.1). Classification (NCBI taxonomy): domain Eukaryota; phylum Preaxostyla; order Oxymonadida; genus Blattamonas; species Blattamonas nauphoetae. The sequence goes on from JARBJD010000803.1 coordinate 5,296, forward strand.
ACTAGCGAACAGTTCTCTTCTCTCATTGATTCAATTAATGCTTGTTCTGAACATACTCGACGTCTTTCGCAGTACATCGCAGTTGGATTCATTTAATACAAATTAAAAAATTCAAAAATAAATTTTCTTTCGTCGATTTCTCAGTTTTGGTTTTGTCACTCAGATCGAGGATCAATGGGTTCGATCACTCATTTCTCAACTATGTTCGTTTCGTTCTAATTTTTCGCGTTTCGGAATCTCCTGAAGTTGGAGATCATGATCGTATGCTTCGTTTTTTGGATTTTCCGAACTTTTACAGAGTTATGCGGAGTTTCAGGATCGTCATCAGATCTCGGTAAAAGTATGCATTCTTCATCATTTCACTCTCATTTTCTTCTTGTTTTAGACTTGTTTCAGCTGTTTCCGGGCTAATTGTCACTTGTTTATTGCTCATTATGGTTTCGTTTTTGACCTCACTTCCGTCTTCGTTTTCTCGTTGTTTACTGTTTTTAACCACTTCATTCATGTTTCTTTCAACTAAACTTTTTCTCGAATATAACACACTAATTCCCGTTAAGTGAAGATTCCGACATTCTGCAGAGATCTCACTTTCAACGGCTCACTTCATATCTCGGAATTTTTCCGTAATCTTCATCATATCACGTAAATTTTTGAATCATTTTCGTTGTTTTTAAGAGAGAAAAACCGGAACACAGACCTAATTTTCACTATTGACGCCACATTTCACACCGTTTTCACGATCGTCAATTTCTCTCTCAGTTTCATACTTGCTCACTTCATTGTTGATTGTTTCGCTTTCTTTTACTCTGTTTTTGTGAAAAAAGTGATGAAAACTCGACTAAAATGATGTGCTAGTGAAGTGAGAACGGCCCACAAAATGGAAGTGAATTGAGCAAAATGAAGAGGAATGATGAACAGATCATATGTGAAATGGGGAGAGAAAGTGATGAAATGAAAGGGACTACAGTCGGTTTTGAAGTGACAAAAACGGTCAAAAGTTGTGAAGTGAAAACATGAAAAAGTGACTTTATGGGAGAACTATCCGACAAAATCTCCTCAAAATTTGAGCACACCTCACTCATACCGTGAGAAAGAAGGATTTGCAGTGAAAATCGGATCAAAAAATCCATAGTGTCAAACTGTTGGTGCAAATGTGTCGTCACAAGTGTGATCGAAGAACCCACAAAATGAAACTAAGGAAAAGCGCTATACGTCTCGCGTCGACTTATGTTCGTTAAAATGATGCAATAACGGAGTAAATGAAGTGAAAGTAGTGAAATGTGAAAATTCATGAAAAAGTGTCCGAATGTAGAGGTGTCAAAAGTTTTCAGAGATGAATGACACAAAAAGACGCCAACTTGCGTTTTCACACCCAAAAACACCGTAAGACGACGAAAAGTGATCAAAAGGACATAGTCCCGAACGTCCATACCTTTTCTAAAAAAATCTCGAAAAACGCGAAAAAACCTCAATGGGTCGGATCAAACCAAAAATCTCAGAAGTGCTTTTTATCGAAAATCCTACCTTTCAAAATGATTTCCGTCGCAATCAAACGTGTTTGAACACAATTTGAGCTATAAAGCGGTTCATAGTGGCGAAATCTGAACATCGACTTTTCGTCACTTTTGGACCAAAGTTCGGTATGCAGTTCGACGAATTCTCAACCGATTTTCATCAGGATTGTCTTGATCGAGGACCGACAGTGTCCCCGAGATTTTAGAATTTTTTTCAGAATTTTTCGAAATGGTTCTCATGTTGGATTTCAGTGATTTGTGGTCAAAAATAGATTTTCAGTGTTTTCATGACCTTTCATGGTACTTTCTCAAGTGAGGACGGTCTCCAAAATACAACCAATTGTCCAAGCGAACGTAATACTCATTCTTTGTTCGTAAATCGCGATATTTGAATGGCTCAAGTACCTTTGTGTATGTTCCAATGAGTTCACAATTCTCTTTTTTCAATTCATTTTCAACAAACGATTGTGTGTATCGTTTTCGTTTGTTCTGATGAGTTCTGAATCCTTTCATCCATTTTGATGGGATTACTATCCATTCAATTCCTTCATGTCGATATGTTACTGGAGTACTTGAATGAGTGTATTCAGAAATGAGTTCACAATTCTCATTTTTCATTGATTCAATAAGCTTCTCTTTTGTACAACGATTTGCTGGTCGAAGATATTTCTGGCGATTCAGATGTGGTCTGTATCCTTTGACGAAACTATTGACGTACACTTGATAAGTTTCATCTGGTTTCTCTTCGAGATAGTATTCGAAAGTGCTTCCTGTGAGATATGTTGTTCCTTGTCGATTGAGAGTTGGAGGTGATTTCATTTTCAAATCTTCTTTGTCCAAAATTTCCAGTAGTTGTGTTGGTGTCAAGACGCTGCTCATTTTATACAAATTAAAAAATTGAATAAAAAAAGAAATCGACGTTGTTTTCTAAAAGTACTCAAAATTTGCTTCAAAAAAGACACTTTTCAAGAGGTCCGTTTTTCGCCTTTATTTTTGAATTTACGGCCAAATATTGACTACTCTGAAATGTCAATATTTTCAGTAGTAAGTGAGATGGAAATTAGAATGAGTCATATTAAAAAAAATCAATTGGCTCTGAGATTCAAAATGATTTCTCGTTCCAATTCTCCTAGGAGTATCACCTATGCCAGTTTGGTTCCCATTTCGCTAATACCACTACTCCCGTAGATCGATGGGAGTCCCAGCTCCTTCAAGATTGTTTTCGTCTCTTCACGAATTCGTTGAATTGACAGTCTCTGGAGAGTAGCTTCATCAACCCAAACGGGTATTTGTTGTGGGAGTGTCGACAGCTTGTGTTCCTGCTTCGTATTGAGGAGGGTGAGAACTCGTTGTTGGTGGTCATTGAGTGCGCGGAATGGGGAGATTGATGTCTGGCGAATGTCTGTTACTGTTCTGTAGACCTTCTTGTCGGTGTTCTGTTACCCTGAGCTTTTGCGCCAAAATGAAAATCTCTAGCACACACACTGTTCAGCCAAATAATACCGAGTGGTCGAGTTGGGTGTAACCACAGACTTTCATTGGGTAGGTTGTGGGTTCATTCCTTTCCATCGACATTTTTTTCTTTTTTCTAAATTTTTTTATCCACAACTCTTCAAACGAAGTACAATTCATGTTATTGTTTCTATTCATCAATACAATCCATATTTATGATGATCGGGAGATCTGACCGTTTTACCATCAAAAAGAGAAGACAACTCAGATGAAATGAAAACACTGCCATCTCAAATCCAGTCTCGCTTTCTTTTCTCGTCTTCCGCTTGAAAACTGAATCCTTGGTTCGCAATTCCAGTTCCTTCGGGACGACGAGACGAACAGCCCCAACGGAGATAGAAGCGCAAGCCTTCTCTGCGCTTTGTTGTCCACCAGCTACGGTGCGCTGATTGGTGATATTGTCGCAGCTGATCGATTTGCATTCAATTTCTGCTGTTTCGCCATTGCGATTGTCATTTCCAGTGGTTGAAACGAAAAGCGGTTGTCTTGAGAAATACCATGGAATAACGACATTGTTTAGATCCTCTATTTGTTTCTCTTTTGAGGTGGAAGCATCTGCTGTCCTTTTTGTGGCCTTTGAAGCTGAATCTGCAGTGGGAACGGATGAGAACCAGCTCAACATCTGAACCCGCAAAAAGAAGATCTGAGCCTTTGTATGCTGCTCCTCCTGTGAATTTGAGCGATAGCAGATGGTAGTTGGTCTTCTCTCCTCTGATGTGAAGAAGAACCGCAGATTGGAAGAGATCGTCAGGATTTTGGAGTGTAATCGAGGTGAACACTTAAGTGACGATTAAGATCTGAAGATTCCTTTGCAGTGAGGTGTTAATGACAAGATCATGCGTGCAGGTTGATGAAAGTGACGACAAATCGAATTTGGTGACTTTGAGTGAGCCCATCTGAATAACGATGACTCTGGACTTGTTCGCGGTTACTGAACCAGTAAAATCGCACCCTGCGAGAATCAGCGACCCCTCTCCGTTCTGACTGAAGACAGTTAACTCAAATCCCGCCGTTGCGCCTAAAAAAGAGAACGCGATTGGCTTCATGCCCAATTGACCAGATGTCACCGAGAAAGAAGTCGTTCGATTGGCTGGCTTTGATAGTTTGATTATGGTGGTTGTCTTTCTACTGTAAGTGATAACAAGCTTGAGGCATGTGACGTTCAATTCTTCTGTTTTGGTCATACAAAAAATCCCTTCTTCAAGAGACATTTTAGCATCTTTGATTGATTTATAGGATGTGTTGGTCAACGTGCGACATTTGGGGTTGTTGGAGCTCAGGGGGTTGTCCAATCCATTGATGATGACGACAAGACCGCGAAGGGTGTGGTTGGCGCTCCTTTTTGAGATACTACGAGCAGAGAAGAGGCTCACTGTCACGGTTCCATTCCCAAAGAGACAGTTTTGATTCTGGGATTGCAGTGACTGTGCAAAAGAAAGAACATCTCGTGAAAAAGCAAGACGAGAGAAAGAGATGAGGGGAATGAGAAGAAGATAGAGAATGACAAGTCAAGATGAGAACTGAGAGGAAACAAAGGGAGGAACTTACCGTTTGCGCTCTTCGGCATTGTACAGTCCGATCAGGACAGCTCGTAGTAGTATAGTAGACGATTTGGGAACCAGATTGAAATAGTCGTTGAAAACCAAAGTTGAAAGTCAATTCCGATTGACCATTTCTAAATCTTGTATTAAAAGGAATTTGGGACATTTCAATGATGCCAATATTTGACCTAAATTCCAAAAATATGTCCAATATTTCGACCTCATTTTAAGCGTCAATTTTGAAGCAACTTTTTGTCATAATCCAAAAATGTTGTCACTTTTTTCGATGTTTTTTCACTTTTGAACTCGAACACAGTGAATCCAACTTGAGAACCACTTCGAAAAAAATCGAAAAAAATTCTAAAATGTCGAGGACGATCTGAGTCGTCGATCAAAACAATCCTGATGAAAATCGGTTGAGAATTCGTGGAGCTACGTACCGAACAGTGGTCGAAAAAGTGACCAAAAAGTCGATTTTCAGAACTTGCTTAAAACTGCTGCTATATGGCTCGAACACACCTCAAACACCTTCTAAAATTACAAAATCGATTTCAGAAGGTGAAATTCGCGATAAAAAACACTTTTGGAATTTTTGGTTAGATCAAGGCCGGATCGGGATTTTTCTTGATCAACCCACATTCCATTTTTCGAGTTTCTCCGATTTTTAAAATGTATGCGCTTTCAGCACTTCACTTTTAGGATCACTTTTGCCTCCTATTTGCGTTTTTACACTTCATTTCGCTCGGAGTCGCCTTTTGGTGACACTTTTCAACCTCACTTTTCACGTCATCTTTCACCACTTTTTCGTCAGTTTTCGTTTTTGCGTTAGATTTTTCAAAATCTTCGCATTCGCGTCCTTCCGACGCTTTTCCTAGGTTCCCGATCACCTCACCTTCATAGTCGTCTTTTTTTGAACGCACCTTTTTGCACCACATTTTCACCAACTTTTCACTCATATCGATTTTTTGCCCCGATTTTCTCACATCACATCTTCTTTCTCACCTTTCGAGGAGGGAGTACTGAATTTTCGCGACACTTTTGACGACTAGTTTTTCATAATGTTGGTTTTCATGTTTCTCACACTCAACTTTTGATCTTGTTTGTTTCATGCACAGCCACTTCAACGCTTTTCACTGCTCATTTCGCTCGTCTGGTTTTCACTTTAATTACTTCGACTTTCCTCGTCACTTCACCAATCTCACACACTTTTGGCGACCGTTGTCGATCTTCAGCACATCACAACAACTCATTTTTATCAACTTTTTGCTTAATTGGAACAAAAGAATGTGAATGAAGCAACCATGAAGTGGGCAAGTATGATAGCAAAGGCTGATGCGGAAGATGTGAAAATTGTGGGTAAGTATTGAGATTTACGAACATCTTCATCTAAATTTCACAAAACTAGAGTACTAAAATGTAAATGAAGTGAGAATGAAACGATAAGGTGAAGTGACGTACCAGATCTGCACGATCTTGATCCTTTGCGTTCCGTTGGTACACCACTTCACCTTATGAACGGGTTCGTCAAAATTTCACAAACAAAGAGAAAAAAGAGTGATTGAAGTGAAAACTAAAAGATAAAACAATATCTCGTACCAGATCTGAACGATCTTTGTTGTTCGCATTTCATTGGTACACCACTTCACTTTATGAACGCGTTCATCAAAAATGTTTCTAATTAGAGTAAAATTGTGAAGTGAAACAATGTTAGCAACGATAAGGTGAAGTGACGTACCAGATCTCTCCAATCATTGTTTTTCTCACTTCGTTGGTACATCACTTCACCTTATGAACGCGTTCAACGAAATTTCAGAAAACAAGAGGAATTAAGAGTGAGTGAAGTGAAAACTAAAAGATAAAACACATTCATGTACCAGATCTCACCGATCATTTCAGATTGAATCTCGTTGGTACACCACTTTGTTTTATGAAAGATTAGAGCAAAATGTCAATAAAGAGATCAAAATTGTGAAGTGAAACAAGGTTTGAAGTGATAAAACACATTCATGTACCAGATATCACAGTTCGTTTTTATCTTGACGATCAAAATTTTTAGTTCTGTGTTCCACTTTGTTTTGATCAAAAAAGAGAATTGAAATCAAATAGTTGTGAAATGAAACGATAAGGTGAAGTGGTGTACCTGATCTGGACGATCACTTCAGATCACGTTTTGTTGGTACACCGTTGTGTTTTAGAAAAAATGAAGAGCACAAATCGAAGAGTGGTGAAGTGTAAAAGGTGAAATGAAAGTTGAATGAAAGTAAAACAAAGTGGTGTACCAACGCATACAATTTTATCGATGAATCACGAAGTTTTTTGAGCAAAGATGAGGATCAAAATTTTGTTCACGTCATTTTAAATTTTAATTTTGTAAAAAAGTGAGAGACAATGAAAAAAAACTGACAATGAAGTGAAAATGAGAGGATAAAGTGAAGTGTTGTACCAGAAAAGAGAATGTCAAAAGTGAAGTGAAAATTCTGGTACGTCATTATGTCTTATAAAGAGATAATACAAAAAAGAGAGCAAACCTGTTTCAAATATTCAGTGAACAGCACTTTCTGGTCATAAGACGCAATAGTGTACCTGAGTTTGATGATCACACAGATCGAATACATGAAGATGTTTTATGAAAAGATGAATAAAAAAGAAGAGAATACCTGTTTGGTAAATCACGAGAGACATACTCAGAGAGAAGAGTGGTATGATCATTTAGTGTAAAGGTGTGATCCTTGGATCACACCTTTCACTTTTTATGGTATGATCATTGTCAAGAATTTTATCATCACTTCATGTCTAACTCTTCTTCAAAAAAACATCGAAAGGAGGTGTAATTTCAGTATGATCAAGGTAATGAAGTGAATTAACACATCTGTGCACCACATGGAAGAACAGTCTTCTTCACGTCTTCGGAGACGATTTGTAGAAATAACATCATCTCCATTCGTTGAATTTTGAAACACAGAGATGGTACTTATCTCTTTTCAGCGAAAAAGAGACACGATAAACGATAGCAGGTGAAGTGTGATGGTCGTTCTGGATCGTGCCACAAAAAAGTACACTATGGAAACTCGAAAAAATTATTTTCCACATTTCACCTCATTTAGCGAGAATTAGTTGTTTTCTTGATAAAATAGGTGAAATGGAAGAGATATCGGTGAAATGGGGCGTATGATCATTTTTGGTATGATCAACATGATCACACTCTTGTCCCTGGACATACTTTTAAGCGATAAAACGCATCTGTGTACCTGATCTTCAGGTCCACTTTCGGTTTGATCGGCGTTGGTACATAAGTAAGTTTTAGGAAAGAATGAATTCAAAAATGGAGCAAACCTGTTCAAAACAAGTCGGGAATGAAACCACCGTTCATAAAACAATGTGATGTACCTAAATGAGAGGAGAAGAAAAAAGTGAAGGATCGAGAACAAGAATGAAGAGACAAAAAAGAAGAGAGAACAAATGTGAAAGTAGAAAGTGAAACACACCTAAACGAAACAGTAAAGAGTCGTCAGGAATGAGATGAGAGGATCAAACCATTGAGGCTAAAGATCGATGTGTCCACAAATACTTAGGTAGCTAACTGGCCCGCTAAAATTGAATCGGAAATATGTATGTCATTTTCCTTCGGTATTCTCTTTGATTTTCATCAGATCATCTTATACAAAAAGTTAAAAACGTATGTACCACGCATCACTTTTCTCGCTATGTACTTTCTTTTCTTTCAGGCAAATTCAATATCTTGTGTAACACATCGGTTTCAGAAAGTATGAATTTTTCATGAGTTTCCTAGACATCCATCACATTGAACTCAGCTTTCACGTTCACGCGACTTTTGGTTTGTATCATTTTTCTCGGATTAAAATTCATATCACATAGGCTTCTAGACTCTCCAAGTGAATGTGTTCTCTTTTCTTTACCGTTTTGATTGACTACTTTTTGTAGTGTTCTGGTTCTACGAAATTTACACATTGATCTTTTGATAGAGAGGTGATAACGTTTCACTGTTTTTGATTGAATACTGTTATTGATAATTATCGTGAAAAGATTTCAAAACTAACTTTTCTTCTACTCTTCATTTCACCTGGTGTCTCTGGAAAGAAGGCGGCTTTCATCAAATTTAGAGAAACAAAAATCAGAATGATTGGAAATCTTTGAACAAAGTGAACAAACTAACCATCCCGCGCATCGCTCTGATTTAAGCTATCGTCCAAAGGGATGAACGACGGCGAATTGCTTTCTACGGTCAGACGAAGGTGTTTAGTGACACAATCAGTGCTTCGATTGTGTCGTGCGCTGATTTTGAAGGTTCAAGCACTTGGTTACGATCCAACATCGATGGATTTCCTCCATGCTTAGAAATTCTTGATAGTGTTCCTTCGTCGTCATTGTGAAATTGACTCCCACCACCAATAGAGATACAAGGTCGCGTTGTCCATCGAAATTACATTCATCCAACCCTTTGTCGATGAGGATACGTATTTGTAGAAGAGTTCGAGACTGGATTCGATAGAGCGAATGTGGAATAACATTTTGAAGAGCGAAAACACTCGGCAGAGAAGATTACCGAATGTACTTACAGTTGCGGCAGGTACGCCTTGGA
>JARBJD010000804.1:0-14066 GCA_033064195.1 Blattamonas nauphoetae
CGCCCATTTCATTTCTCAACTTTGGATGCTCTGCAATCAAAGGCAAAACGAATGAACTCAGCCGGTGCAAAACACTACTTCAACGACACCTTTCCAATCACTCGCAACAGCTGATGTCTCCACATTCATCATCCAGACCCGCACAGATTAACTGTATCCTCCAAACCACACTCGACTTCTGGAGTGTTCTAATCTTCTCAGTGGCTCCCACAGGTCTTCCTCAGCGGATCAAGCTGAGGATCTCAGAAATCCCGTGGTTCAAGACGCCTGAGTGCACACAGCGTGCCTTCCTCTCTGATTTTCAATGAGAAAGTGGAGGACGACAGCAAGTCCAAAACTCACCTCAAAACTGCTTCGAACGACGAAGGGTTTGATGACGACGATGATGACCTGTAAGAAGGAGTCGCTTTCGATGATGCTATTCAGACATTCGACATTGTGCAGGAACGCGCAGTCACGCCGTTCAGATTCATGCAGCAGTTCTTCACTCAATTCGACACTCGCAGCGAGTACCAGAGTCCACTGGTGAGGATGGTGATCTCTCACGTGCACTTCGCGTTTGTTCAGATGTGTGTGACAAGATCGACGAACTCGATGTCCCCACACTCCTCCCGGAGGAGAAGGTGAACTGCTACGTCGTAGTAGTATTGTAGACGATTTGGGAACCAGATTGAAATAGTCGTTGAAATCAGAAACGAAAAGTCAATTCCGATTGACCATTTCTAAATCTTGTATTAAAGGAATTTAGGCCATTTCAATGATGCCAATATTTGACCTAAATTCCAGAAATATGTCCAATATTTCGACCTCATTTTAAGCGTCAATTTTGAAGCAAATTTTGTCATATTCAAAATGTTGTCACTTTTTTTTCGATGATTTTTTTCACTTTTGAACTCGAACAAAGTGAATCCAACTTGAGAACCACTTCGAAAAATCGAAAAAATTTCTAAAATGTCGGGGACGATGTGAGTCGTCGATCAAAACAATCCCGATGAAAATCGGTTGAGAATTCGTGGAGCTACGTACCGAACAGTGGTCCAAAATGTGACAAAAAGTCGATTTTCAGATTTCGCTACTAACCACTACTTTATGTCTCAAATTCACCTCAAACATCTTCTAAAATTACAAAATCGATTTCGAAGGTGAGATTCGCGATAAAAACATTTTGGAAAAAAGTTTGATCCGACCCATTGAGGATTTTACGAGTCGAAATTTTCGAGATACGGTATGGACCCTGTCTTCCATCATCTTTCGCTCAGGAATCGTCCTCTTATGACGCCTTTTGTGTTAGATTGGATAAGAACGCCTTCTGGCGACTTTAGGTATGAACCTTTTCACGTCACGATCGCTTCGGACAATTTTGCCAATTTTCGTTTTAACGTTAGATCTTCTAAATTCTTCGCATTCGCGTCCTAGCGACGCTTTTGAGATTTCCTGTTTTCCCACTTCATTAGTTCTCTTTTTTTTGCACACCTTTGATTCACCACATTTTCACCTCACTTTCAGTCACCGTCATTTTGTATGTGTTTTCACATATCATCCTCCCTTTCTCACGTTCTGAGGAAGGAGTGGTTGAATTTTAACACTTTTGTTCGGTACTTTTTCTATAAAGTTGATTTTACGTCTTTTCCCCATATCTTGTCCGTATGTTTGTCTTAACAAAACTCATTTCAGCACATTGTATCACTCATCTTCTTTGTTCCATTTCACCACTTATCCGTTCATAAGACACTCTCATTTACCTCATTTCACAACCCTTTTTCCGTCGTTCACACCTCACGCACATCATTTTGTCTTCATTGTTTTGACTTTTTGCTTAATTTGACAAAAGAGATTGAAACAAGGTACAATGAAGTGAGCAAGTACAATAGTGAATGGTGAAATGGATGAAGTGAGAATTGAGGTACACTAATGTGTTTTATGAACGCGTTCATCGAAATTTCGCATAAAAGAGCAAACAAAAGTGAATGAAGTGAGAATCAAGCGATAAAGTGAAGTGAGGGACGAAAGAAATGAGAAGATCAAAACCAACGGATCCTGGTTCAGAAATGAGTTTTATGATCGCGTGAATCGAAATTTCACAAACAAAGAGCAAACAAAAGTGAATGAAGTGGCAATCAAACAATAAAGTGAAGTGAGGGACGAAAGAAACGAGAAGAGTAAAAACGAAGAGATCAAGGTTACAAAATGATTTTTATGCGCGAAAGAAACCAATGTAGTCTAATCCATGTGAAGTGAGTTTAGAAAAACATACTTGTGAATCTTAAAACATAATTGGAGAATTGATATTGAGCGGGCACTGTGGATTGTTTCTATTGAGTTCATAATTGAATTTTAGAATGAGATAAATAAAAACAAGAGAATACAAGTTTGGTTCCAGTTGTGAGACATCCTTTGCGACCATAAACAGCAACGCTTCACTCGATTGGATGGTCACTCTTCAGTCCACTTTATCTGGTACACAAATTGATTTTAAGAAAGAATGAATGTGGAAACAGAGGATACCAGTTTCAATCCTTCAGTGACACATTCTTTCGAAGTCTAAAACACCATACTGTACCTCAGAGGTGAGGATCATTGACATCGAGTTAACTATGGGTTTTAAAAGTGAACGAATCAAAAAACGTGAGCATACCGGGTTCATTTCAGCAATGCCACATTCAGTGAACGATAAAACGCGATCGTGTACCCAATTCGAAGGTGACTTTTTGATCGTTTCGATCTGGTACAACAATGCTTTTTAGGAAAGAATGAGCAAAGAAAGTGAACAAACCGGTTAATCTCCAGTCGGATCCACATTGATCAGAGCCTAAAACACCGTGCTGTACCAGAACTGAGAAGACAGAAAAGAGCCAAATTAGGTCCAAGAGAATGTTTTATGAAAAGAGAAGAGAACAAATGAGAAAGTCAAAGAGGGAGAACATGAATTCAAGGTCAATAGAAAGTAAAACAAAGCGGCGTACCTTCTGAATCAAAATCGACGATCGATCGAGAAATTTCGAGCACCAAAAGTTGATCAAAATTTTAGAACTCATGTTCAACTTTAATTTTGAAAAAGTGAGAGACAATGAAGAGAAAATAAGAATGAAGTGACAATGAAAATCCAAGAGTGAAGTGGAGAGAGAAAAGAGAAGACAAAAGTGATGTGAAAATGACGGTACAAGAATGAGTCTTTAGGAAAAGATAAAACAAAAAGAGAACAAACTAGTTTTAATTCTTCGGTGAAAGTCACTTTCGAAAGTAAGACGCGATAGTTCATCGACGTCGAGAGGATCAGTTGGTGAGAGGTCAGAAAAGAAATTTAAAAGAGATGAAAGAAAGAGAAGAGCAAACAAGTTATTTTTCAGTCGTGAAACAACATTCGAAACGATAAGACGCGACGGTCGACCAGATCTGAAGGTCACTTTTCGGTTCGATCAGAGAAGGTACAAAAAAGAGTTTTATGAAAGAATGAATTCAAAAATGGAGCAAACCTGTTCAAAACAAGTCGGGAATGAAACCACCGTTCATAAAACAATGTGATGTACCTAAATGAGAGGAGAAGAAAAAAGTCGATGATCGAGAACAAGAATGAGATGTCAAAAAAGAAAAGAGAACAAATGAGAAAGTAGAAAGTGAAACACACCTAAATCAAACGGTAAAGAACCATCAGGAACGAAATGAGAGGATCGAGTCCCATTGAAGTACTTTCTCTGATCAAACAAGACTGATCGAACCCATCGATGTGAGGATCGAAGTCTCGGAAGATCACCAACGATAAAATCACGAATGAAAATTTATTTTTTGAATTTTTTTAATTTGTATTAAATGAATCCAACTGCGATGTACAAAGAAAGACGTCGAGTATGTTCAGAACAAGCATTAATTGAATCAATGAAAGAAGAGAACTGTTCACTAGTCTCTGGGTATGTCAGAAATACTGTGCCGGTGACGTATGTTCATGAGGGAATCAAAATTTTCTTTTCAATGAAAGAGCAAACAAAATGAATCGACAAAAATACAATTCACAAATGATTGAGACAATGATTGATCATAATCTCTCGACGACCAACGAGAATGCAGCAGTGATAGACACACTTCAGAAGACAACAGAAGCACATAAGACAGCGATATCATCAATCCAAAAAGTAGTCAGCACAAATGGATCGATCTCGACACCAGAAATTGGAGGATTGATCAATGTGAATGGAGCAAAGTGGAATATATCAGAGGGATCACTTCCGAAGTATCCTGGAACGTATCCATCATCAACATTTTCTTCTGGAATTTCAATATCGCAATCACTTGTAGAAACATCAGGAATTCCAGTTCAATGGTGATGGAATCATCATGTGGTCTCCGTGTGACAAACCAGCATTGTATTACTACGATGAAGACACAGGTTCAGGAGTGTTTTCAATATCCACAACAGGAAGCTTTTCTCAACTGTCAGACAGAAGAGTGAAAAGAAATATTGAACCATACCCTGATGTTCTTGAACAATTGAATAAAGTGGAAATTGTGCAGTACCAATTCAACACCTTCGACTCGAAGATCAACAAAGTGACGAAACAAATCGAAAAAGAAACTGATGAAGAACACTTGAAGAACTGCAAAGAGAAATGTGAATGCTTGAAGAAGGAAAGTGAGAAGAAACACATTGGAGTGATTGCTCAACAGATCCAAGAAATATTCCCTGAAGTCGTGAATGATTCCAATCCAGATTGTCTTCAAGTTGATTATGCAGAACTCTCTGTTTTTGTATCAAAGCCATTCAGGAATTATGTTCAATTGTCGGACAACAACAGACGGTCATCAATGAACTAATCCAAAATATAACTCACTGATCAATACTCCAACATGAGATCAACAAGGAATTCATAGTACTCTTTGGTTATTTTCCATTGATTGTTTCCGTTGTTTCCATCTCAATTGATTCACCAGAACTGTCTTTAAACCAGATCTTCACTATGGACTGTCGAGTACTTAATTCCCACTTTCGCTTCGCAATCTGTTCGTTACAGAAAGCAACAAACGAGTCATTGAATGCATCAGTCTGAATCCAATCACCATGGATTGTGATGTGCTGAGGAATATCTTTGAAATGACAGTTGAGTTACCATTCATTTCTTCCCTCACATGGATGAGTTTACAGTCGAGGAAATGAACATATTTTTGGTTTCGAGAATTGGTAAAATCAGGAGGAGTTGAGCAGTGTGAGAATTCTGAATTGAGAAATAACGTTTGACCATTTGTGATTTCTACAAAAATAAAATATTCAATTTAATATCCTCTCTTCACTTCTTCATAGGCTTCTTGGAGTCGACGATCAATGACATATCGCACTCGTGGTTGTCCATTCTCAATCCAGAACAACCAATATGTTGCTTGATGTAGTGCTAGAATTGGAGGAGGAGGTCCATCTTTGGTTGATGTGAAATATGGATCAAGTTCTCCCTGATTGATTGGTGTTCCTCTGTAGACAATATTCACTGATTCTGCTGTTGAAAAACCTTCTTCTCCACCAGCAATTTCACTTCGATCTGTTGGAACCATAAATGTGAAACAAGTTGCATCTGTTACTGGTTTTGTTCTCTTACAGTCGCTGTCACGTGGGTTCGCGGATCAAGGACGAAATTACACTCTTTCATTTCACATACTTTTTCTTTATTATCCTTTGCTCTACATCTGCTAGTATTCGACAAACCCGAAAAGTGGTTGATCTTGCGTGAAGTGAAATGAAAAGAGAATGGGTTAATCTCCAATGCCCACCAAGTGTTCCTCATTATCAACAATGAGTCGAGGATCCATTATTGACAAGAATTCAATCAATGATCATTATCAGCGTCAAGAGTGAAGATCTAATTGGATGAGTGGATCCTGCTACCATATGCTTCTACTGACAAGTCTCGGTTTGTCAACTGTTTCAATATGAGTTTTTTTCAGGTTCTCTTTCATTTTGAAGCCAGAAATTCTCTGTTGTCAATAGATCTAGACATGGTGGAAACAAGTTCATTGGTGATCATGATTGTTTGACTATCAAACCGTAATGAGTGTTTGATTAGTTTCTGTTTGGTGTTTTGAAGTGATTACCTTCGATATTGGTATCTATCACGGAATCCACTGGCGGATTTGTTCAACGAATGTATGTCCTCTGTCCTTCTCATTGAAGTCCTGATTACTTCTGCCACGATTTCAAGAAGCTCAGAATCGTGGTTTAACCTTTGAGGATTCATCTTGCAAGGGGTACGACAGACCAACCAGCCATCTTTTAGGAAGGATCTCTTTCTTCACATGTGGTTTTGGTTTTCATCTTGCTTGAGTCAACAAAAGGGAAAAGAGAATGGAAAGAGAAGGACAGACTTTTGAGAGTATACAAGGAACCATTCGATGGTATTTTCAAGTCCTTTTGTGGGGTTTTGATTCGTTCATTTTCAACTCCACACCTGTTCTTCACTGTTTTCCTTCATTTCTGAATCGATACCTGCTCTCAATTTAAGATTTATTTATCCCATTTCACAGAAAACATTCTCATTTGTTTTGTCCAGCGGTTCTCAACTTTCTGGGTCAGATCACGTGTCCCGTTTTCCTGGAAAAGGAGGAATGTCGAATAGCTGGATCGACATGAAGTGGTGACAAAAAGAGAATAAAGGGAAAAGAAAAGGCTAATATTATGTGACACAATCGCGAAATCATGTGATGGCGACTGTATATTCCTTTGCTTTATAGTCAAACATTCGAGTTGAACAAATTGAATTTTCAAACTCTTCTGTTGCGGAACAACCAATGAAATCACCATTCACCATCATCATTTGATAGAACTCTGGTGAGATTGTTGACATCGGGAAATTGGGAAAGTTGGATCCAAGCATTTCGAAGTGACCAACATAGTGAGGATTTCTGAAGACTGTACATTCGTTTGGTCTTTCAGGGAACAAGCACATTAGATTCATGAGATTGTTGAGTTTGATACTGATGTTTGATCTTACTCCCATTGCATTCGCTTTTGTTTGGAATGATTGTGTGTCAATTCTTTCTGCTTTCATGACATACAGAGTCTTCGAATATGTGTTGAAGAGGGATTGTTTTGTAGCATCAGTGATTTGATATCCATAGCAAATCGAAGTGACTTTATCAACTGATGAAGAAGTAACAGAGCAAGTGAAACTTATGGCTCCAACCTCAGCGACTGTACTGGCGGGTGGAGCATAACTCCTTTTATTGTAAGCTTTCAGTACTGGATTTCCTATCTGTGTAAATTCCTGTGTTACTGGAGAAAAGTCCCCATCAGACATCAAGAGCATGTTGGTTTGATCCGACATACTTGTCAAGTCTTTATCTGGAAACACTTCACGGCAACCTTGTGAAGATTTTCGAATGACAGTTGAATGTTGAATTGGACAATACACAAGTGAATCAGTTGTCAAGTGAAATCTCAAACGTAAATTACCAAAGATTGAATTGGGATACTGATCGAAAGTACTCAATGGAAGGAGATTCACAAATGGAATAACCAAAGGAATTGTCTTAGTGAGCTTATTTGTGGATTTATTAACGGGAACATAGTAGAATCCACACACACTCTGATCCATTCTCTGAACATTTTCCCAAAGACTGTAGCAGTGTTTCATGTTGTTTTCTCTTCATACGACTTGAATGTGTGATACAGAAATGATTCGTGAACATGATTATTCTGAAGTGAATTGTCAATAATGTTTCCATGACTGTCAACGAGTCTCATATCTCGAATTGCATCTGAGGATGATTTGTATCCGACGAAGATTCCGGATAGTCCGACGTACTCTCCTGTTTCACTACTCGAATATGAATATGGAACAGTAATCGTGAGATCAATTCGCAAATGACTCTTCATAAATTCAGTTACATCATGACCGTCATAGCACAGTGGAACTTCAATCTCTGCATGGCATGGGAGGATTTGTTGGATGAACTTCTTGGATGGAGTAGATGTGAGGTTCTGAATCCCACTGTTTTGGCATATATGATTGCACTTCAATTTGCTCAATTAATGTCGATGTTGGTTTGGATTGATTTGATCTGATACTTCTCATTTATAGAAAAATAAAAAATATAATATCATTATTTTCTTTTCCCGTTTTCAATTTGGAATAATTCCTAAATCTTGATGTAATGTTTTCAATGTATGATTAGGATAGTATTCGACTCTTGGTTCACCATTGCTGTATCGTAATACCCACCACGTTGTGGCAGTAGTAGCTAATATAGGTGCTGGAGGATGTGTAAATGTTGTCATATTACCACCCATTAGACTTGTGTCGTAAACATTGTAGTATGTGTCAAGATTCCCTTGATATATTGGTTGAGATCTCAAAGTGACTGGAACATTCTGACCTCTGGAACTGATAGAATCATTACAGTTTGTTGGACATCCACTTCTCTGTGTTGAGAAGCACAAAAGGAAGTCAGTGTTGTCATGAATCGGTCGCACTCTTGTCATTGTTTCACGAGGATATGTATCATCACCGGAGAGTTTCTCTCCAACAAGAGAATCCGTCAGTGAACGCTCCAAGTCATCAGGCACAGTCAGATATGAATCAAGGTTGAGAGTCGACAATGCGAATTGGTAGAAACGAGCTCCAATAGTTGTTGTGGGTTGTTCTGGATAGTACTTGTTGAGTAGATTCACTTGGATATTCTTCTGCATTGGATTGTGAAAACAGGTGACTTCATTGTCGTAGTGACGGAAGAGAAGCATAATATCCTTGGCATTCACAAGTACCATTTGCTGAGTACAATCAATTCCTGTTGCCGTTGGTGTCTTCTGAAATGGATAAAACGAAATCTTCTCTGCTGGAATTGTTCCTGGTCGATTTGTGTACATCTGCTTCAGATTCTCTTTCGCAATGTCTTTAATATTGTATCCAGAACTCATACAATACACATCATCAATTTTATAATCAAGAATGTTCAATGATACATATTGATCCATGTATTTAGGTTCTTGATTCACGACATTGGATCCATTTAAAGTAATGTCTCTTGAAACCGATGGTTGGAGAAATGATTGACCAATTTGAACGAAATTCTTTGTGCATGAGGCTACGAGATTATTCAGAAAAATGGGACGATGATGAATACAAGCTTGAATTTTGTCTTTTATATATGGTGCTGTTGTTCCAACTACGATTGATGATAGTGTATTTTTCAATGTCAGTTCAGGATTCACAGGGCAGCAGACAAAAGCATCCTCATTGATGTACACACTCAATTTCAGATCACCGAAGAGACATCTTGGATAGTCAGTCATACCTGAGAAAATGAGAAGATCTTCAAGATTGATTGACACACGGATTGGCACATCAATACTGTCACATAAAGTACTAGTTACTTTTGTTCCTGTGAAGTCTGATAATGGAATATAAACACCAGCAACAGATTCATCATGATTCCAAGCATTTTGCCATGGAGTGTGACAATGTTTTCGATTCTCCAATTGACTCTTCGGTTTGATCATATTGTAAATGTGTGATTCCATGGATACATCATTAGTTGTTGTACTGATGATTCTCTGATTGTTGTGAAGAACTGTAAGATTCCGAAAGATTGATGCCGAATGTTTGAGTCCAACGAACATGAATATTCTCTCATTCATCAAAGATCCAATATTTCCTGATTCCCATTGCCAATTATTGAGTTTCAACGTTGTAGTCATTGTGAATGTAATGAAGGAATCATCGATTTGACAAATGTCTTGATTACCAGTCAACGGAATGATTATTTCCTGTCCTTTATAGAAGCGTGAGTTCTCTGATGGTTTCAATTCCTGAATCGAAGTACTGTGTGCCCCATCATTCAGAAGGTAATTTATGTGATGTTCAGACATGAGTTGCTGCTGTATTTGACCAATGTCATCTCGAGTGTACTTGATTGATCCTGTAGTGTTTCCAGTCAATGATGATGCTCCTGTTCTTTTGTTTGTCAGATGTGTTATATGTGAGTTCATTTTATCAAAAATAAAAAAAAACAATAATGCTTATTTCTTTTTCAGTTTCTTCGCTTTCGGTTTCAGCTTTTCTTCTAGTTTCATTATTTCTCCTCTGAGTTTGTTCGCAACTGCTGTGTTTCCTTCATTAATTGCTTGCTCGTATTGCGCCATCTTTTCTGCATGGATTTGTTGATCCGACTTCACATCTGGAATCATCTCAACACCTGTCTGTGCGACCTTAGAAATCAATGGTCCAACAAAGGGGATGAGATTCAGAAATGGAGCTCCAACTCTGAGTATATTTTTTCCGACTGCAGCTAATTTTGATAACCAACCTGGTGCCATTTTAGGAAAATAAAAATATTCGAATACTAGTGAATTATTATCCTTTGAATTGAATTTTGGAATTTGAAGAGAGCGGCATATCATCATTTGAGAATCGTCCATTTCGAGGTGGTTCATATTCAATCATCTGCGGTTTTTGTTGACGATTGATCGCCTTATTTTGTTGATAAACGTCCATCATTCCTCCTAATCCATTGAGTATTCCACCTGCTGTTTGTCCGAATTTACTGTTCGTTTGAGAGAGCAATCCACCACCGACTTGAAGTAATGTTGGAGCTAGAGGTTTGATGAATTGAAAGAATTGCTTGCCGATATTTTTGAGTTTGTTGAAACTTCCTGGTGCCATTTATGTAAAAATAAAAAATACAATTCATTTATAATTTATCTCGGGATTGCCTTTGTAAGAGAAATGCCATAATTGAGGATGGTGTTGTATGCTTCATTGAAGGCGATACTCATATCTTTTCCACCAACAAGGATCTTGAAAATGGTTCTAAACACTGGGAGTTTATTCAGACATAGGCACTTGTCAGACAAATCATCCAATTCAATCACCACATCATTGATCCCAGTGAGTGTGGCAATCAGTGCACATAAATCACTTTGGTTCGTGATCAGTTTCTTTGATGGTTCAATGAGATTATTCAATAGTTTCTTTTCACAAGCGAATGCATTCTTGTAGACGAGTAATAACTGATCTTTGAATGCCGAAATATTAGAAATATATTCTCGAAGTGGAATAGAACGACTTTGAATGGGGGCTGATGGATATGTCTCTAGTGGTGGATCATAAACACCTGGAACATTATCGAGTTCGACATTAGCGCTTTGTTCATTGCGATCTTCGAGCTTAGATCTTCCAGAATTCGAACCTTTATTGTCGATGATGACATTGTTGGTGATTGATGTTGGGACTGAAGAAGAACTTGTGTGTTTCGTAAATTGACAACTTAGAATTGGTTGCATCACTTTCTATAAAAATAAAAAATATATATTAATGTTTTTAATCAGACATTTCTTTCTGTTACTGAACATATTGAGAGTAAGCTGGCATATTCGAAGATTGGTATTGACCGATATCTTCATCTGTTCTTGTTGCTTATGCTTTGCGTGTCAGAGTACTAATCTCTGATGCTATGGTAGCATTATGTCTACCAAGGAATGTTTGCAAATTTTCTTGATTTGTGATGAATTCTAGAAACTGTGGATACACCTGCTCCTTGAAATCCTTTCTTTTCTTCATTCTCTGATGTCCTTCGTTGGTACTGTCGAATCCTGAAAGATGTTCTTCAAGCCATCTGTCCCACATTTGTGATGCTACTTTCGATTGAATTGAATTGAACACCATATTGTCTATTACTCTTTTCCCAGTATCTGCTGGATTATCTCGACTGGCACGAGTTATTCCCAATTCATTTGTCATGAAGTCACCAACAGCTTTCTTCATTATTGCATAAGGTTGTTGTGATCTTTGTGCTTGCATGTCTCCATAGCTGATGTCTCGAAAACTGGATGGTAGATCGAATGATCCATTCTTGAGGAAATTAGAGTGTGAAGCTTTGATTCTCCTTCCGAATTGGCGATTAAATGCTGTATATGATGTCTGTTTTCGCTTGTCTGGTGTTGGATTCATTGCGTAGTATGTCTCTTTGACCGGTCTACTGTTGTATGGTGCGAGCATGGCTCCATTGACTGCAATCAAATCTTTCGTCTCATTATCGTAGACCATCACATCTGGGATTTTTCCATGTTGTTCCATTAGAACAGTCCAATTCTGTCCAGTTCTCTTGATGTACTCAAGCGCTGATGGATAACTACTGAGGGCATCGTTCCATCTGGTTTGAATATCATCGTCAGCATAGATTCTTTTCATCGCTGCTTGAGTTTCTGCTGCGTATCTCATTTTTGGTTTCTTCTCTCTTGTTTTTCTTGTTGGTTGGTTGTACACAATCTGTGGTATCATTGACATTTCATACAAAATAAAAAAACCAAAACTATATTTTAATTAGAGTTAAATCACAAATGAACAAATCGAATCAATCATTAACAGCATACGTGAATGCAAAATTGAGTGAAGCTTCTAATAGGAATGTTTCTCATGAAGTGCAATCACAGATTCATCCAAACTTGAATTTCAATCGCAATAGTGTCAATGCCCTTGTTGGAAATAGAGGAAGTGGGAAAACATTTAATGCACTTCGAGAAGTTGCCAAGCTATAGAATGTTCAAGTTAGGAATGAACTATTCCATCTGTTTGTCTTCGTCACTGATAAGAACATAGATCCTACATTCGACAAATTCAAACCAATACTGAATGTTCCTTATGTGAAAGTCAAATACGATGATGCACTTCCATTTCTCTTGGAACTCTCCGAATCGAAAGCTGCATATGAAGAAATTATTGACAATCAGTGGCAAAACAGAATCACAGATGAATGCAGAGAGAATCTCTTTGACTCACTTTACATTGATGACTTCTCAGTGAAGAATCTCCAAACGATTATCCTTCTTGATGACTGTCGTAGGATCCTAGGTGAACGTAGAACATCCAAAAATAGAATGACAATGATGGACTTACTACTGGAGAATCGACAACCGAAGTTCACATTCTTTCTGACGATGCATGAGCTCTTCAGTTTGTCAGCAGACATGAAGTCAAACATTGATTCAATGTGGATCTTTGAGGATTCAACAAAGAACGAATCAGTCGAGTCTATCCTCAGTTGAACTCACCAATTGATATTCGACATTTTGGAATATCTATCAACGAAAACAGAAATGTGAAGCAATCATTCTTCGATACAATACTGATGGAGTAGCACTGAATGAGATCAACAAAGAAGGGTTAAACCGGACTGTCCGTTAAGTCTTGAATAAGGTTGTTGATGGTCTCGTCAAGACTTCGAAGCCTCATGCTGAGAGTATCTGTCAGTGTTCGAATTGATTCTTCAATGTCTGATAATCTTTGATCAATCGATAGTGAATTAGGAGGAGTGGAAGCATCAACATATCGTTTCCTCAGTGCAATTTCACCTCTTATTTTTGTGATTCTGTATCCATCGATTTGAATCATCCTATTCAGTTTCTGAGTTGTGTACTCATTCAGTTCTTTCTATTCTTCCCAAGTATCTCTGAAAGTCGTGGATGTTTGTGAACTCTTTCTGCTCAGGATCAAACGGTTCTAATATTTTCAGTGATGACATTTAAATGAAATAAAAATATCTGAAACATTTTGAGATTAGATTAAATTAAATTCAGCAATGAATTGTGGAGTTAAGTCGTCAATTGACTCAGCATGAAACTTCGTGTGTTGGATCGGAACGTAGACAACTTTTGACAGACAAGGAGACCATTCAGTAGAGTAGCTACGACACTACCGTGTTTGTATTCGATGAATTTCCCAACGAATTGAAACTGTCTTCGCTTCTTCTGAAACTTGGCAACAGTCTTGTCTAAATCAAGGTGAATTAGTAGAATGTTTCCTGGCTTGTACTTCCATAGCATCTGTGTAATCTGTTGCTTTTGGATGTTCTTTAATTGTTCTTCACAACTGGATATATACAGTGCTTCGATCTCTATTGTTTTGTGCCTGCTGTGGAGTGAATTTATTCCAGTAAGCCTGATGCGGAGTCATGTTGTAGTATTCAACCATCTGATTCATCAATGAATGATTGGCCATCTGTGTTGCATTGTCTTGGAATCCATCTCTGATTGTTCTGATCACTCGATCGATAAATTTTATTGTGATTTGTGAATGGCGAACTTGTGAAATATG